>CM042139.1:141255787-141263287 GCA_023376005.1 Doryteuthis pealeii | reverse complement strand
TTTCAAAGTCCCAGAGAATTTTATGCGTTTCGTTCTCAAGAACGGATTCTGGTTTATGAATATACCATTTCGTTGTATGGTCAAAATTTAATTTAGCATAACTCCCAGTGGATCACCTTCCCAACCCAGTCGTGTCTAGTTTTGTATTCTCGTTGTGCTAGTTTGCTACATTCGCAGAGTATATGGTTTACAGTCTCATCTCTATTACCGCAAAGTATACATTTACTATTTTGTTGGATCTTATCAATTTTCGCTTTGATATAGTTCATCCTTATGGCATTATTTTGTGCAGCAATTCAGTTTCTCTTTTGAGGTTTCCCTTTCTTAACCAAGTCCAAGTCTTTTCATATCCAACCTCTTCTATTTGTCGTTTGAAGCGTCCATATAACTGTTTTTCTTCCCATTTTTGTTTTTTAGTCTTTGTTGTTTTTCTGTTTGTCCATGTGTCACATCTACTATTGTTGGCCGTCATAAGAAATCTGTCTTTGCTCTTTCTTGTGTAGTTTTCGAGTTGTTGGATTGTGGTTTCTATGCAGTCCTCTATGTTGGCAAGACCTCTCCCCCCTTTCTTTCTTGACACATATAATCTATCTCTATCGTCTCTAGGGTGGAGAGCCTTGTGCATGGCCATTAATTTTCTCGTCCTTTGGTCAATCTGTCTGAGTTCTTCTTTTGTCCATTTTAAGAATGGTCCTGAGTATCTTACAATGGGGACGGCCCAGGTATTGATTCCTTTAATCAGATTTCTGCTGTTAAGTTTGGTTTCTAGAAGTTTTTTTTTAGTTCTCCTGAGATATTCTTTTTTAACTTTTCCTTTCATTTCTACTTGCTTGATATTGTCCGCTTCTAAAATACCTAAGTATTTGTAACTTTCATTTTCATCAAGCGATTTTATAGTGTCCCGATTTGGCAGTTTTATTCCATCCATTAATTTTATTTCACCCTGTTTCATTATTAGCATAGCACATTTTTCAATTCCAAATTGCATTCCTATATCTTGGTTATATATTCTGATAGTTTGTACTAGGGTTTCTAATTCTTTTTCATTTTTTCATTTTTTTTATGTCATCCATGTACATAAGGTGGTTTATCTTTTCTTGTGAGTTAGTGAATTTGTATCCCCCTGTACATTTTTAAAATATAGGATTGAGCGGCATCATTGCTATAATAAAGAGTAGTGGTGATAACGAGTCTCCTTGGAAGATACCTCTTTGTATTTTTACTTCTGCCAGGGATTGCTTTCTGGCTTTTAAGTGAAATCGCCAGTTTTCCATGGCTTTTTCAATGAAATTTATGATGTTGTTGGAAATTTTGTACATTTTTAAACATTCTAAAATCCAGGTATGTGGGACCATGTCATAAGCTTTTCTGTAATCGATCCACGCCATTGCAATATTTTTCCGTCTATTTTTTATTTATTTCAGAATGTATTATTATTATTATTATTATTATTATTATTATTATTATTATTATAAATAGTAGTCATAATGATAGTTTTGTTGTCAAAATTACAATTATTATGTTTTCTTTCTAATAAAACCAAGTTTCTAACATTAAATTTAAATTAATTTTCATATATATATATATATATATATATATATATATATATATATATATATATATATATATATATATATAATATATATAATAAGTTTCTTTTATTTTTGGATGGCGTCAAATGAAAAGGAAATGTTTGTTTTGTTTTAGGACAGACGATTATAAAAGCAGAACATTTTTTAGTTTAATAACATATAAATTGTTAATTAAAATCAATACGATTATATTAAAATATACCCTCTAGGAGCTACTTCATGAGTTGGATTGAGGATAGCAAAGGTATGCACGCTTTTAGGCCTACCTAACATTACCTGATTGCGCAGGTCCTTGCAATCCCAGCGGTATTCCTTAAACCCTTTGGTCACTCTATTGTCATCAATTACTTTTCTAAACATTTGCATTTAAGGCTATTTCGTTTATTTAATAAATTATATATCATTCTAACTGTATATAGATTTTGTATAATTCCCTATCAAATAATTGTCCTAAACATCATTTTGTTCACAAACCGCAGCGGTAGATCTTACTTTTATATTCCCAGCGATTGGGTAAAGCTTATATTTGAAGGAATAAAAAATATGTGTACTCAAAATACTTGTCCATGTTTCAATTATTAAAAATGAGCAAAATATAACAGAGAGAGAGAGAGAGAGAGAGAGAGAGAGAGAGAGAGAGAGAGAGAGAGAGAGAGAGAGAGAGAGAGAGAGAGAGAGAGAGAGAGTGGGGTGAGACCAATGCTAGATAGCCAACCGATCAAAAGAGAAACGGTAACCTGTAAAAAGACTTAAAGAGCTATAAGGAACACACCGACCATGGTTTGAACTGCTTCGGTCACGTGATGTACATACATATTTACGCACGTGTAGCATACGTCACAAAGTCAATTTCTTAAGTGGACTTTAATAAGTCTGAATTCATAGTTTTCTTTCTCCTGGACTTGTTGCCTAACCAAGGTTGATGAGCCCAGTCTGCCATAATATTTACTTCTAGATGGATGGAGAATAGTTAGATTCATGGCTTTCCCAAGTGTATTATCACTATGTGTAATGCAAACAGCGTCGTCCAGTACTTGACCTCATCTTGCAGTGTCCACCGCCTACGACGGTAACCATTACACCACGCGCCTCAGTCACGTGATATACGTGCCGCAAACAAGAAATTGTCAAGTTATAACAAACGTTTGATACACCCTAGTATTTTGCATTTGTCTTGATTTTGGGCTGACATTATTAAATAACCAATATTACACACCATTACACATTACATCATGGTGTTTGATACATTCTATTTTTTATATTGTTTAATAAATACATGTATAAAGATTTGCACCTATTCACTTATCACATACCGTAATCATTCGTTAGGAACTAAAAGGCGTTAACTGTATTTTTTTCTATGAATTCGATGCGGAAAGAGAATCATGTTTTGAGTGGTTACAGTCGAATTCATTTAAAATTTAGATTATTCGAAATCAAAATTATTTTAAAAGAAGCATTATGAATATTCTAAAATAACTGACATTGCAGTTTTAAAATCCCAATCACGGATCGAATTTACATATTTCGTGTTTGATCGATTGTAATTATGATGTCAATATTTTTATTTTCTTCTAAATTATCTTCTGATTCATTTAAAAATTCTCTTTGGAATTTTCCATTACTTGCGGACTTAGCCCAAAGGTTGAGGAAAACATCTAAACTTTTAAATGACGAGGCTCAGTTCCACTTGCTGCTGATGAGAAAATTCAATTTGTATTTGTTATGTATTTGAATTAATGTATTTATGTATTGATATTAATTATGTATTTATACAAGCCTTTAGGGATTCGACACAAGGTCAATTTTTATGCAGAGTTTAACTCTTTGCTTACTATAAGTTGTTCACAGTGGCTCTCCCACCACTGCGACCCTACCACTGATAGTTTTTCATTATAATTTAACAGAAGGGCTTAGATAACTATAATAGTAGGACTTTATTTGAATAGAATGAGTTCTGGCATGAATTGATAGAGAACTTGGAAATAACCCATCATACATTAAAAAAAATAGCAAAAAATTGGTACAGACGTGGTATTTGGTAGGCGGCGAGTTAATTAGTTTTAATTCAGAGTATTCCTTCTTCTAGATCAGTTCTTGAAATCTTTGTTTTCTTCAAATTCTTTAAACACAAAAAATACTGAATCTAATTATTTTTCCGAGTGCTCCTTTGCCAATATTTCCCAAAACTGCAGGTCAATTACATTCCTGAATGTTGGAGTATTTATTTACCAAAAATCTGTCACAAGTAGGATGTGATACAATGGATATGTATTTACCAACCCTTCCGCCCGTGTAGAATCGGACACAAGATCATTTTTAAGCTGATTTGAAATGGTGTGAATTCAGTTTTCCTTCTCCTAGATCAGTTGCCATATCAAGGTTAAGTACCCAGGATTTGAACTCGGTTCACGGTGTTTATTTTCTACCACGATAACCATTACACCTGTATGAATTACATTCCTTACTTTACACGATTACCACCCGCGTTTCCTCCGGTAGACACTAGGTGTCGTTGTTTTCTGTATTCTCTTTGAATGTTTAACATCGATAAGGTAACACCCAGCAGTTTTACCCCAGCCTTCCGTGTGCATAGCACACACGAACATACTCAAATTAATAAGTGTTTGGATTTTACTCCTTTAAATAATAGTCTACCCTACTATTTACCCATAACTGGAGAGATAATTGTTGGATTCCTACTTTTCCCGAGGGCGATAGTGTTGTATACCCTTTCTTTTCTTACTTCTATTTTTCTTCTGTTCATCTTTGGTATCTTACGTTCTTCTTCCAGCGTCTGGACCTAGTCTTGGGGACTTCGTGTCTGGTCTTCCAGGTCACTCTTGTTACTGAGACATTCATCAACCACAAAACCATGTTATTTTCGTAAGCTTTTATTTACTTAACTAAACATTTCATGTAACTAAACATAGCGCGTGTATGCAGGTGAGTCCCAGCTAAGGCAGATATGCCTTCTCTGCCTGACGTCCAAGCTGGAACTGAGACCCAACCAGGTCCCACGTGACTTCACGCATTTCGCGGGCTTTCTGTAATATTCCATGGAAAGTCCCGCCCGTGATATGAAAAGGGCAATCCCCTCAGAAATACAGGGGGTTGACAATAATCTATGCAACCGCGTAGATTATGTACCAATAGCGCTATGTAAAATGCAAACTGACTCGTCTAGGATTTGAACTGGGTTCGCCGTGTCTATTTCCTACGACGATAACCATTACAGTAGAAGCACCTCCAGTGAAATGAATTCATATACTGTATGTCGTAAAATTATTAAACAGCTACAAATCAATATTCACAAATACTAACAACATCAATATATGCACCCCTTTTGCACATATTGCATTTTTCATTTTACTTTTTTTTTAACATTCTTGATTTCCCAGAGTTGCATTATTTTGTAAGGTGATCATTGTCCCCAAATAAATGTTGTGTAGCATTTTTTAAATTCAAAATTTAAATGAAGACGTGTAGAGAGATGAGCAACTTATATAATAAGGGGACGATGTCTAGATATCAAAATGTCTAGTCTGTACTCAAAACGCTTCAGAGCCAGTTTGAAAGAAATATGAAGGCAGAAGCGATAATTTTTTAATCTACATTCTTTGCCAAAAACAGGATTTCACAAGTGCAGCACCCTCCATATTCATCTACACTAGCTTATATATATATATATATATATATATATATATATATATATATATATATATATATATATATAATCACGGGCGACTGTTATATATCAGTCAAACTATTCCTTGGGTGAGGAGTAAAGAACAGAAACACAACCCGACATCTAGTGCTATGACCATTCGTTGATTCATTTCATCAATGCCTTGGTTTAGAGTAATTCAAGTCTGGAATTCATTTATGGGTTAAACAGATAAACAATGAGTTTTTGAAATGTGTTTAAAAATTGAGTTTAAAAAAATTAATACTCACCAAGAAAGAATATAACAAAAACGTCTGCGGCATAAAATAACCTGAGAGCACATGCCGTAAAATCTAACAACGAAATATCTAATACAATTAATTTGCTAACAGATCTATTTGACCAGAGATTCGATCCTAGCAAGTACTACGACTCTGGCTCACAGTAGACGTGAACATAGTGACAATGGAGTTGTACACTACACTAGCATTTAGCTCTTTTTTAGAGGGGGTAACCTTCTACAGAGAATACAGTCAGCGTATCATAGTCCCCGTCGATAGGGCTAGTAATAGAATAAAGCTACTTAAACAAGAGTTGTGCTTACTTTTTTGAGAAAAGCGAAAGCATGTACGCATATTGTTTAAGTCGAAAACATTGTTATTTAGCTGTTTCACAATTATTTGTTTGATAATTAAATATAAAGTACATGATTTTTTGAATATGTTGACATCAATTTTATTGAACTAAATCTTATTTACTGTTCTGTTCATTTGGTATCTTCCAGGCAGCATTTTCAAATAATCCTCCAGGCTGATTTTACCTTTCTTAACGGAAATTATTACCAGGACCATCTACAGTTTTCCATGAAACTGAATCATTTAATTAAAATTATAATGTAAAAAAATGTGAAAATTTGAAAATCTAATATACATTTGCTTAATATTGTCGATGGTAAAAAATTATTGAGCAAATCTATAAGAATTTTATGATTGATTGAACCCCACCACCGTATGCAATTTAGTATCATAGCAAGGGCACCTATAATTCTATATAAATAATTTTTGTGACTTCATCATCATTCACTTAACTCTCTTTCTCGCACTTGTCCCAATTAGTAATCGCTCCTGGCATGCCAATAGCATGGCATCCAGTGTCTGTACATAGCTGTTCTATGTAATCTCTTTCTGGTCGACTAAAACAGGTGTGTCCATGCGTAGGTGTCCACATGAGAACGTCACTTATGAGTTCATCCTTATTTCTTCAGTTGTGTCCAGCATATCCTGTTCGTCTTATTGGATGTTTTTTGTGATCGGAAGTAAGTGGCTGTACAGCTGCTCTTTTGAGGTATGTTACTTCAAGGATTTGTTTATGAAACCTTTTTCTCCAACCAAGTGGTGTAATCATATAGTAGTACTGATACGGCTACAGCAGTTTTATCATATCAGAGAGATCTGATATTATCTATAACCTTTCCACAGCTGCCCATGTTTTTCCTATGCTTATATTAACATCACTTTGTTAGAAGAAATATTGTTATCTAGATATATGAACTGCCTTACAAATATTAGAGGCTTGTCATTTAATGTGGATATAACTTCCTCTTCTTTAAAACACATGAAATCGGTTTTATCTGTGTTCAGGTCAATGTCTATGTTAAATCTTCCAGGCTACGCATTGAATATCCAGTGTATTTGTGAGAATTGGTAGATTATCTGCGTAGTTTGCATCTGTGACGTTTTCTGTTTGATATCTTCTTTTTTTTGGCTGTTTTTGTGCGAAAAGTTTTTTCTTCATTAGATCTAATGACGTTCGTAGTACGTAATCTAGGCAGATTATAAACATAAATGATGCAAATGTATCTTCTTGTAGAACTCCAATGACAATGTAATAGAAATCAGTATCACCATCGGGTGAGCGAATCATTGCTTTCGTGTCATTGTAGAGCATCAGTATGCGGGAACAGTTTCTTTTATGGAGACCATATACTAGATCTATTTGCTCCATTTTGCCACTGTATGGAGTCAAAGGTCTTGGAGAAACTTTGAAGCAAATCTTACTTCAAATGATATGATTGATTTCAGGAAAAAAAGATTGACTTGAAGAATAAATGACCGAACAAGAATGTCTCCTTGGGCACCATCACTTTTTTGCTTCTCCCATCAACCTTTTCAAAAACAAGTTTTTACATATAGCATAAAGTATATTATACGTGATACCCCATTTGCGAAGCCAAATTTAAAA
>CM042139.1:141223287-141250787 GCA_023376005.1 Doryteuthis pealeii | reverse complement strand
TATATATATATATATATATATATATATTATGATAATTTTCTCTACCAACGTATTGAGAACCTTATATTTGTTATATCGCTGCCTTATCCTTGTGAATCTTGCTTCATCTAACCATTGTGACCTGTTTCATTTCCAAAAATACCATATATATATATATATATATATATATATATGTGTGTGTGTGTGTGTGTGTGTGTGTGTGTGTGTGTAGAAAGGTAGATAAACACGGGATGATGTATAAACTGGATGTTTATTGTGGGTAGTGTTGTCGACGTTATAATGTTTCGGTTTGTTTGAACTTCTTCAGAACGTTCGATTCAGTTCTTGCTTCAACGGTGAACATTTTCATACTGGTGAATTAGGAGGTCGTGAATAGGGGAGGGGTAGTCAATTGTTGGTGTTAGCAGAAGTTGGTAGTGGGTGTTCTTTTTTTCTCCCCATATGGAGTGTGTAGCAGTAAGGTTCTGATAATGATGCCACAGGTGTTAGGCGTCGAGAGAGGTCGTAGATGGGTCATATGCACTGGGTTTGGTGATGATGTTGTAAGACATGTAAAAAAAGTAAAGTCGTCGGGGCGGCCTAAAGTCGGTATCAGCCAGTCAGCGAGGGAGTCTATCCCCTTTTCAATAGCGCTAGACCAAGGAGATTGTTTTAGCATCTGAGGTGGAGCGCCACACCTACCATCAGCTCCTTACTTTACCGCACAGATCCCTGTACTACTCATACGCTGAGTTGGCGGGGACCGGTATCGAACTAGGAACCTTGTGGTTTAAATGGTAAATGGTAGTAGGAATTGTTGTGAGTGTGTGTGTATATATGTTTGCATTTTTTCTTTTTTGCTAAGTATCGTCTTGCTGTCTTTTTGGTCTATAGCTGTTTGTGAAGGCAATTCTTGGGTGTGGGGAAAATATTAATGATGCTGGATCTACAATTAATGTTTCATGTGTTTCTTATGGCTCAGACTTCGAATATTTGTCTTAATCTTTGGTTGTGGATGTAAGAGAGGGAAGTAGTAGTAGGGTTTGTTATATATATATATATATATATATATATATATATATATATATATATAGTGTGTGTGTGTGTGTGTGCGTGCGCGCATGTTTTCGTGTAAGTGGGTGTTTATATATGTACGTATTGATTAAATTTACACACAAACCTATTAAAGTGCATGTGTGTGTGTGTATGAGCGCCTCAATGTTCATTAATTTACTCATGAAGCAAACTAATCACTCTACCTCCCAATCGCAGCCGTTCTGTATTGTTAACCCTTCCGCTTTTCATCATGTTTCAGTTGGCATCCCTGACACAGATTGCGACTTTATTAATCTGACCATTAGAATTAGCTTCTATCATCCGTCTGAAAGACCAAAGACATCAAAGCGAAACGCTGCTCAAAATTCAATTAAAATCTGTAAAGTCAATGAAAATGACAGACAAAACGTAGGAGGTGGAGGTGGAGGCGGAGAGGAGGAGGAGGAAGAGAAATCTCATAAGGCTGAGTAATTCTCTTTTTGGATCTATCAAAGGAATATCAGTCTCACTCCATTTTGGTAATCCAACGTGTCTAGAATTAAAGAAATGATGGCATTAATTCATTATGTAGACAATGATAGTGATGATATTGATGATGATTTTAGTTATAATTCCTTCCTTTCTTTCTTTCTTTTTTTTTTCGCTTCTTACATATTGCGAGCTGCTGATGAGGTTAACGATTTCATTCGTGAGAATTTTCATAATCAACATGCCACATTGTTTTATATGGTTCTTAAGGTTTGGTTTGTTTCGTTTTATTTTACGGCATATCAACCTTAGTGGGTCATTTAATGCTGATAAAGTTTTGAAATAAATTCATTCTTAATGGATACCTAATTTTTTTTATAAATTCATGTTTTTCTATTTAACCCATATATGGGACCCTAACAGGCAATACAACTCCGGATCAGAGTGGACCCGGGAGCAATGGTGATGAAGGGGTGCTCCATATTCCCCAAACCTCCAAAATTGTAACCTCAACATCAGTTTAACGTCATTCTCAGGATATGAAGACTTTTAGCCACCGCCTTCTAGCACCCATATGATAAAAGGGTTAGGGGCTTGCCATAAAAAGCAATAGGGTTGGGGCAATCGTATAGGAGATAGAGCTTGACATAGCCAGCCGATTGATGGGAGGGGACCTCTCCGACCCTCCGTCAAGCCTAAGTAAGGGCCCAAGTGGAGTGTTGCATGTCATGGACTGCTCAGCCACCAGGGTTCCATCCTTAAGCATCACTGGTCGCCACTCACGGCCAACTGGTGGCCCCATTGGGGGAGTCTTACCCTTCTGCAGAGGTGCAGTCGGTCCATTCTAACGCTGTAGCCGACAAGGCCCATGGTTCCTAAGTAGTATAGTCTTAACAAAAACAGATTTAATAAACAATGAAAAAGTCGTGTTCTAAAAAGAGACCAAATCAGACCGACCGACGTCAAGTCCCAATTCAAAAACCTTTTCATTTTGAGGAGAGAAAGGTAACAGGCGAGCATTAGGGAAGAAGGAAAAAACTATCAGTCTAAAGAGTTTTATCATCAAAGTAACTCGGAGTTGAGAGTAAGTAAGCTTTTCAAATAACAGCAATACTGGACATTAGAAGATTGAGAGTACCACAACACATCTTTTATAACCAGTGGATCAATAATAATAATAATAATAATAATAATAATAATCTTTCTCTCTCTATATATATATATATGTGTGTGTGTGTGTGTGTGTAGTTACTAAGCACTTTTTCTTTTTCCTTATGAAACTATCAAATTTATCCCGAACACTCTGTATATATATATATATATCTATATATATGTGTGTGTGTGTGTGTGTGTGTATGTATTTGTGTGTGTGTCCGTGTGTGCGTGTTTCTGTGAGTATTGATATGTATAGACATCAATATATATATATATATATATATATATATATATATATACTAGACAAAACGTAACCCGTTGGGTCACCCATTCCACTTTCGCTAGATGATTGGGATTAGGGAAAAGAGTAGGATCTGCTAAAATATCATCTGCTTTTCATTTTAAAAACGAATTAAAATTTATTAAACCGATTATTTAATGTCAAATCTTTGTCTAAATCGAAAAGTAGTAACATAATAAGCATCAGTAAAAAAGCAAAATAATATTACACATATAATTTATTTTTGATATATTTAAAACCCGTTTTTACAAAATAAATTGTAACTTTTGCAATTGAAAAAATTCACACTGGATTGTCCAATTGAACACATATCCTAGTAGATAAAAGGGTTAGGTTAAGACAGTTCTGAATGCCAGTTATCTCTAGACTGCAGGTTCAATCATGGTCAGGGGCAGCAGTAATATAGAATAATAATTAACACGGCTTAACACCTGTACCCCAGCTATGGTTAGTGGAATGAGAACAGGATACCCCCTTTGACTGAATAAAGGGTTGGGTTCAAAGTTCCGTGATGGCTCCCAATTACAATAACGTTCCCGAGTCCGACAAGAAATACCTGAAGTATGCCGGAGGGCACATCGGCCGAAACGTTATACAGATAACAATGAAGACGAGGACAATAGTCTGAATAATACAAATAATGGTAATCTTTGCGGAGTTCCGTCCTGGCTTCCTGCCTCAAAATCTTCTAGCTGTTGGCTGGTGGAAAAACAACACAGAGCTATGATTGAATTCTGTAGCCGAAGCGGTATCACTTGAAAAAAAAAAAAAAAAAAAAGAACCAACTTAGGGCATTTTCCACTGAAAACCCAATCTAACCCTAAACCCTTCTAGTTAAAATTAAGTTTTATTACAAAGTTTGTGGGTTCGGTCTTTTCTGGGTCAGAGCCCAAATTATTTATTTTCCATTAAACTAAACCTAAACCCCAACCCAAACCATAAACCCTAGTTTTTTACACCGGTTTAGCTACGTACTTCAATCTGTTTTTTTTTTTCAGCAGTCACCGGCTAGCAGTTTTTGAGGCAAGAGGCCAGGACGGAACTCCGCAAAGATTACCATTATTTGTATTATTCATACTGTAATATCTGTGCGGTATATATGTGATTGATACTATTTTCTGCATAAATAAAAAGACTAAAGACGGTTTATTTTTTTTAAGCAATACGTAATTAAAAACAACCTTAATCCCCTAAAACCGTAACCCAATTCGCAAAATGTTAATTCATAGACTGTAGTTAAGCTGTCATTGGGTACCAGCAAAAAAATTTCCGTTTTAATTTTTCTAACCTAAATCAGAAGTCAGCCCTACATTCTATGAATTAGCATTTTACGAATTGGGTTACGAATTTAGGGGATTATGGTTGTTTTTAATTAAGTACTGCTTAAAAAGATAAACAAAAATCCCAAATTACTATACATTTAATTAATCAATGAAATTAACTATTTAATCTATTATTGAGACAGTTGTTTGTGTTAGTATTACAATGTATAATTTCAATTAAACTTAGTTTTAGAAAATATTTTTCAACATTAAGTGTATAGTAATTTGTTTTTTTTGTTGTTTATTTTTTTAAGTAATACGTAATTAAAAACTACCTTAATCCCCTAAAACCGTAACCCAATTCGCAAAATGTTAATTCATAGACTGTAGTTAAACTGTCATTGGGTACCAGCAAAAAAATTTCCGTTTTAATTTTCCGACCTAAATCAGAAGTCAGTCCAGTTTGTTTTAGTTAAAAGCCTGAAGAAAACTTTCACTTAAACGGTGTGTGTGTGTGTGGGGGGGGGAGACAATGTTTGCTCATTTGAATTCCATGATGTTTAAAAATGTAACAACCTTTTTTTTTACCCAATATGCAATATTTTTAAAGTAAGTTTAATAATCATGTTAAATCAGACATGTATTCCGAATTTGACTCTATAAATTAATAATTAAAATAATTAAAAAAATCTCTTTTGAAGCATGATTTCAATTTTAGTTGAGCGTAAAAAGAACTTTTGTTTTGTTTTATTAAAACAAGACGAAAGTTATTCTCTGTAGCCTGGAGAAAGGGAAGGGGCGACTCTAGTTAGACTCGAGGGTCTAGAGAAGGGGCTTGACTGATAATGTTTCCAGCTGTGACCGCTTTCACTCCCCTTCACAGACATATACAGGAGAAAAGAGAGTTATGTATAATGTTAGACAGGGATAGGTCAGTTGTTGACTTAATTGCAAATTACGACTAATTAGAATCAATTAATGTGGATTTTTTTCAAACATTTAGTAATACTAAAACTAAGGTATAATAGAGTATAAATTTTGTTTCATTAAGGTCACCAGCAAAAAAGCCTTTAGGGATCCAAAGTTGAAAATCTTAGCTTTAGTATAATAATAGAAGATACGTGTGCGTGCGTGCGTCCGTGTGTGTGTCTGTGTGTGTATGAATGGGAGTCGTATGCGCCTGTGTGTTTCTATATTTCTCAGAAACTATATTTGCTTTGAAAGCAAAGGATGGTGGTATACCTTCTCCTTGGAACATATTATGAGCCATAAAACATATTTAGAACGTATTCAAATGACTATCATCTTTCTGGTGAATTCAAAAAATATCCTAACATTATAAAGCAAGTAAAGTTGGCGGAGTGGTCTATTGTCGGTATCAGCCGGACAGCGAGGGAGTTCATCTCCTTTTCTCTAGCGCTAGTCCAGGGAGATTTTTTGCTGTGTTGGAGCACCACACCTACCGTCAGCTCCCCACTTTACTGCACAGATCAGATTACTCAATCTTTGCTACTCATATTCTGAGTTGGCGGGGACCGGTATCGAACCAAAAAACTTTCACGTTCTAGGCGGGTGGTCTACAAATTGAGCTAAACCGGTTCCTATCCTAATATTACAGTAATCTGAAAAATTATTTTAACATTATCCTAAACTCAAAAATATCCCATTTATTTTAATTTACTCTTCCAATTTTACATTGAATTTATTGATAAATGTTCTCTTGGAATATTCCATCATTTTCATTTAACTTCCGTCGAAATTCGACTTCTCTTGATATATTTAAAATAATTCATAATTTTTGATGATGCTAATTTTTATGTAAATCTAACTTTATCGATTTTGGTTAAAATATTTCTTAGATTATCCTTTCTATTTTAAAGAAAACAAAATATCGTCATTATTTTTGTTACTTTCACAAAAATAATATTTAATGACGTATTCCAAGTAACAAAATGATTTGAAATAGCTATTGCATTTAATCGGCTTTGACGACACGTATTTTTCTAGCTTAATACGTATCTTCTTTAGATGTCATTAGTGGTACAATGGTTATCGTAGGAAAATGGACGCGACGAACCTAGTTCATATCCTGGATAAGCCTGTTTGTATTACAGATAGCATTAATACAACCATGAATCCAACCATTCTTCCTCCAGCTATGGGTAAATAGTTGGACAGATTGGGATCTTTAACATTGGTATGTGAATCAGTCTAGGAGAAGAATAACTGATTTTAAACCTATTTAATTCTGCTTAAAATTGATCTTGTATCGTATCCTGCTCATGTTTGTCGGGAGGTAGATAAATACATAAAGTACACTCTTTCCTAATTACTGCCTATTATAAGGATTGGTTTCTATAACTGATCTACTAATACGCAGATTGGAACATAGTGCTGACTTTGTCACGCATTTGATTATCCTATGTTGTGGTATGTCTATAATAGCACCTTCTCTATAAAGTCGGGTTCTCCATTTTCTCTGCTTATTATCACGGATAATCTAAGACACAATAGTCATTAAATAGCAGCAGGGAAAGGAAAGAAACATTCGTTTCTTATTTGAAAGGAAACTGTATTCATTAATGGATATCTTTGCTTTTGCCTAATCTTAATCTTTAAAAGAAAAACAACAAAAACAAGGGAAAACATTTGAATGAATGACAACTCTTCCTTAGTTGGTTTACCGCGTACATGCCAAATATTTCAGAGAATATTAAATATAATCATACACGGATCAAACAAAAGATACACATATTAGCAAACGATTTTTACTTTGAATAACAATGGTACATTGTATTGTCTTTTCATTTAATTCTCTGCAAAGGTTATGCGTTCGTTGTGAAAATCAAATTGGAATTCTCAACATGAAAACAAAATTACAGGAGGCACACATGAAATGCAAAATGATAAATACGACAACAAGATTACTTGTTTGCAAATAATTACGACATAAAATGGTAGAAAATCGTGCGCTCAAAATCGATAGACCAACTAGTTCAGAGTTATTAGATTAAATTAAGAATAAAAACGCCCGAAACAAAATGGACATCGGCATGTGCTTTATTTTCATTCTACTCGAATCTCAGAATAAAATTAAAAATGAAGACAACAGTTTATTTTTCTTCGCAAAATAATGTTCAGAATATATTCTGGTTCATTTTTAAAATGCCATGCTACTTATAGTCAACTATATTATATGACAGAAAAATTTACGATGCTTTAATTGAAGTTGAATTTAAAGTTTTATCCAGGTTACATTTTCTACAGCGTCTTATTAATTATTTGAAAATATCGTTATTTGCAGTAACAGAAAATGGAAGGATGTTTATTCTTTGAGTTTTAACTATATTCAGCTATTTGGGCCTAAGGAAATATGTAAATCTATTTAGATGGCAAATTTACTGCGCAAAATGTAATCAACAAAAATTAAATATGGTAAAACAAATTGTTAGTAAAATTATCTCTTATCGTATATATATATATATATATATATATATATAAGGAAAGGGTATATATGTGGGCATGTATATATATATATATATATATATATATATATATATATATATATATATATATATATATATAATATATGTATATAAATTAATATTATTTTGTAAAATCTATCAATAGAGTGCTCGATATCGGTGAAACTCATCTCTGTTTGTATGTCAGTGAATCTCAGCGTATAAGTAACACAGGGATCTATGCAGTAAAGAAAGGTAAAAGAAATATGAAAATATTCGTAAAAATATTGATAAAAACGTTTTCATTTTTCTTTTTTACATAAAAAGAAACGCATTCAACAACGCGGAATAGAGTGGGCATATGAAAACAGGCATCAGGGTGGAGCAGGGTAGGGAGTGCGTGCTGATTGTAGCTGGAATATCATCATCAGCAGCTATACGATTTCTTTCTAAAAATCGTTTGATTTTTGTTTGATTAATTAATTATATCCCTTAATCAGTAAAAATCAATAACCAAATTTGAAGTGTGTCTTAGTTAGAACGATATCAATGTGTATGCAAGATTTTAAATCAGAGTGACCTCCCGTTTTGGAGTTATACGTCGACACGTACATACCAAAACCTCTCCTTTATATATTAAATGTGCATGCATCCACAATCAGGACCACACACACACACACACACACATACATATGTATACCTATATACATATACACGCGCGCACGCGCACACACACACACATATATATATATATATATGTGTGTATGTGTGTGTGTGTGTACATAAATGCATACACACTCGCATACAAACAAAAACACATATATATGTATATATATATACGCACACACACACATATATATATATATGCATACATACATGTACACACATGTACACACACACACACACACACACACACACATATATATATATATATATAGAGAGAGAGAGAGAGAGAGAGAGAGACAGACAGACAGAGAAGAGAGAGAGAGAGAGAGAGAGAGAGAGAGAGAGAGAGAGAGAGAGAGAGAGAGAGAGTGTGTTGTTCTGGTTCCAACGGGAGAAAATTCAATATCTTACAAAATAAAGGTCCGCAAAATGGATTATGTTTTTAGAAAAAAATGTTATTATTTTTACGTATATGCATATGTAAGATAAAATTAATAAAATTCATTTTCTAAAAACATAATACGTTTTACGGACCTTCTTTTTATAATATATATATAATATATATATATATATATATAGAGAGAGAGAGAGAGAGAGAGAGAGAGAGTGAGAGAGAAAGAGACAGACAGAGGTTTTTAATTATTTAAAAAAAATATTTCCTGTTATTTATTGGTTATGAGTGCTCAATATGATTGTCTGAGTATTTCTAAATATAATTAGTATAGATACAGAAATCAACGCCCTTATTAAGTTAGAGAGCAAGGAGTGCAATAATTCATGAACATAAAAATAGTCTGCTTGTTTCTTTTTTAATTCGACAAAATGTTTTAGAGCTTGTCTTGGAAGGTTTTGCTCATCCATCATATTTGCCCTACATTGCACCTCCAGTTTTGTTCTAGATATAACAATTCTCTTGCGCTGGGGGAATGGTACTGACGCTGTTTATTACTCTGAAAACTTTATGCTTTTTTTTTTTTGGGGGGGAGGGATAATTACGAAGCTGCTTGTAAAATTACAAACGAAACGTTAAAAATGATGCCATTTAAATCAATAAGGAAAATAACAAATAATTGCTTTGCATTTTTGCTAAAGAAGCCAACATAATATTGATAACTATAATGCCATATCTCGAAGGCATATATTTATTAATATCGCTAATGTTTTACTTCTTTAAACCCTTTAATAAAGATAAATTATTCTATGCACTAGCAAAACAAATTTAGGTCATTATATAATGCCTGTAATTAATAAAATAGTTATCTGAAAGTATCTATATTATACGAAATGGGTCTATTTATGTTGTAATGGTTATTGTCATAAGAAATGGACACGGCGAACGGATTTCCAGTCCGGGGACTATGCTATTTGCATTTGAAATAGCGCTAATATGATTCAGTAAGGTATGAAACCAACTATTCCCACCACAACTATGGGGAAATTGTAGCTCAGACTGGGCTCTTTAAACTTCGTACGGCAATCAATATAGGTGAAGGAAAACGTTTAATTCAAGTCTCTTAAACTCCGCTTAAAAAAACTGACTATACCACATTTACCAAAAACCCTCCTCCCGAGCAGGTTGCGTCACAAGATCAATTTTTCAGCAGAGTTTAATAGGTTCTAATTCAGAGTTGTTCTATTTCTAGACCCGTTACCATACCATGGTTAAAGAATTCAGTATGTCATACTATTTACTCCTAGCTGGAAAGAGAATAGCTGGATTCGTACCTTTCCCAAGGGTATTATCTCTATGTGAAATGCAAACAGCATCGTACCGCACGTGAAATCGTTTCACCGTGTCCATTTCCTACGACAATAACAATTACGCAACGAGCGCCAACAAAAAGATTATAAATTTAAACAAAACAATATATAAATTTCAGTGTTACGTGACGGTACCAATTAAAAGGAGCATGTCGATTGTAAATGTCATATACTTATTTATAAACACTCCGGAGATTAACGGTTGTCTATGTGGATCAAAGTAGCTGGGTCTGTGGGTGGACTAGCCGATATTCTATCTGTTCTTCGAGTCTGGAACTCCCTGGGTTATTTTGGGTCTTGCGTCCGTTGTTAATTTTTATTTGACGGACGCAAGACTTGTGGGTGTTTTTTTTTTTTTTTTTTTTTTTTTTTTTTTCAGAGCTCATTTATTTTATTTTAACCCAAGTAAATGGCCTCGAAGAGGACAGACTCTCATCTTGCGTCTCCCCTTTTCGAACATCTCAGCCAGACTCTTCGTCCGTCTCCGTCAACATCTTAGGCAAGAATCTTCATTTTCTCACTATATCTCTTTCAGTCTCACTCTCGTTCTCGCCTTGTTCTGTCCAAACAGAAACCGATATCAGTTATTTATCCGTTATCCAGCTTCCGTTTTTTCCCAACTTTATACTTTTCTAAAACCTTTCATTTCCCACACATTCTCTCCGTGCATGCATTACACTTCAATTCACTGCTGACTTCATACACTGATTTCCAAACACCTTTATTTAACAATGAGGATATGTTATTAACGTAGTAAATTCCTGCGTTCTATTTTAATATTAGACAGTAACTCTCTATTCTCATGTGTGTGATAAAAATATGCAATTTATAAATATAGTGGTAATTCAACTTACGAGTTTAATTCTAATCCCCGCCATCAAGATGTATATTTTATGGTCTCATTTTTAATTTCTTGGTACCTTGACTTAGGAGTTTAATTCGTTCTACTTGAAACTCAATCACCTCGTATATCAAATCAATTGTTCCCACTGAAATAAACTGAAATACCATTTATCCGTTCCAGCGCCCCACAAAACACACAGATATTTTTCTTGCATTGTTTAATAAGAAAAATAGCACTTTATTGTATAAAAACATAATAAAATAGAATGTAACGAATTATGTACTGTAATATGTTTACTTTTTATGAATAATATTTTTCTTTGGCGTAATATATTTGAAAACTTAAAGGTTTTTGGTGGACTTAACATAAGCGTATCTGAAGTTCACAGGTATCTAAAATTTAGCACTCAACAAAAATAAAAAATCGACCGATTGACAGATCGTAACATGGAAAACTCGAAAGTTGACTCATTCCTGACTCATGTTACCACTGTAGTTGCATAAGTAGCTATGGCAGTTTCATTCGAAAATGCAAGAACTGAAGTGTGCTATCACGTATACGAAATGAATTATTTAGAGATCTTTTGGGCGGTACAGCATTTTTTGATGGTAATGAAGTCTAGCTAGCTGACGGAAATGGTCAGCTAGCTAGACTTCACTTCTTAGTTTTTATTTTACTATGAAATATAAAGTATATGGTCTATTTATTGACAAAATAAAATTAATTACATAATTAAAATTTAGTAGGATACTTATAATTGTAAAGTCAAAATACGCTTTCAAATACAGGATTAGTCAAATGTGTATTGATCAGATAAAATCAAGTGCTAATAAAACTGCATACAGCTAATAAAGTATAAACTCTACCTAGAACAACCTGGATAACGAGCCACCTGTGGATACTTAAGGATGGAAACTTAGTGGCTAAACACTCCGCTTTGGTGCTTATTTAGTCTAAACGGATGATCAGAGAGGCCTCTACCGATCAATCTGCTGTTCACGGCAAGCCGTAACACCTATATACTTCATTTGACTCGATTGATCTTATGGCAAGTCTCCAACCAATTTTATATATGTTGCTAGAATTGGGTGGTTGAAGGTCTTAGTCTTGGGTATGACGTTAAATTGCTTCTAATGGTGAGTTTCCAATTCTCGAGCACCCCTTCATTACCATTAATCCCAGGCCCACCCTGACCTGGACCTGTTAGAGTTCCATCTATCGATTAAATAGAAAATGACATTTTTAAATAATGTGTTTAAAAAAATTAGTTTTAAAAATATTTAATATACATCAAGAATGAATAAAACAAAACGTCTTCGGAATAAAATAACCCAACAAGTGTTGACATACCATAGAATCTAACTAACCATCCAACCAAATTGGATAAGTGCACCTAGGTTAATGGTTGTCTAGTCTGAGAGAATCTACTATCGTTGAATGGATATATGTATCCAGGGGTGTTTATAACTGACTTTTGTTTGTTGGTTGTAGCTGCAGGGAATTTAATGAGGTCTGCCAAATTTGCCATAGATGCTTGAAGGTGTATAAATCAGGTGAGCGAAGTCAGTGCCTCGGTGTCAGCTGTGTGTGTTCCGGGAACTAGATTCCCGTTGCCCGCAAATGCTGGGGGTTATGTTAACGCTCTGGAACAAACCTTTGCCATCATGGAAACATGGCGAGCATAAATCGGTGTAAATGGTTTGAAAAGTCCACGTGCATGTTACACCCGTAAAGACAGAGCTTACATTTAGTAGCGGTCTAAAATAAATCACTCTACACCATTACAGGACCGCTTCTAGCTTGCACAACCTAGTGCAAAAGAGATGGTTACAATTCTTTTCTTAGGAGGCCCAGTGGCGTAATAGCTAACGTGCTGGTCAACGATATCGTAGTAAGCAAGTTCAAATGCCACTCGCACTATTCCGTTCACTTTCAGACTAATACTCCTGGGTAAAATGTCATCGGGTTAGTATAGCATTTATTCTAAGACTAACATAAAAAGTAAAGCACTTAAAAATTCAATATTAAACAACAAAACAATGACTAACAATATAAACCTCTTCCTTTATATAGTGTCAAGTGTGAGAGCCATATCAGTCTGATGGAGAGGGGAATTATGGATATCTGGTATGTTTTATTTGTTCAATCCTCTCAGATATAATTTCTGGTTGACTGGTCGTGGAACTGATCGGAAGATGTTTATTTAAAGATCGGCACCAAAACTTCTGGGCGCGTCATGGAATTACTTTGTCCAATTACAGAAAGGTTTCTGTCACTTAACCCAATACATAGAAAAACGAATTTTACTGACCCAACAGTATGAACTCCCTAATCCCTCCAGCTATGTGTCACATAGTGCAACTACGGTTCTCTTACAAGGATGGCACGAAAATAATCTACGATTGTTGACATTAAACAAAGAAACCAAACCAAAACATCTCTTTTTACACTCGAACTGGAATGTCTACTTCCAAGAGTTTGAAAGGTGATTCACCAGAGCCAGGCAGAGCGGGGAACCGATCCAATGAAACCACGAAAGGTACTATTGTTATTATATAACTAAAACATTATAGCATGTAGTCTAAGGTTAACAGTTCTATAAATGATGGTTTTAGCAGCACCTGCATTGAATTGTAATATAATTTTATACAAGATTCCACCGCCCTGTCGGTGGGGCGTTAGAATGCACTGACTGTACCTCTACAGAGGGGTAAGACTTACCCAATGGGACCACCTGTTGGCCGTGGGTGGCGACCCGTGATGCTTAAGGATAGAGCCCAGGTGGATGAGCAGTTCATGACATGCAATACTTTGACCCTATCTTGGGCTAGACGGGCGGTCGGAGAGGCCCCTCCGATCAATCGACTGGTCACGTCAATCCCTAGCACCTAAATGATTTTCCCAACCCTATTGCCCTCATGGCAAGCCCCAGCCCATTTTTATCATATGGGTGCTAGAAGGCGGTGGCTGCGAGTCTACATGTCCTGGGAATTACGTTAAACTCTATCTGATGGTGAGGATCCAGTTTTGGAGGTTTGGGGAATGTGGAGCACCCCTTCATCACCATTGCTCCCTGGTCCACTCTGACCCGGAGTGGTAGTACCTGTTAGGGTCCTATCTATGTGTTAAATAGAAAAATGTATTTATAAAAAATTGTATTATCCATTAAGAATTGATTTATTTCAAAACTTTATCGGCATTAAATGACCCACTGAGGTTGATATGCCGTAAAACAAAACAAACCAAACCAAACCAAACAAGATTCCAATTCCTTAGATGACTACATTTCTTGTCATTCATTTGCAGCAACTCTGAATGATCTACTGTTTTAAAATCAATATGCTGTTTGCCTGATTCATATTTGTACTATATATTTGCTACTGTTCTACCAGAACAAATATGTTAAATCACATTTCTGGTAAAAAACGAAAGAAAATAAAATAAAGTAGTTCCGAAAAACTGTCCGGCTGTCATTACTCCTTAAGCAAACCTGCTACCGCTACACTACCTCAGCTAGATTATCACTTAACCATAATTTGTAATTTGGCTTCAAAATGTACCTCAATGTTTGTGAAGGATTATCTTGACAAAAACTGTATCGCTAAGACATGTTTTCATCAAAGTATATCATGACATAAAGGAAAATAACTTAAAATTACATATTTTTATCCCCGGCCCCCCTTTCTCGCTCTGTATATAACTTAATGGAGCTTTTGCACGTGTCTATATGTCTGTAACTGAAATCACTGACGTCTCAATATCCTTTTGTTACTTACGTCACATTCTCTATGATTTCATTTAAATCTCAATTATTAGGAAAATTGTTTTAAATGAATAAAGAGTATAAAATATGAAATTGTATTCATATATACAACCAAATAGTGATATACAGGTTAAAAAAAAGATTTTAATTAATATTTGCCAAGCATTAAAAAGGTAAATGACTATACTTAAACTGATACTACAACTACCCAGAAGTTTAAATTATTTTATTTTTGAATGACAGGTGTTTGGCTTTGATTAGTAAAATTTAGATTTATTAGTACACACACCCATACACACACGCGCGTGCGAGCATGCACACACACGTAAATAATTGATTCATTAAAAAAAATAAATAAGTAAATTTTAAGTAATTAAAAAACTATCATCCTGCAGTTATTTTAAATACTTAAAACGATTAATTAATGAAATTTCATTTTATTTATTTATTTGATTTATTTAGATTTTCGATGTAAGCATCATTTTAATTAATCAAATTGATTGATTTTTGTTAAATGTTTGTTTCAGTATTCAAAAGCTACGGACAAGTGTCACTTTTCAAAATTAAATTTGAATAAAAGAATATATAACTTTGGAAAACGATCTCCAACTGTCGGTAACAAATAAGTTCCTCCAAACCTAATAACAAAGAAAATATAATTATTTTTACCAGAGAATTTTTTTTTTTCCCAAAGAAAATTGTAATTTTTTTTGTTTTTTCATTCAAGTCCTTCTCATTTTATTCAATTATTGGCTTTGAATAAATCTTTTAGATATTGTTTTTGTACACAAACAATGCTCAATTTCACTTTTTTCTCTGAAATATGAAAATCAGGATTTTTCTTTTCTTTATGCCACAAGTAAACATTAAACCTTAAAGATTATATCGTTTTGTATGGTGGGATATTTTCCTGACACGTTTTCTGTATTTTTATTCTTTCTTTCGTTTTACTTTCTTAAAAAAAAAAATTAAAACCCACTTTAATGCAAATTCTCTTAACGGGAATTTGCTACAAGTGATATGTTATTATATTCCAAATTAAATAATTAAACCCAGAGGGTGCATATATTACTAGTATAGTGTAATGGAGATTATGTGACTGTCGGTAACATGTTAAGTATCTGGTCAGCATCCTTAGTTCCAGATGTAATAAGTAAGTAAGCAAGCCAATACGAATCCGGTGTTAGAGTATTCTTTGTAAGTCCGTCGTCCAAGAGAATCCAAGTGTCAATGACACAAGTTTAGAATGGGGCCTGTATTAATACACCAACATCAGCAGCAGCACTGCCAGTGATTGGACAATAGAAATCTTTCTCGGGTCACGTTGTAGTTGACGAGTCTATATTTAGGAGTGACCATTTATCACACGCCTTATGTCTTAAAAATTGCAAAAACTACGTCACCACCGATGTCTAAATTTCCTTCATCATGTTCTTTATATTACGAATGACTATTAAATAATCATTATTAAATCTTAATTAGGATCTTATTCATTAACGATGTCTCTATTAAAGTATAGCTGAGTTAGATTTGTCTAAAAAATGGCGTGTTAGCAATGCATATAAATCTAAAATCCTGCAATGTGTATTATATATCACAAAAAGAAAGACATTTATGTAGTACATGGTGTGGATGATTTACCTAGTGGTTTTAACAAAACGGGGTTTAATAATTACTTGGCACATTTGATTATTAATATAATTGATTTAGTCTCAAAAGTATTAAAAGGAATCCTCAATTAAAATAACATAAAAATAACAGTAATCGTTTTATATGCGTTCTTATTTCGTTTCTTTAGTTTCTAACTCTCTCTCCCCCCCTCTCTCTCTCTCTCTCTCTCTCTCTCATATATATATATATATATATATATATATATATATATATATATATATAAAGATTCTGTACATCTGTATGTTTACATCTGTGTGTACAACAACAGAGCGCCGTTCCTTCATAAAATAAAATTAGTGGAGACTAACAGAGACCATATTTCATTAGAATCCACACCGTATTTTGTCCAAGAGGGAGTTCAAAACATTTTATTTCTCATTTTCCATAAGAACATTATAAGGCTATAAATTTAATTGTTTTGATTGTTTTTTAATTGAAAAACTGATTAGAAATATCAAATGATTAGAGGATAAAACATAAAAACAAATAAAGAAAAAATACAAAGAATAATAATAATAATAATAATAATAATAATAATAATAATAATATTTGAAAAAATTGACAAATATCTGAACCTTGCCAGAGAACTGAAAAGGTTATGGAATATGAAAGTGAAAGTTATACCAATTGTAGTTGGTGCACTTGGAACAGTCCCAAAAGGATTAGAAAAAGGTTTGGAAAGTTTGGATATCAGAGGAAGGATTGAAACGATTCAGAACACTGCACTGCTGCAATCTGCCAGAATACTCAGAAGAGTCCTGGAGACCTGAGGAGACTTGCTGTCACTCAGACTCCAGTGAAAGACCATCAGCTAACACTGATGTGAAAACTCAAAAGGAATAATAATAATAACTAAAAAACAAGAATCTATAAATAATAAAATATAATAAAATATAATAAAACAAATAAAACAAATAAGTAGAAAAATATAAATTTTTAAATCTCGATAAACAAAATATTATATTAAAGTAGCAAAACTACTTTAATATAGTATTTCCCAACGTTAAAACCGAAATACTTATTACCGGCACAGGGCACCCATTTTGGCTAGTATATATTATCTCTTCTAACACAAACTACTAAAAGTAGTAACCAAAGGTTATTCTGTGAATCTATCAACAGTTGAGTTCATAGTATTATATAACTACGGAGTTAACACTGCAAATTATTGCGACATGATAGCAAAAATGTATTTTTATTCGACTTATTGCATTTTAGAGTTAAAAGGTTTTCTAATATTATTAAATCTCAATATAATTCTGCTGAATATAATTTTTCCCTTTTAAAGTAGCAACAGAAAGCCAAGATTTTACTGATTACATTTATTATCACGGATTTATTATCAATTATATAAAAAAAAGTGTTTCTATTTAATTCTGTCAGACGACTATCAGAACTAAAGAACGTAGGATTATGAAATCCTGTTCATTTTAAAATGAGTGAAATACAACAAAAATCTAAATATTTAATTACCTATTCTAAAGATAGATTATGTATAAAGGAAAAATTATGTCTGTCTGTCTGTATATGTTTTTGCTTATACAACTACCGATAGCCTGTTCTTCTAACAAGGAAAATCGGTGGAGATCAGCAAAGACCAACGTTAATTTAAATCTACACATTAGTTTTTTTTTTCCGAGAGCGGGAGAAAAAAAATTTGTCCCTGATTTTCCACATAAAAGTGTATAAATGAATGATATATTAAAATATTAATTAAAACAATGATTGAAAAATAAAATAAATTAATAATTGATAAAACATAATAAAAAGCAAATAAAAGACAAATGAAAGAACAATACATACAAGAAGAATAAAAATACACAACTTAAAAAAGATAATATGGAAAAAATAAAAGATAATAAAACAAATATACAGAAAGAAGAATTTTTATTAATTCATAAATGAATATAGATAAGAGAATTATTTTTTACTTTTAAAATCCCGAGCGACGCCGGGTATCTCTGCTAGTTATACAATACATTTATGTTTTTGTCCTAGTCTATGATGTTATAATTCGGAAGTCAGGCACTGGATTCTATACATGATATTGATAATAACTAGAGATTGCATCACAAAGTAAGTAGTACAATTTAAGTCAACTGAATGGCCTATTGTCGGTATCAGCCGGAGAGCATAGGAGTCTATGTCCTTTTTGCTAGCACAAGACCAGGGAGATTGTTTTTGTGTCTGAAGTGGGGCTCCCCACTTTACCGCACAGATCCAAGCTGTGCTACTCATGCGCTGAGTTTGCCGGGGCTGGTATCGAACCCTGTAATTTAAAATCACAATATAATATACTAATAAAGTATATTTGATGGGTTGTACTGGGGAATAAGAATAATCTTCATTTTTCTGTATGAAAAAGAAAATTATTTCAAGGGAGGCAAATGATGTTTTAAAAATAGAAACCTTGTAAGACCTGAAATAGAATACTATATTCATGTCTGAGCTCCAGTATGAAGACATAGAGATTGGAGGGTGTACTAAGAAGAGTAACAACATATTTAAAAAAACAAAGAAGAAAAAAAAACAGTGAAATGAAGAGAGAGAGAGAGAGAGAGAGAGAGAGAGAGAGAGAGAGAGAGAGAGAGAGAGAGAGAGAGAGAGAGTTGGATAAATAAGCAATACATATCTCACAAGAAAGAGGAATGAAAATTGATCTACCTTAAAGTTTTTAAATAATTAATTAATATAATTTCTAATTCTGGGAGATATTTTTTCATATTTCTCTTCGAACTAGAAATTCAAAAACTAAGTCAATTAAGCAATTGTTTTTTTTTTCTAATAGATTAATATATTTTGGGAACAAATTGCCTTGACAGATCAATAACAATAATAATGCAATTCTTCTAAATAAATGAAATAATTTTAGCAATAATGCTAAGAACATAATTTAAGAGAACATTTTAGGTGACTATCGAGTGAATTATAAAACACACACATACACACACACACACACACACACACACACAAGAAAAAATATATATAGGGAGTTCGGGATAAATTTGACATATTTATATTTGTTTTTTCTCCGTTGGTGGTATTGACGCACACTACGCATCATTTAAAAGCTTGAACCTTTCTTCATTCATATACGTGATGGCAGAAAGAATGGATGACGAGAACCCACCGGAATCATGGAAGAGAATAACTTGTATCATGAGGATCTGCACCGGCCATCAAAGTAAGGAGATTATGGTTGCTGCCAATGCTCCAGATGCTAATTTGGCCAGATGTCCAGACGTGATTGTTTTTCTCTACGGGTCATGTGAGTGAGACAAAATTTCACAAAATACATCTATTAGATGATTGAGTGGGGAGTCCTCAGCGATGTTCTATCCCTGGGATCACTGGAAATTTCTGGTCTTTAAAAATCGGATTTCCTTCCTAAGGAGACTAATCGGGGCTGATTAAACCCAGACCCCCCACACACACTCAGCATCTGGCTTTCATTAAACTTACATTCTATAGGAACAATTGTTGTATTCAGTATTGATACCTAGTAACAGAATAATACATTCTCAAACATGCTGCTCGAAAAAAATGCCCACTCAAAAAAACAAAAAATAAACAGCAAAAGGTCAATCACCAGAAAATAAAGAACGAGTGAGGATAAAGCCATTTTGCCGAAGTGGCACCCGAGGAAGTGTCGAACCACTGAGAATTTCCAGAAACGCTAGAAGTAAAGGAAACAGAGCGCTTCTTCCGTACAACGTAAGGCCTCGCTTTCAGCTCACAGAAAGAAGCGGTCAGTTTTCATCCGCTTATAGACAGATCACATAAACACAAGAACGAACACAGTTGGAAATGAATATATAAACCAATACTGAACATACGCAAGCAGCAGGCAAACACTCTAATGGAATCCTTCTGTTATGTACACATCTGCAGATATGCAGTAATTGCTTCTGAAGCGTATAAGAGACATGAGTGCAGAGCAAACTCTCGATGGAGATGTCAGTATCAGTACCGAATTCAGTCAATTAAATACCGACTTAGAGAAGATGTCAAGGGAACTTCAGGTCATTCCGCTCCCATTCAACAATGGACAGTTTATTATTGAAGGTACAGTAAGAAGGCATCTTATAGCATAATGCATGTTTAAGTTTGTTCACAAGTTTATTTACCTATTTATATCGCACTAAGATAAGGTGAGATTGCACCTTTGTGAGAGAACAAATAATGATCGTCGTCAGATAAGACATATTCTATAAACATATAACACAGCTGATAGGATGCGATGTATTATGGTTAATGAAAATTGTAAACGTAGGTGTTATAACCATGTGAACATGCTGTAGTGAAAACATGTCTTTACTAACGACACATATTATCTTAGAATAAATAATATCTATGATGTAGGGAAAGTTAGATATGAGTGACTATTCATAAACATTCATTATATATACTAGCAAATATATGCACCCTCCGGATGCAAGTATTAATGTCATAATATATTATATTAAATTAGAAAGTCTAAAGAAACTAAATAAGAATGCAGATAAAATGATTTGAAACAGAGAGGGGTATAATCGAAAAAATATAACAGCTGTAGCTTCCTCTCCCATCGCCCCCGTCTTTCATTGCTAAACTTTTCTAATTCAACTATTTAGTTAAATTAGGAAGTAAAGAATAAAATTACAGTTATTTCTTTTTGTTAATTAATTTCTTTTAAGATTTATCTCCGAGATTTTTACTTATATTCCTTAAGATAAAATCAAATAATTAGAAATCAACAATACCAAGCAGATATTTATTAAAATCAAATTTTAAATATCAATATGCAAATTAGGCTTGACGTTCACACTGTAAACCGCTATTTGTTGTACATATAAATACAATTGCATGTTATTAGTACGTACACATATGGCCAGCAGTATTAATAATGAAAGACAATTTTATTAATAATTGAGGTTTAAATAAAAATGATTCATCGAGAATGTGATGTATGATAACTAAATGAATAGTGACTGGAGTAGTGATATAGTTTCGGTTACAGACAAACAAGCACATAATCTCCAGTATAATAAGATATATATATATGAACAACGAACGTCATTAGGTCTAATGAATGGAAAACGCTTTACCCTAAAAATAAAAAGGCAAGAAATTATTGCAGTACGGACTATGCATATGATCTAGGCAAAGTTAGATATGAGTGATTCTTTTGATCAGTGTAAAACATTCATTATATATATAATATATATATATATATATATATATATATATATATATATATATATATATATATATATATATATATTATATATATATATATATATATATATATATATATAATATATATATATATTTTGTTGAACTGAACAGGGAATTCCTATCGGACAAGTCTTTGGTTGATCTGTTCCAATTTTCGGGCCATCCTTCTGGTGTCAGGGTGTAACTGGTATAACAGTCCACCAAAGGTTTCAAAACGAGCGCTTTCGGCAATACAATTTGCCATCCGCAGGTAGGTAACGATGGTATGATTTCGTGTCTCGTTTTTAACGAGAACGAGTAGTAGCAAGGAATTAGAAGTGGGAGGTAATAACCATTGGTAGTAGTAGGTTGTAGGAATGGCAGTGGTTCGAGCGAGCGTTGCAACCTCCTACTACCAATGGTTATTACCTCCCACTTCTAATTCCTTGCTACTACTTGTTCTCGTTAAAAACGAGACACGAATCATACCATCGTTTCTTACCTGAGAATGTCAAATTATATTGCCGAAAGCGCTCGTTTTGAAACTTTTGGTTAGACCAGCCCAAATGTTACATAAATGGTTCTAAAAACTCTAATCTATGTGTGACGCAAAAATTCAGAATATTGGAGTCCTTAACATCAACAGACAACCACCTGAACAAAAAATCTGTAATATTTAAGGCATGCCCACACAAGAAAAAATATTTACTAAACTCATGGATAAGTGAAACTCACCTACCACCCTGGAATAAAAACTTTACAGAACTTTACCATCCGGAAATTTTACAATTTTTCTATCAAATTTTAGAATAAATTAATATAAATAAAAAATAAAAAATAAAAAATAAAAAATAAAAAAATAAATTTGTAGAATTTCTAGTGAAGACCCTTATAAGGATTGAACTAAAAAATACGGAGAAAATATCGTAAAGTGAGGAAAAAATGTATGTATACGAGTGGAATGTGCACAGTTTTTTTTATATATGTGTTTTTTTGTTTATATTATTTTCCGGAAAAATCCGTTTTTTGGTGAATAATCAAAGGGAGAGAACTTTGTGTAAGTATGTACTTACAGACACATCAAAGGGATTAAATAGTATCCTGAAGAGGGCAAAGCCTGAAACCTTAGGTAGATGCTCACTAAAACCTTTGTATAAACAGTTATATTTAATATATATATATATATATATATTATTATTTATATTTTTGCTTGAAGGCAATTATAAATGCATGAATCGTAAAAATTCGATAATTATAGAAAATAAACTTGACAAGTAAATCCCGCAAAGGATGGCTCGCCATGCAGAACCCCGTACAGACTGTTTCGACTTTATTAAGTCTCTTCAGCGATGTATACTAGCGACTCCCCTCCGACAGGAATCGAAACCGGGACTTCACAGGCATAGTCAGAGACCATATCCGTTCGGCCGCCGGTACATAGCGAACAATCCCTGCGAAATTAACCTTGTCAAGGAAACTATTACACGCCCTTGCCATAGCAGGCAAGTAGACGGTTAAACAAACATCCAAAAATCTTATTTATATATATATATATATATATATATATATATAAAATATAATATAATAAAATAAATATATAAAGGTTTTACATATCTATTTATTAGGTGACAAAGGAACATTCACGACCATATTGGTTTCATGCAAGGCAATCATCAGGTGAAGATGTTTCAAATCGCATGAAACCAATATGATCATGAATATTCCTTTGTCACCTAATAAATAGATATGTAAAACCTTTATATATTTATTTTATTATATTATATAACAGCTCTATTTTATATTGAGCACTCTACCAATAATACTGCCTTTGGGACGCCATTCCAGCAAAAGGTGAAACAGTGTCCATCCCACACTATAGTATATATATATATATATATATATATATATATATATATATATATATATATATATATATATATACAGGCAGATACAGACTATGCATATGATCTAGGGAATGTTAAATATGAGTGATTATTTTGATCAGTGTAAAAATCATATATATATATATATATATATATATATATATATATATATATATATATATATATATATTATATATATTATATACATGCAGATACGGACTATGCATATGATCTAGCAATTCGCATATATACTCCTGCAAAAACTGAAACGCTGCAGCATATTCTAGAGGCATTAACTTCTATATGAATTTAGATATAATGGAGTGTGTTTAAGCGAACGATCAGCGGTGTAAAATACTCTGTACGAAGAATATATCTTATCATCCTAGAATAGAATAAATTGTATTTACGTGTCTACGAATTTTTAGAGATATTAAGTGCGATTATTTTTATCTGTTTAAAAATTAAGTGTTTATGTGGATACACACACACTCTCACACCGAGACACAAAGACACATACAGCACACACACACACACACACACACACACACACACACACACATATATATATATATATATATATATATATATATATTATAATAAGATAAAGACAATATTTTCCACCCTGTAGCCGTTTCAGTACTACTGGAGGGTGCTGGATCTTTGAGTTGCCGAACAGCAACACACGAACCTTAAGGATTTGCAGTTTTTCTGGGAAGGAAATACTTATTTTTCAATAAAATGCTAATAAATCTTTAAAAAATTAATATGATGGTATTTTCTAGAATTTTTCACTTTCAATCCTGAAAATTATAGATCGTTCCTATTTTTGTAAGGTGTCAAATACAGAAAATCGGCAAAGATGAAAAGATGAATTACTTATTTTCCCTACTGTATAGCACTATCGTCACTGCGGATATAGAGTTCAACGTTATTATATATATATATATATATATATATATATATATATATAATATAATATATTATATATATATATATATAAAGATCTCAAAGAATTTGAACGAAAATTTAGACTCATAGAAAAGTTCCAAAATAAAAATAATTCAGATGATTCTCTAGTAAAAAACAAATCTAAATTCTTCCTAGAAAAATGCAAAAATAGTGAACTAAATACATTTTTTGAAAAACTCTGGTGCATCAATTTACAGGAAAGAAAAAACACAGACAACAACCTATCGCATAAACAAAAACAAGCCTTAACAAACCTACAGGAAAACAATGACATAGTCATAAAAGAAGCTGACAAGGGAAGTGCAATAGTCATCCTAAACAAAACCTACTATAAATAAAAAATCCACGAGATACTTAGTTACAATACTACCTACAATTTAGACCTATAGCAGCAGGACCAGCATGTCCCACCAACAGAATTAGCTAACTAATAGACATCCTACTACAGCCATTCCTAAAAAAAGATAAAAAGTTACGTTAGAGATGACATCCAATTCCTAAACTACATACCACAAAGAGTAGACCCTGACACACTCATGGTAACATTCGACGTTACCAGTTTATATAGCAATATCCCCCATGAATTAGGAAAAACAGACATCTCATTTTGGATTGAGAAATACCCAGAAATGTTACACTCTAGATTCAATAAAGAATTTATCATTGACGGTATAGAACTCTTCCTAAACAATAACTCCTTTCAATTCAACAACAAAAACTACATACAAACACTAGGAACTGCTATGGAGACAAAGATGACGCCAACCTATACCACCCTAACCAAGAATATGATAACAATATCAAAATGAACTTTATAAAATCATGGAAAAGGTATTTAGATGACTGCTTTATATTCTGGAAATACTCATGTGGTGACAACAGCAAAATACACGAGCTATTACAAAACCTACACCCAAAAATAAAATTCACTATAGAATACAACTTAAAGGAACTACCATTCCTAGATATCATCATTAAAAATATAAATTGTCAAATTATCACAGACATTTACCACAAACCCACAGACACACAACAATACTTACACTTCAAAAGCCACCACCCTAAAAACTGCATAAAATCCATCCTTATGCACTTGCACGTAGGATATACACCATAGTCACGGATAAAAACCTCCAACAAATCCGCCTAAAAGAATTGCAAAAAACCCTCCTCCAGAGAGGCTACCCCACAACACTAATTAACAAAGGAATTGAATTAGCGGAGAGAATACCATTAGAACTATTAAGACCCCCTAAAAAAACATAACAACGAACAACAACTAGCATATGTCTCAACATATAACAAAAACAACCCTGAAATATTCACAAACATATTACACCAACTCGAAAACAATGAAAAAATTAAAAATATATTAGACACAACAAAAATAATTAAAAGCAAGAGACAGTCAAAAAATCTAAAACAAATACTAACTTCATCCAAATTTGGGACACAAACTACACAGGGTGTCTCAAAATGCGGAAACAGAAGATGTGGGGTATGCAACATAATAATAGAAGGAACAACCTACACATTCAAAAACCCACACACTACTTTCAAAATAAATAGAAATCTTGACTGTACTTCAAAAAATTTAGTTTACATAATTGAATGCACAAACTGCAAGAAAATATACATTGGATGCACATCATCACTGAACAAAAGAATCTCACTACACAAAAGCAACATTAGATTAGTTAACAATAGAAACCTATACGTATCGAAACATATCCACGAATGTAATAAAGGAAAATTTAAAGTGATGCCGATATATCAAACTGATGACTATACTCTACTTCTAATTAAAGAAAAACATTTCATAGATAAATAAAAAACCGAATTAAATCGGATTTAAACACACACACACAATAACACTACTACATAAGCAAATATGATCTACTAAATAGAATCCACAACCTATGTGTATGTGTAAAACACATATGTAGGAACACAAATAAGCACCCAAAACACACAAACTGAACCTTACCAAGCAAATACATATACACAACAATAAAAACAACTTTACTACACAAACATGTAAACCACAAAACAAAATATAAAAATTATATAATATGAAATATAGAACAGTCCAAGATACATACATACATACATACATACATACATATATTACATACATAGGAACAGACTGGGGTAGATAGATAGATAGATGAAAATGAAAAGAATAAGATAGATAGATAGATATGAACAGAATAAGATAGATAGATAGATAGATATATAGATAGACAAATATGAAAAGACAGAGATAGATAGATAGATATAAACACATTGAAATAGATAGATAGATTCATAGATCCATATATAGATAGATATGAACAAACACAGAGGGATATATAGATAAATAGATTGATAAATATGAACAGACTGAGATAGATAAATACATAGACAGAGAGATATACATAAACACACTGAAATAGATAGACAGATAGATAGATTGCTATATCATTAAAAAAAAATTGGGATGGATAGATAGATAGATAGATGCTCACAGACATACTAAGATATATGCATATATGTATGTATATGTGTATATGTATGTATATATGGGTATATGTGTATATATGTGTATGTATGTATGTATAATATATATATATATATATATATATATATATATATGAATGTAAGTATGTATATGTATATATATATATAGAGAGAGATAGATAGATAAATATCAACTGACTAAAACAGATAGACAGATAGATAGATAGATATCAATTGAATGAAATAGATAGATAGATATGAACAGACTGAAATAGATAGAAAGATAGATAGATAGATATAAACAGACTGAGATAGATGGATAGATAGATAGTTATAAACAAAGTAAGATAGATAGATAGATAGATAGATAGATAAATAGATAGAAAGATAGTTATGAATAGACTTAAATTTAATTCTTAATTCAAAATTCAACTCTTAAGTATGTATATACATGTGCACATATACACACCGAATATAACCATATACATACGCACACACGCACACACAAAAAGTAGACATAGGCACATATACGTAGGCACACACATACACACACCCAAAAA
>CM042139.1:141203287-141218287 GCA_023376005.1 Doryteuthis pealeii | reverse complement strand
GTATTAGCGCCATGTGAAAAGCAGACAATATCGTCTAGAATTTGAACTCATCTTGCCACGTACATTTCCTGCGACGATAACCATTACACCACGAACCTCCACAGTTAAATATTGACAATCTTCGTCATACTTCACCTCTCTATTTGGCCTTGTGTCGTAATGAACTGAAAGATTTTTTTCATATCTGAATGAAAAACGGTATGCTTTTGATTACATGAACAAAAACTTGTCCTTTTTTTCACTATTATTCGAATTTATTCTTCGTATCTTTGTTTTGTTTCGATTTTGTGTTAATATCGTTTATCTGTTTGTTTTTCTCACATTGAAAGACATAATCAGAAAAATCCGGTGTAACCTTGGATAGGTTGTTCAGAAAAGCTAGCCCAATCTTTGAAACAATAATAAATATTTATTCACTACTTGATCACATTGACTGGAATCTCTCTCTCTCTCTCTCTCTCTCTCTCTCTCTCTCTCTCTCTCTCACACACTCACTCTTTATATATATATATATATATATATCTCTTCATCTCTCTCTCTTTTCATCTCTCTCTCTTTTCATCTCTCTCTTTTCATCTATTTCTCTCTCTCTCTTTTCATCTGTCTCTTTCTTTTTTCGTCATATCTCTCTCTCTCTCTCTCTCTCTCTCTCTCTCTCTCTCTCTCTCTCTCTCTCTCTCTCTTCAATACCGTTCCAGATTCATTGAATAAACAAGCTTTGTGATATGAAAACCAAAAGAAAAGAAACGTGATTAAACTGAAATACAATCACTAAGCAACACATAATACGACAGAAATTTCAAAGATAAATAAATCTTGACCAATCTAAGAATAATAATCAGAAGTCAAGAAATGACAATATATACTTCTGTTTATCAGGGATTTGCTTTTTTTCATCATAAAACAAAATTTGGTTGTGCAGCTAAGAAATACATTAATTGAAAAATATTGTCATTAAAAAGAATTGACACACAGTAAGTTAATATAATAATTGACAAGGTGCTATTATCAAATTAATTTACAAGTTAATTAATGTACTAGTTAATTTTTAGAATGAAAGCCTGAGTTTTTTGGATTCGTATATTTACGTACCCGGTCAAACTAGGGGACGTAGTCTTTTCTTTCATATAATCTTAAACTTAACAGTGTTCGTTGCGAGTGTGTATCCTTATATGTGTTAAATCCAGAAGGAAAAGGCATGAACTCGTTTGTTTCCCTTTTGTGAATTTTTGGAACTTATAAACCTAATATTCTATTTTATCTAGAATATTTACCTTTATATGTAGGTTCTTTTTTTACCTTGACTCATAATGTATTTTTTAAAAAATCTAATCTATCCGTTTTAATTATAGGTTCACATATTGTATTCATTGTCCACTTAGATACATGGTGCAACTTAGAATCAGAGTGGATTTAGGTGTAATGCCGATGAAAGAAGTATTCCATACTCCCTAGATCTGGAGGCTCACAATCAGATGCAATTTAGTGTTATACCCAGAAAAGTAGCGTATTCTAAACTCCGACAAAAATTGATTTTGTCTTGTGATGCGAGAACTATGTGTATTGAAAACATATCGCAATTATAAAGAATTAACTGTAAAAGTCGTTGTCGGTGTGGCCTAAAGTCGGTATAACCCTATCAGCGAAGGAATATATCCCCTTTTCACTACCCCTAGACCAAGGAGATTGTTTTTGCGTCTGAAGTGGAGCACCACATCTATCATCAGCTCCTCACTTTAACGGACAGATCCCTGTGCTACTAATTGGCTGAGTTGGCGAGGGCCGGTATCGAACTAGGAACCTTGTGGTTTCTAGCCGAACGCTCTACCAACTGAACTAACCCGGCCCTTAAAAACGTACAATTGCACTTATGCTGGCCGGGGATTGGGTTGAGCTCTCTCAGCTTCTTCATCTTTCTTCATCTCATCAACGGTCTTGTCTTCGTCCCGGCTTTTCGAATCTCTCCGTATCCATTTCTTGTTCTTAATATTGAACATAAAACTCATTTCATTTTCGACATCTTTATTTCCCAAGATCCCTCATTCTACGCGTGTGGGGAGGAGCTCAGAGAGACGCATTATTTCTATCCGGCTCCGTGATTGACTTAAGCTGGACTTACTAAAACTGCTAAAATTTTCCTACGGATTTCAGGCACGTGACATTCTGTACGAATCAGAATATCAATAAGGAATTTGACGCTATCAATAAAACTCCTGGTTATTTTTTCAATCACTGTTCTTCAGAATTACAATTTAATTTTGAATTTAGACATTTTTACTCTACATCACGAAATGAATAGGCTACCCTATTCATGATATAACAAGAAGAAAGTGGATCGGTACGGCCCGATGAAAGATGTGGACGAAGCAGAAACAGAAACAGAACTCAACAGTAGAGTCGTTAGTCTTTAATAATAAGAGTATATATCACCAAGACTAAATATTTTGAAGTTCTGAAGAATTTATAGGCAAACCACAAATATTAAAAATAACTCGTTCGCTCGTTACAAAGGACTTCGTACTTAGTGAATGCTTCTGATGCGTCTGGGAAATGATGCTGATAATACGTTTTTTTCATTTTACGTTCAACAAAAGGCTCTTTTCAACCTTTAGAATATGCGTGTTAACAAATCGGTTGTTAATCATCAGAAAAGGAAATCATTCAAATTTAAAAGGCAATATGTGTTCGTTAAGAAGAGTTTCATCACAATTTCTGTAAATAAGCAGTTTATTGACACGGGTTTTGAGAATATGTAAGTAAATATTATAAGATTTCTTTCAAAGAGACTCTGAAATAAGCAAACAAAAATTAGTTACATAAAGATATTGACAAAGATATTGAGAAGAAAGTCCATCATTATACATGTGCTTTATTTTACATCATCAGTATAGTATTTCATTCTTTCTTTCTTTCTTTATCTATGCCATATATATATATATATATATATATATATATATACACACACACACATGGCATACTATATATATATATATATATATATATATTATATATATATATATATATATATATACACATGGCATTCTATATATATATATATATATAATATATACACATGACATACTATATATATATATATATATATATATATATATAGAGAGAGAGAGAGAGAGAGATAGATAGATAGATAGAGAGAGAGAGAGAGAGAGAGAGAGGAGTGAGAGAGATAAGAGAAAAATATTGGGAAATATAAAGGATTACTAATGGTTGTGTAAGATTTACTTATTTATACAGTAAATCTTAAAAGGAAAATATTTTATTCTAGCCTAATGATTATGAAAACGTGAAACCTTCATTTGTGATTATATGATTTTATTTTTGGTATATATATATATATATATATTACGTTATATCTAACTTTGCGTCTGCTAAAAAATAATTTTACTGCTGTTTATTTTCCAATAAATGTAATTTTTTTAATTCAAAATTTTAACTTGTTGAAATCGACTAGAATACTCAGAAGAGTCATGGAGACCTGAGGAAACTTGTTGTCTCTCAGACTCCATTGAAAGGTAATCATTTTACGCTGGTATAAAAACCTAACAAAAAAGAGAACGTATCACCTGGTGGAATTTGCGGTTCCAGCAGATCACAGGGTGAAGCTGAAGGAAAAGGAAAAGATGGATAAATATCTGGACCTGGACAGAGAATTGAAAAAGTTGTGGAACATGATAGTGAAAGTGATACCAATTGTAGTTGGTGCACTTAGAACGGTCCGAATAAACTTGGAAAAAAGACTGGAGGAACTGGAAATCAGAGGAAGAATTGAGACCATCCAGACTACTGCACTGCTGAAATCGGCTAGAATACTCAGAAGAGTCCTGGAGACCTGAGGAGATGTGTTGTCACTCAGCCTCCAGTGAAATACCATCAGCTAACGCTGATGTGAAAAACTTACAAGGAGTGAAATAATAATAAAGATCTTGTATAGATTAGCGAGAAACAGAAATTGTTAACTGGTATATTCTGCAGTCCCAGAAGATGATAGGCTGAAGATAAAGAAAATGAAAAGTTAGGCAAATACTTTGATCTTGCCAGAGAATTGAAAAGAAAACTATGTATTATGAGGGTGGAATTGATACCAATTGTAAATGGTGTAAATCGAACAGAAAATCAAAGCAAAAATTGAGACCATCTAGAAAACAGCATTATTAAGATCGGCTAGAATAGTCAGAAAAAATCATGAAGACCTGAGGAGACGTTTTGTCTGTCATCCTCCGATGAAATACCATCAGTTTACGCTGGTTGCGAAAAAATCACACAGTAAAATAATAACAATGAAAATAATCTCTGTAATGTAATTGAAGACCTATAATGAGAGACGCCGGCATTTTTTCTAGTTTATGGTTAGTTTTACTCACTTAATTTTACTCACACTTACTAGAGTGAATTGGGCTCTTTAACCTTAGTTAGGCAAACAGTCTGGGAGAAGGAAATCTCTGAATTCAAACCTGTTAAACTCCGCTTAAAAAATTGACCTTGTGGCATATTCTACCCGTGTGGAGGTGTTAGTATATGTGTATATATATATATATTATATATATATATATGAGAGAGAGAGAGAGACAGAGAGAGAGACAGAGAGAGAGACAGAGAGAGACAGAGACACAGAGAGAGAGAGAGAGAGAGGGGGAAGGGGGAGGTGAAAGAATAGAGTGGGATCGAAATAAAGTGTGATATATATATTTACCAACCCCTCCGCACGAGCAGGATGCGAATCAAGGTCAATTTCTTAAGCGGAGTTCAAAAGGGTTGAATTCAGAGTTTTCCTTCTCCTAGACCGGTTGCCTAACCAAGGTTAAAGAGCCCAGTTTGCCCTACTATTTATCCATAGCTGGAGGGAGAGTAGGATTCATACCTTTCCCAAGGGTATTAGCGCTAAGTGAAATGCAATTACCATGTCCAGGATTTGAACTCGGGGCGACGAGTCCTTTTTCCATGACTTTAACCATTACACCAGACGCTTCCATTAAAGTGAGATATAGACAAAGAAGTTGTGTACTTGATAAATGCAAGAAACTTAAGTTATTTTTTAACTGTGTAAATTGCAATTTTACTACCGAGCATGATTTTCTCTTTTAAATTTCGAGGTAGATGATTTTTCCATCTACCTGACAGTTTACCAACGTTAAAACGTTAACCCTCTTTACTTATTCCGACACACTTCAAAGCTGATCTATGTAAACGTCTTTGGCATATAATTATGTATTTATGTAACACTTAGATATATACGTGTACATCTTTGCATTATATTTGTGTGTATGCGTTTATAAGATATCTCGGTATTTTATACTTAATGAAAAAGCCTTGTAAATCGGTTCTCTTTTTGAATCCTATTCATATTTTCCATTTACTTTAAGACTTATTGTTATGACTACCCGAAAATCCCTAGAATGGTATGATATATAAGCATATACCAAGGCTTGCATAGATATGAAATTAACGGCGCTTGGTAGCTGTTATATTATGTTCTATGCAACTTTTCAAAACTATTTTATACATATATGTTCTCTCAGGCATCCCATCATGACATAATGTTAGCAATCTAGTCTTGCAGATCCATAACTACTGAATAGCGAGTTCGATCCTCTCTGGATGACCCATACTTGCGACCTTGTGTAAAATCCTCTCCTTGGTGAACGTTTTGGTTAAATAAGTACGAGGGTGAGTCAAAAAGTAATGTCATTTTGTTTAGGACAGGTACCATTACCATAACAGGAACATGTATCATACATCAGAATGAAGAAGATCTTCTGTGAATCACATCCCTACTTCTCCAAATAGTCACCGTTTCTCTCAATATTAAACGAAAACCCTGTCTTCGGCCCCATGAAAGGGAGTTTGAGAGGCAAACATTAGTCGTGTGACGAGGAAGTGAAATCTTTAGTGAAGAAGTGGCTCAAAAAACAGTCAACAGAATTTTACGTGGCAGGGATACACGCTCTATTTCGAAGGTGGAACATGTCTAGAAACGGTGACCATGTAGTAAAGTAGGAATGTGATTCACAGAGGATCAGCTTCATTTTGATGTATGATACATGTTTCTTTGTTTGTAATTATATCTGTCCTAAACAGGTTGCCATTACTTTTTGACTCACTATCGTATATATAAGCTTTTTCAATTATATTGAGAACTCTTTACTTATAAACATAGCACACTATATAAGCAATACTATTATATATATATATATATATATATATATATATATATATATATATATATATATGGAAATACGATGAGGAAATTAATCCGACAATATGAGAAGAACATATTTTTAAAATATAACAAACACAGGATGTTATGATCAGGAAACAATTTTTAGTGTCAATACTTAAGCATTTCGGTATTTTGCACAGACGTGTCATGTTATACCGTTGTGACCGGGGTTTGCAATCTTATAACCACCGAATATTAATTTGCCTATGTGTTTGGATATGTTGAAGAAGCCAGGCCTATAGTTAACATTGTCAAAGTTGCCTATAGCACTAGACAGATTTTTGAAGCTAGTGTGTACATTTTGTATATTTATATATGTGTACGTATGTGTATGCGTATGTATATGTATGTATATGTATACACGTATGTATATATAAATGTATGTGTATGCGTGTGTATGTATATATATATATATATGTGTGTGTGTGTGTGTGTGTATATATATGTCTATGTGTGATTATATGTGGATATACATATATATGGATTATATGTATTTATATATTGTTTTAATTTTCTTATTTTTCTAACATTAATATTCCATATGAAATACGGCATATCTTTATTCACGTTAAGGCATGCGTCATTATATGTTCTTCACCTTCTATTTTTGCACATGCATTGATCACGTCATTTGCTTTTCGTAAACAAACGCGCATATAAAAATTAACGGTTAATAGCATCAGATTATTTGAAATGAGCACATACGTGCACTCACTCCAAATAAACTTTTTCTTTATTTGGAAATGAGATACAACGTATGTGCACACAACTCGGCATGTAGCCGGAAATTTGGTTTTGGGGGAGGGGTGATAAAACTGGTCATATCACTACACGGATCTATCAAGCTAGGCTCACTCGCCGACCGATTCATTCAAAAATAAAAATAAAATTCTTGCATTCTCTCCTTGCGCAGCTCCCTTTCACCAAAATACCTCATTCGCTCTATGCATGTATCCTACTTAAAAATTCTCAATAATGGATTGGCGATGGAGGGGGTGGGAAAAAATTGAAAATAAAAACCCCAAGAAACTGAAAAACACATGTAAACAAAACAAAAATTGTTGGTCATTTTGGTTTCCCCCTTTCCCTCAGCTATTGTGTAGGCCCGCCGACTGTCTTCCGCACTTTGTTGTTTGAAAGCAAGCCGGTCAGTGCCTCTAATATGGGAGTGGGTGTCCTTAGTGGGTGGTCGGTAAAAAATTTGGGATTCTGTAGGCCAGGCGGGTTGGGTTACTAGAAAAATTGACTTTCCAGGGAAGATATTAGGGTGAATCGGGTGGTTTTATAAAAAACTTGGGATTGGGGTCCTGGATATGTCCTATAAGAAAAAACTGGGGTTGATGATCATTCAGCCTCCTAACTAAAAGGATCTATGTTGTATGCAGTTTTGGCTTTTTCTTGTTTTTTCTTTTGTTTATTTTACAGACTTTGTTTGTCTATCTAAGGGATGGGGTCCCGAGACAGGATCCCCGTCAGTGCTGGCCATGATGGGCAGGCAACAATGTCTCTACTCCTGCCCTCGTTCTCACACACAAGCTTGCGGCATTTATCCACCTTTCGTTGAATGTCATGGGTTCGAGCATCCTCCTATCGCACCTAATCCTTACCTTAAGCTGGTGCTTAAAATAACAGATCAGATTCTGACAGGAAAATTCCTCGTCCTCATGCAATCCCTTGTTTCGCGTCGACCATATCACCATTCTAGCTACGGCTAGTATAGCGAAAAACACCTTTCGTTTTTCTCCGGCGAACGGCGGACTGACATTGTCCACGACGTAACCAACGGTTAATAGCATCAGATTCACACAACCACTATACACTTAACATCTTTCATTTCGTTCCTCACATAAACATTACTTAACAGTGTCCTGAAGATGGAACAATATCCCGAAATGCTTAAGTATTGACTCTAAAAATTGTTTCCTGATCATAACATCCTGTGTTTGTTATATTTTTAAAATATTTACTTCTCATATATATATATATATATATATATATATATATATATATATATATATATATATATATATATATATATATATTTTATATATATATTTATATTTATATATATATTTTTATATATATATATATTTTATATGTATATATATATATATATATATTATATATATATATATATATATATATATATATATATATATATATATTAGTTATGGGTGTATTTACTGACACCTTGAAGTTATTGGTTAAACATAATGAATCCTTATATACTCAATAGTTTTAATTATTTTCTTTAAGGTATTTGTATACGATTTAAAAAAAAATGAAAATGCAACAGCGGAAAAGATGAAATAAAGAATCGGCGTGTATGAAACCTTTTAAAAGTTTTTACCTTTTTTCTTTAAAATAATAATTCCTTTGATATAATTTTTCTTCCTTCGTTCTTTTTTTGCACATCTATCAAATACTTCGCATCTATCAAGACGTACTTAACATCATTCGTCTGTTCTCCTAATGCAAACACATCAGTCAATCAATGATGTATTTTAAGTTTATCATTATCTCCCGACGTCTTTAATTCTACGCATGTGAAATTCCTTTTAAGGGAGTAAACCTTTTCTAAATGAAAGGATATAGGTCAACAGGTTCTACTAGCTTCGAGAAAAAGAAACCTTTTTATATTTCATTGTGTGTATGCGTATATATGCGTATATATATATATATATATATGCGTATATATGCGTATATGTGTATGCGTATATATGCGTATATATATATATATATGTATGCGTATATATGCGTATATTATATATATATATATATATGTGTGTGTGTGTTTGTGTGTGTGTGTGTGTGTGTGTGTGTGAGTGTTGAGTACTTGATATGAAACGAATCTTTAGTATACATTTTGCTTGGTATAGTAAATATGTAAAACTAAAGATATAGAAAGAGACGGTAGAAAACGGAATAATTATCAAACACATATCATTATCTTGTAGGAAAAAAAAAAGGCCGAGAGACTTTGCGTGATGAACTAGGAAGGAGAATCTATTTTCTTTTTTACACTGATTCAGTTAATTTTTTCTAAATCTTCCAAGTAGACACTGAAACGTTGCAAGCCGCAAGGTAAGCACAAAAAAGTAGTTTGCTTTTTTTTTCTTGTTATTGTTTGGTGAGTCGGTAAATACAGCAAAATTCTAACTTTGTTTCTTGCACGCTAACCTGATCTGGAGAAACATCTCGTTGGTCTATTCGTTTGATGATGATCTTTTTATCTATCTTGTTTAATTTATTGCTCCCCATGAATGTATAAGTGGTTTCTCATTCTTCTTAACACTGTTATCGGGGTAATGGCACTTCAAACGATACTAACTTATGGGGGCCAGTTGGCGAGTGCTTCTATACACTGTCAATAGCAAACTTATGAGTCCCGCTTTTTACTCTTTTATTTTTTCTCTATATTTTCATTTTATATTTTTTCTCCACAGGATCTAATGTCTTCTCTTTTTTTTATATATTATTATATTGTTTGTTTTATTATGATATATATATAAGATATCTTATTTTTTTCAGGTTTACTGGAATTATTATTTAATAAACTATTTCATGCATTTATGACCTGACTCGTAATGTTTTCTCGTTTCTTTTGGTTGTTTTTTCTTACTTATTTTAATGCTTTGTTGCGTTTTAGTATCTACTTTTTCGTGAGCAAGCTGTGTCGCCATCATTTTCTTTCTTGATGGCATATTCTTCATCTTGTGTTTTTTTGTTCTATCATATTTTTGTTGTCTTTCACCTCTATCTCTTTTATCTTTCTATCGTTATCTTTCTTTGTTTGAATGATTTTAATGGTTTCTCATATTCGTTCGTTCTTTCCTTTTTTCTCACTATTCAACCGTTTTTTTTCTTTTTTGCATCCTGTTTCACGTTTCAAAAAATCTATTGATTGTGTCCTTAATTGTCTTATTTTTCAATCTATTTTCCTTTCTTAGTTTTTCGACTTTCATTCTTTCTTTCTTTCATTCATTCATTAATTCTTTCTTTCTTTCTTTCTTTTTTTCTTCCGTCCTTTCTTTTCTCTTTCTTTCCATTTATTTCGTTTTTGTTAACGCACAGTTTCATTTTCTTAAAAAAAATCTTTATTGCCCCCTTTATCGTCTTCTTTTGTTTTATATTTTTCTTTTATTCATTATTTCGTTCTTTCTTCCTCCTTCATTCCTTTCTTCTTCTTTTTAAGTATACTTATACCCAGGAAGGCATAGTTGGTTAATGCGTCCCCGAAATTTCGGAACAAAATTAAGTGAATTATTTAATGTTGTTAAATTAATTTCTAAAGATTTACATTCAAATTAATTCTTTTGTTTCGCATTTTGATAAATCCGTATAACATTGACCAATCTATACTAACATGAGGGTTTAAACTTAAATTATTCTGATGGTATCGAATATCAAAAGGTAGCTTGCTAATGTCTCCACCATTCCTTTGCCCTGCCGTAATTCCCCCACTCTCTCTTTCTCTCTGCCACTTGCTCCACCTTCGTTAACGCTAATCTAGAAGGGGACATGTGGACTTATACTAAGTTAAAACTTATATCTGTAGCTTTCACTCGCCTCTTCTCCTTTTCCTCGTCTGTCTCTTGTCTCACTTTCTTCTCCTTCGTGCAAAAGTATACATGCCACGTTGGCATGTTAAACCAAATCATGGGTAGCAGCGTGGTGGATGTGAGATGCGACAGAAGATCCTAAATAGGCCAACGGCGTATATCATCAGTTTCTGGGCGGAAGAACCCAGAATGGGTCAACGGCCAGGATCAACCAGTTCAGTCAGGTAACTACTACTTCTCATCTCTAAGACCAGCGCCTATTGATGAGTCAAATAGCTACCGATAGATATCGATGACCTCGACCCAACCGAAACCATTCATGACATTACACAAAGTTGAAGATTCATGCAGCAACGTACTTTCTGCTCTCAAAAACAGTACGCGTTCTGCTGTGGCTCGAGCACCGGCCCAGTGTTCGTAAAATAACTTACGGGGCTCCAAATACATCACACACCTAAAACACATCACTCTCAGCACTGACAAACAAGACACACGCCCTACTGAAGACATAACCCTAAGCGCATTATCTAATAAGACAGACATAGAACCCAAACCCAATACAAACCTACTTAGATGTCAAAAATCACTCAAGCTAGCAACATTTTATGTTAGAACACTAAAAACGATAGGCCAACTCCCCGAACTTACGGCGTCCGCAGCCGAAAAGAATATAAACATCATATGTGAGCCAGAACACAGATTTGACCATGGTGATATAGAATTAAAATACCATGAATCTGGAAATGGCTGGACGTTTGTGTCAGCATCTGCATGGAAAAACTTCGTCAATGCCACTATAGGGTGTGTAGGAATGCTTCTGAGTCCTCGAGCACTAAAATCACTTAACAGCATAGAAAGAATCCAGCCTAGAATCATGAGTACTATGTTTAATGACAATCCCTGCATTACTATAGTCTCATGTTACAGCCCCACAAATGTCAGCGACGAAACAGACATTGAAACATTTTACAATGGGCTATCCTCCCTATGCCGACACCCCCAAACATAACGTACTGATCATTGGGGAGACATGAATGCACAGATAGGAAGAAAGGAAAACAATAGATTCAACTTACACAACACCTCAAACAGGAACGGTGATCTCCTAGCTGAGTTCTCCCTTGAAAACAGGCTTGTTTGCCTAAACACCAAATTTCAAAAACGGAAGGGAAAACTATGGACATACACGTACCCAAATAGCACAAAAGCGCAACTAGACTACATCCTAATAAACAAAAAATGGATAAATAGTGCAATGAACTGCGAAGCGTATTCCTCCTTAATAAAACGAACCCAACTAGCACCAATTTACACAACCTTAGGAAGGCCCAGATAGAACTAACCAAAACATACAAAAAAGAACAAATAGAATACATTCAATAACAAATAGATAATATCAGACTATCGGTGGAGGACGGACAGTCGCGATTAGCATGGCAAACAGTAAATTAAATTATTGGTAGGAAAAGTACCTCCAGATCAAAACTAAAGGCAACCAGCCAAAAAGATAGACTTCAGAAATGGAAAGACCGCTTCGTGAAAACTTTGGGGAACCCACTTAAAATCATGGTAAATAACACCCAAAAGATCATAGATAGACAACTAGACATAAAACTGGGGGATTTTACAACAGAAGAACTCAATGAAGTATTAAAGAAACTAAAAGGTAGAAAAGCAGCAGGTCTTGACGAAATACCACCGGAGGTATGGAAGATGGGAAATTTGAATGTACTGCTTAGGCTATGCAATGCAGTATATAGACAAAATAGAATTGATGAATGCACAAAAGGATGCATCCTCCCATTCCCCAAAAAGGGAGACCTAGGAATAGCTAAAAACTACAGAGGCATAACTCTTACTTCTATTGCAGCCAATATATATAACGCCCGACTTCTTAATCGCATCCGACCCGAAGTAAAGAAAATTCTTAGGAAAAAACTAAACGGATTCCGAAGAAACCGATCCACAACCTCTCAGATCCTGACTATACGACGGATCATAGAAGGGATTCGAACAAAGAATCTAGATGCAACGCTACTATTCGTAGATTTTTCCAAGGCATTTGATTCCATACACAGAGGAAAAATGGAACAAATACTACTAGCCTACGGTCTCCCCAAAGAAACGGTTGCCGTTATAATGATGCTCTATAAGGACACTAAAGCAATGGTACGCTCACCCGATGGTGACACAGATACCATAAAAGAAGAAGGCTTCACACTAAAAAAGGCAAGAAGCTGGCGATATCCCGCACTGACTATCACAGATGCCGACTATGCTTATGACCTTGCACTTCTTGCAGATACACCGCCACAGGCCGAGTAACTACTGCATAGCCTAGAGAAGGCAGCAAAGAATATTGGCCTCTATGTGAACTCCGATAAAACGGAGTTCATGTGTTTCAAAAGAAAAGGAGACATATCTACACTCAACGGTAAGCCAGTGGAACAATTCACATACCTAGGTATCCATATCCCATCCACAGAAAGCGACATAAATACACGAATAGGAAAAGCGTGGTTGGCCACAAACAAATTATCTGTAATATGGAAGTCCAATCTCGCTGACCAGTTGAAGCGACTGTTCTTCTAGGTTGTGGTTATATCAGTGCTGCTGTATGGCTGCACTACTTGGACCCTAACAAGGCGCCTTGAGAATAAGCTGGATGGGAGCTGCACAAGAATGCTGCGTGCAGTCTGAACAAATCCTAGAAGCAGCACCCCACCAGGAAACAGTTTTATCGCCACCTGTCCCCCATCTCACAACCCATTCGGGAGAGACTGACAAGGCATGCAGGGCACTGCTGGACAAGCAAGGACGGGCTCATAAGCGACGTTTTCCTGTGGAAGCCAACACACGGGCATGCTAGTGTGGACCGCCCATCAACGACCTACATTGACCAGCTATACAAAGATGCTGGATGCTGTGCAGAGGACCTCCCTGGGAAAATGAATGATAGGGAAGGTTGGCGAGAGATTGTCATGGATATCCGTGCTAATTGCGAAACATGATGATATATATATATATATATATATATATATATATATATATATATATATATATATATATAGAGAGAGAGAGAGAGAGAGAGAGAGAGAATCATATGTTTATTCAAACTTTTCTTTGAAAACATCTCTGCAAATTCCAACTAACTGTCATATTCCCTTACGGAATTCATTCTTTTCATCCCTTTAAATCTTTCTTTATTTGTCGAATAAAAAATGTTTAATATCTAAAATTTTCTAAAATATCTAAAATTTTCATATCATCTTTTTATACATCACTCCATTCATTGGCCATTGTAATTTATTTTATCCTTTTTATTTCATTCTTCTTACTTTTTATTTTCTATCATTTGTTCTTATATCCTTGAATGAATAACTGATTGGTTCTTATTTCTGTCTTGTGTTACTTAGTGAAGATGATCCGGTTTCTTTGTTTAATAGCATATAAAGTTTCGTCGATAATATAAAATATAATTCTTAGAAGCTTTACTTTAAAAGTCTCTCATCTTCAGTATTTCATTACTAATTTTACCCATTCTTTATTGCATGATTTTTATACAATATTCTAGGGAATCATCCCACATTATAATGATGGCTATAGGGGCCTTATTTTATGGGCGATCTCGTAAAAAATAACAGAATCTATTGCATCTTTCTGCCATTTCTCCCTTACAAAATACCTATGCTATATTTGATTTTCTCCCTAGTAAAATAACATTTATAAAATATTTATTAAAATATCAAATTTTTTCAAATGAATCATTTTCACTATTTATATTTTAATAACAGCTTTAATTATTGTTAAAATATATGACTAATACAGCAAAATCAAGAAAATCGCTACATTATAAATTTCTACTGATCTAATACTTTTTAAAATTGAAGAGTAAAATTAATGTCATTCAGAAAAATCAGTCAAATTTTTATCCCATGCCTTAAGATGCTGTCGATCTATGAGGATGTAGTTGATACTAATAAAATCAGTTTAAATCAATATTCAAAACTTTATATTCTATGGGTTAAATGCTACCATTGCTTTTCTTCGAAAATTATATATATATATATATATATATATATATATATATATATATATATATATATATATAAGGTGTCATAAAAGTATCGTGATTGAAATTCTATTTACCAAGATATAAATGAATACCTAATGGAACGTTGATTTTTTTTTGGAATACATGGT
>CM042139.1:141108287-141198287 GCA_023376005.1 Doryteuthis pealeii | reverse complement strand
CTTAGATGATAAATACACACACACACACACACACACACACACACACACACACACACTCGCGCGCGCACTCACATATATATATATATATATATATATATATATATATATATACCTATATATTTGAACATATATGCCCGCCTAAATTCATTAATTATTAACTAATTAATTTTCAAAATTAGGTATGACTTCAATTAAGCACCTATTCTCCAAAAACATATATATATGTATATATATATATATATATATATATATATATATATATATATATATATATATATATAATTTAAGCAAGACTATAGTATATTTCTTCTTTAAATTTTTTTAAGTGTAGACCCTGAAGACTTCTTTTTGTTTTCTGTATATCGGGATCCGTGTGGAAAAGAAATTATCCCATATTTTCAACCCAAGTGCTTTCATTCATTTCCCTGTTCGTTCTTCGGGGGGGATTATTGATTGTAATGATTGTTTATTTGGCATTTTTTTTACTTCAGTTTGGTGAGTCTTTTGTTAGAGGGTTGCTAGGTTATTGCGTTGGTTATAAAAAGAATTTAGTGTATCGTTGCTAAGTTGAATGCTAATTTAATTATGTTTTTTTTTTTTAATTTTTGATGCAAATTGCCTCGCAGATTTGTAGGTCTCTCATTTTGTTATTTTATTTTAGTGTTGTTAGTGAGAATCTTCGTTGTAAATTTGTCTGTGTTATTGTTATTTTTTGCAATTAGATGTTGAGCTAGTGTCTGGAAGATGGTATGTAACCAATAATCCCCGCTAAGACAACCAGTGAGATGGTTGAAAGCGCTTGGGTTAAAAATATGGGAAAATTCTCTACCATCTGGATCCGATATATGGAAGACAATAATGTTTGTATGTGTGTGTAGAAAAAACATATTAGATATTCGAAAAGATGATTTTATACTTAGATGGTAAAATTGATGTTAAAAAGTTTCGTTTTTTTTAAAAAATGAAACCTCCATTAAGACATTCGGATGTACAAGGTAGGAATTCTTTTCAAATTGAAAACGGGAGATGAGAAGGGTACTTCCCTGGTTCTTTTTAAAAAAAGTTTGATGTGATTGGTAATTGGAAGAATATTTTAAATATAACGTATTTTCCTAAATCCTATATATAACTAACTTCCAAAATCAAAAGTCTACGATTCAGTTTACGATTCTTCTTCTTTTGTATAATTTAGATTTTTTTAAATATAATTATGTTTTTCTAATCACTTATTATTAACTTAAATACATAACACAAGTTTTCTTTAATTAATAAATAATACATATATATGTTTTATTTTGCAATTCTATAAGTTCTTAATCTTTTTCAATTTTTTTTTATTTTTTAGTCATCTTTAATTTATATATAACTTACTTTAAGCACCAGCTTACATATTTTTTCTAGACCGGAAGCCAAAGAAACAATGATAAAAGATTAGAAGCATAATATTCAAATCACTTTTAAATAGGAAATCAAAGAGGAAGGTAAGCGAATTCGGTACTCATAGGTTATTTGAATTTTGAAATTAGAATTTTTTATTACTTTTCATATTTTTTGTTCCATGCTTCGGAAAAAAAGTAATTTTTTTTATATACCCGAGACCAACTAATCTGAAGCATATGCAGAACCCTAACAGCTCTCTCTCTCTCTCTCTCTCTCTATATATATATATATTATATATATATATATATATATATATATATATATCACCTCAAATAGAAATATTAACGTCCCATTATATAATTTGTAAAAACGAGTTTTATTTAATCAGCAGACTTCGATAACATGTACATAAACTGATTTTGAGGCACCTTGTGTAATGGTTATCGTTGTAAAAATGGACACGGCGAGATAAGTTCAAATCCAGAAAAAAGCTGTTTACATTTACATAACTCTAATACACTTTGAAAAATGTATGCATCCAAATATTCTTCCTCCAGCTATGGATAAATAATAAGGCTGACTAGGGTCTTTAACCTTTATGAGGCAACATATATAAGAGAAGTAACATTCTCAATTCAAACCAAAAATTTGGGAATTTACCTACGCAAAAACAACATCATATCCCGCTACACAGCCGAACGAATCAGAAATGAAATCACAGACATCAACCGCACACAAATCTCCAAATTAAAAGATAAACTTAAAATACTTTGCGACAATAGCAGATGGAGGAATATCGGCAACATTGACATCATCCAAAACATTTATGACATAACTTTAACCCCAGTCGAATTGGAAGCCCTCAAATTTGGCCCAAAATTCATCACAGGCATTTACAAACTAAACATAATAAATGCCATCAAAAAGATTTACAAACATAATGACTCTGACTTCCATAAAGGATTCATTCATGGAATTATTGCTGCCACCACCACCAACAAAAAAAATGTTTCCACCCTACGCAGGAGATATATAACAGCTCTAAAAAAATGTATCATTAAACAACAACATACACATCACCCCCTCTGACAAAGGAGGAGGAGTGGTCGTTATGTGTTCTAAACAATATAATGACAAAATGCTTGATATCCTCAATGATCGTAATACCTATGAAATAATCTCTCCACAAACCATTACTAACAGAACAATCATTTTCAACAAAACATATAAAAAACTAATAGGCAACGCAGATAAAACTTGGTTCTCTTTGATAGACTACCACCCTATCGTCCCCACCATTTACGGTCTCCTCAAAACACACAAACCATAATTTCGGGAATTGGAACCGCCCCTCATAAAATAGCTAAATCTCTAGCTAAAATATTAACTCCCTCTTAGGTACAGTTATCAAATCTCACATAAAAAATTCTAATAGCTTAATTAAAAACTTAAGAAATATAAACATGAACAACAACTGTCTAGCAAGCTTAGATATTAAATCACTTTAAACAAGTATCCCGGTTGACAAATGCTTTAATCGTTTAGAACAAAATTAATACTTCATTTCCATTACCTATTAACAAGATAGTCCAAATTTGCAGACTTTGCACTTGAAATTGTTTTTTTTCAATATAATGGAACTTTTTACAAACAGAAGTTATGGTTGCCTATGGGGTCACCTCTGAGTGGCGTATTGGCGTGCTTATTCCTTGAATTATTAGAATCCGGTCCCTTTCAATATATTTTACCTAATAACTCTATTTTTTCCGTAACATTGATGACACGTTATTCATTTACCCGAAAAACTGTAATTTAACTAATATCATTGACAAACTAAATTATGTGGAACCCTCCATTAAATTTACTCATGAACTTGAACAAAACCACACCCTACCATTTTTAGACACACTTATTATAAACAATAACAACATTTTAGAATCTAAAGTTTATCATAAGAATACCAACAAAAAGGACTACATCCATTTTTATTCCCACCATAACAATAAGATAAAAAGTGGTATCATAATAGGTCTCTTTCTTAGAGCACTTAGGATATGCAATAAGAACTATTTAGAAGAAGAATTTAAGTCTTTTCTCAAATTACAATACCCTCTAAACTTCATACACCGTGCTAAAAAAGGCAGTGAAAATACACAATAGAAAAAATAACACTACATCTCCCAATAACACACAACATATCAACAATAACGACTATGATAGGTATATCATACTTTCCAATAATCCTATCACTGATAAAATAAATAGAAACCTAAAAAAGATAGGTATTAAAACAGTTACCCACTCCACTAAAACAATCAAAAACATTTTACAGAATAAAAATAATCATAAACACGCACATTCCGAAGCTGGAGTCTACACAATAGATTGCTTAAATTGTAAGAACAAATATGTGGCAGAGACTTCTAGATCTTTATCTAAACGATTATCTGAACATAGATATCATATTAAACAAGGTTTTCTAAACAACGCCCTAGCTAAACATAACCATACCTTTGATTTTAAAGGTGCCAAAATATTAACTCACACAATAGAACACTGCGTAGAATTATGGAATCTTGCGTTATTCTCACCCATTAAACCATCCCCCAAAGACAAGGCTTTTCTAAAAATGTCCCCTTATTTAGCGACACTTGTAGTCAGAAATCATAAAATCCCCTTCACATACCATTTCCGACATATACCTCCTAACAAATTTAAATTTCACATGATCCCCCCCTAAAAAAAAACTTACACCATTCATACTTTTTTACTTCATATATAAGAAAGAAAAAAAATATTTAAAAAAATATTTTGAAAAAAAATTATTTTCTAAAAATCCGTTGCAGGCCTACAGTCAACGGGTTAATACTCTCCTGTTTAAGAATGAGAATTTGTCGAATTTGAAATATGTCTTCTTTTTTCAAAAACTGCTACAATAAGATATACATGACTGTCGCTGACCGAGAAACGCGTGGCGGATGTGCTTATATTTGGAACTACCGCATAACTTTTTTGCCACATCAATGTTTTCGTTTTGAATTCATATTATTTTAGTCTCCTCTCTCGATGAGTCCGGAGTAAAAAAAACAAGCTCTAAAGATGATTTTTATAAAGCGAAATATTGTTCAATATTAGATATGAATATGATATAAAATGTTTTCACTTTAACAGCATATCGTGTTGTTTTCATATCCTATATATATATATATATATATATATATATATATATATATATATATATATATATATATATATATATATATATATATATATATATATATATATATATATATATATATATATATATATATATATATATATATATATATATATATATATATATATATATATATATATATATATATATATATATATATATATATATATATATATATATATATATATATATATATATATATATATATATATATATATATATATATATATATATATATATATATATATATATATATATATATATATATATATGGGGCGCCGGGTTAGGTCAGTCGGTAGAGCGTTCGGCCAGAAATTTCAAGGTTCCTGGTTCGATACCGGTCCTCGCCAACTCAGCGTATGGGTAGCACAGGGATCTGTGCGGTAAAGTAAAGAGCTGATGGTAGGTGTGGCACTCCACCTCAGATGCTAAAACAATCTCCTTGGTCTTGCGCTATTGAAAAAGCGATAGACTCCCTCGCTGACTGGCTGATACCGACTTTAGGCCGCCCCGACTATATATATATATATATATATATATATATATATATATATATAACTAACATTGCTTAAGCTGCAGATTTTACATCTTAGACACTTTCTCGTTGAGAAAAGCTAAGCGTTCATTCACATCAATAATTTATTTCTCCTAGATACATGTCAGGTTCCACAAAAAGTGCTATGGGTACCATGGAACTTGGTGCTACCTGCCACACGGTCGAATGATCGGCGTCGAAACAGGTTTCCTGATGAATAGGGTAGGTAGACCCACAGGCGAATGAGAAATAAGACCTGCCAATTGGCGAATGAACCCTCATGTAAGGTCAACGTGCATGTAGCCACTCATGCCTTCGGAGATACCCAGATATGATAAATCTGACGTAAATACAGTGGTGGAAGAATCAGTGGAAGGAGAAAGAAGTCAATACGATCGTATGGGTTGGAGAGCTAGTGCAATACCACACAATTTGTCTGTCTCTCCCTCTCTCTTCCTCTCCCCGTATCCCCGTATATATATATATATATATATATATATATATATATTATCCATTATACAAATGTCAGTATCATAATGCAGTCTATTGTAAAGTATAATGCGCAACCTTGAACGTATTCATGCAGAAAAATACCTCCTCGATGAATGGTGAATAATTTAGAGTTTTTATCTATCCAGCGTTGGCTATATTCAACCGGACGTATAACACACATACTCATGCATTTATGTACAAAGTTAAATACGTAATATATATATATATATATATATATTATATATATATATATATGTATGGCCCGGGTCTTTTGGCATGTCGGGGGATCTAGGATATCCATTCTATATTCCACCCTAAACCCTCTATAATTTAATAGAAATCCGGTGGCATCACAAATTCTCTTCGAGGATAAAAAGAGATCGCTCCATTTTAATTAGATTGCTGTTCAACTTTTTCACCCCAAATGGGCCATAACACAATGTCGATGATTCAGACAGGCTTTTGAGGCTCCAATAAAATTCCAACTTACAGTTGCATGAAAATAGCACATTTGTAAAGGGTGTTTGCAAGCCATTGCAACATTTTTTGAAAAAATATCTCAATCCACACTGTAATATAAAAATATACGACTTATTGCAATGATTTATTTCTAAAATCTAAATAAAATGTTATTTTTAAACTCGCGTAAGGTAATCAATAAAATAATATCTGAAAGTGAATATAAACACATAAACACATAAACACACACACACACACACACACACACACACACACACATATATATATATATATATATATATCAGTGCATTGATATAAGTTTTAGAAAGTTGCCAAATCATAGATATGCATATATTCAGTAAAATATGTAAACACAAGTGTTGGGATCCTTACGAAATATAGTATTTGTCTTTTATAATATAATCTTCATCCTCTAATCATCACCATTCTCTCTGTCTGTCTGTCTGTCTGTCTCTCTATCTCCTTCAGTAGTCATAAGTCATTATCACTCACCGTTCTCGCCAATATACGGTATGCAGTGACCTTACAATCTGAAGGATGTAATTTTTTGCTAATTGGCCAAACATAGTAGGCCATAAGTATACGAATCCAAAAGTAAACATCAATTAGCGATTCTTCCTTACTTCTGTGGCTGTGTCCAAAATGTCTGTCTAGTCTTAATTCGATGGTTTGTAATATAGTAGTTAAGTAGCCGTACAACTAGTGTTTTGTAAGGGGTTGTTTCCAGGATTTGTTCAAAACAACATGTAGCATTCTCGTGCAGTTCCAATTTGTTTTGTTCTTTTATCCAGCTGTTTCGTTGAAGACCAAATGGTACAAGAATAGAGTAGTACTGACAATGCCACAGCTTGAAAGAATTTACGTTTTTATTTTTCAGAAATATCAGAAGTCATTGACTGCTATAGACAGGTTATCGATCATATGGAAATCTGATCTCACTGATTCTAAAAGAAAACATTCTTCCAAGCTGTAGCCGTGTCAATGCTTCTTTACGGATGCACAACTTGGAAGTACTTAGAGAAAGACATTGATAATAGGTACACAATGACGCTGCCTACTGTTTTAAAAATCTTCTGAAAAAGCACGAAAAGAAAACACATGTACATCCACTTACTCCCCGGTAGGAAACCCTACGAGTAAGACAAACTAGACATGCACGACACTGCTGGAGAAGCAAGGATGAACTCGTGAGTGACGTTCTCCTGTGGACATCTACACATGAATATACCAGTGTAGGTCGACCAACAAAAACCTATATGAATCAGCTCCCAGATAGGGTGGTTGGAGAGAAAGAAACATGGATTTCCATGTTGCCAGTGTGACCTGATAGTGGTGATGATAAGAATTTGATCGAACACTTAAAATAGCGGTTCATGCCTTAACTCTCCGTAGAATTTACCCTTCAAAATATTATCCTTAAAATCTGATATTCTTATCATAGGGAACTTTTCAATTTTCAATATAGTTTGTAAAGTTGGGGTCCGATTCCATTACCTCTCTCTTCATCTCATTCAAAAATCTTTGGCGGTCGTTCAACATTTGGTTGCCAGAAGTCGCAGTAAGTAAAATATTAACATTCGGTATTAACTCTATGGTTTTTAAAATAGACTATTTGTTTTTAATGTTTAAATATGACAATCACACTGTAAAAAAATCAATCAATAAGGACATACTGCCGATTGCCAATCCACATGAGGAGAATAGGGTCATGTAAATCAAGTACGATCTCTGCGGTTATTTTCAAAGTTATAGTATAGTAACGCAACCGGTACTCTGAACATTCAAAATATTCTGGATAGACCCGTACATGTACATACACTCATAGAGAAAGCGACAAAGAAATACACATAAGCAGACATTTCAACGTGCCTATGCACACGCACACACACATACATACTCAATCATACATAAATACACATATATTAACACATGTATATATATATATATATAATATATATATATATATATATATATATATATATATATATTTGGTGCTCATCTATCGTTCACGATAGGAGAGTCCACCATATATATATATATATATATATATATATATATGTGTGTGTGTGTGTGTGTGTGAGAGAGAGAGGGGTGGGGGTGTATGTATATATATATATATATATATATATCCAAAATCACACACACACGCAAAAACACACACACACACACACACACACACACACACACACACGTGTGTGTGTCAGTGTGGGTGTCCTTTTGGTCTCGTTTCCATTGCACCTAATACAAATTTTATACATTTTTATGTCTAACAAATATCAGAAATAACAAATGGAATTTCTTTCCCATTTTAAGGGTTACCTTTTTGTTTTTATCTAATTTCTAATATATATATATATATATATATATATATATATATATATGTATGTGTGTGTGTGTGTGTTACTGTGTGTTACTGTGTCTGTGTATCTGTGTGTGGCCTTCGTTGATAAACTTGTTATTTATATGTAGACAATGATAGATATTTTAACAACTATAGATATATTAATAATAAGAAGAATCAAATGTTTTAATATTATTATTATTATTATTATCATTATTATTATTATTATTATTATTATTATTAGTAGTAGTAGTAGTAGTAGTAGTAGTAGTATTTAATCTAATTGTTCGATTTGATTTTTTCTCTTTTATGTATTGTTTTCCCTTTGTTATCATGTCTTCTCTTCCCACTACCTTCTTTATTCACATTCATTTTCTTTCGTACATTTCCATGTTTTATTTTTATTGTTCTTGTAATTAGGAGAAAAAGCCATAAAGGACTGTTAAAATCGAAACAAAGCGAGTCTGTCGAATGCGCTCGCCTCTTTGTGCAAAATGTAATATATGTAAAAAGGAAAAAATAGGAAGCGTATGAAAACTACTCATACACGCCAAATCCAACATGGTTGCCTATATAGACACATGTAGAGACAGAGACACTCATAAAGAAAAATGGTAGATGGGCTGCATATATTATTTAAGAATAGAGGAAACGAAATTCTATATTGTAAAAGAAGATTTATTCATTTTTCCGTTTGCATTGGGTGTGCCGAGTTAACACACAAGTGTATATATTCAAATGGATTACGCATCCACCACACACATAAATGCACACGTGTGCGCATGGGTATATTGTGTGCATAATATATATATATATATATATATATATATATATATATATATATATATATATATATATATATATATATAAGGAAGTTTGGAATGTACGTGTCGACGCATAAGTTCAAAAACGGGAGGTCACTCAGATTCGAAATATTGCATACACATTAATAACCTGCTAACTAAGATACATGCCGAATTTGGTTATTGATTTTTTACTCATTAAGGGATATAATTAATTAAACAAAAATCACCCCATTTGCTGAACTGTCCGTATATCAGGTCCTGCTGATAAAAAAATATTGTTCACTGCCTGCTTTTTGTTACAGCAATACCAACAGTGAGGTTTAATTTTAGTGAATATTTTTTGCAATCCAAGCCGTTCAGCTATGAATTTATCGCCTATTCATGATCCAATCTTCAAAATATTTATATGTTTGGAAAGGAAAGACAATAATCTTTCTACATATGTAACTTGTATGAGTTTTTATCCATTGAATCATTTTTTACAGCAAGTGAAAAAATAAAAGAAATGGCTTCGGACAGCCACACTGCCTGCTATTATAGCGATACCAGCAGTTTAGTGAACAAAAATTTAGTTGACAAAATTGCAGTCTATGCTATTCACCTCTATTTATGGTCCAATCTTTAAAATATTTAAATGGTTAGAAAGAAAATCAAACAATCTTTTTAAATATATAACTTGTATGAGTTCTTGTCAATTTAATTATTTTTACAACGGACATGATTTTATTTTCATACTAAATTTTAACAAAAAATCAAATCTTATTTATCGCAATCTTTTTATTACTGTCTTAAAAATATTCATTTGGTTAGAAATGAAATAAAATAATATTTCTAAATATTTCATTTGTATCTATTTTCGTACATGGAATTATTATTACAGCGAAATAAATAAATTTAACGATAACTCAACTTGTTTTTAATACTTTCATTTACTAAAATCTTTTTTGTAAGAAACTATTCCTGAAATAAACATTATTAAATAAATATACGAAATATTCTAACTAAAAATAAGGTAATGTTTAGTTATTAGCTTTGTTACTTTTTGTGGTTAAAGAAGGAAATGAACTAAACTGAGAAATTCTCCAACAAGGAATTAAGCACTGAATTTTTCGTATGTACAAAAGAGTTTTAGAATAAATAAATAAATTAAACACTATTATACCCCCCCCCAAAAAAACAAATGTAATATGGACAATTGTAAATATTTAATTCTTAGCATTTATTGTTACATTAACGCAGACCTTTTCTATCATGATTGTTTCAAAGATGTAAACAACAAAAAGATAGCTTTGTGTATCGTCAAACGAACACTTTCGAATGAATAAGTATGTTACAATAAATTTTTCTACAAATAAAGTTCCATGGATTTTACAACATGTTAATCCTTGGGTGATTTAATGCTGAAGTCCTGTTTTTTTAGTAATTATGATGGTGTTTTATTTTATTCATTCTTAGTGTTTTTTATTCCTTTACACCATATGTGGGACTCTAAGAGGTATTACCACTCCGGGTCAAAGTAGTGGCAATACTGGAGTAATCCACACTTCTAAAAACTCCAGAATGGGAACTTCACCACAAGATGTTTTGAAAAAGATATATTTCAAAACACTCACGTTTAAGTATATATTTAACAAAATGATATTTTAAATGTAAACAAAAAGAAAAATATTTCCTTAAATTAAACAAACATTTTACAATACGAATTATCAACGATTTTAAAAATTTGATTAATCATTTCCCTCTCTTTTTGAAAAATTTGATAAATCATATTCTCTCTCTAACTCCCGTTTTCTCTTTCTCCCTTCCTCTGTGGTATTTCTATTTTTTTAAAAGTCCGGTCATGGAACGGGTACTTTTGCTAGTGTATATATATATATATATATATATATATATATATATATATATATATATATATATATATATATGTGTGTGTGTGTGTGTGTGTGTGTGTGTGTGTAGTCTCTCTCTCTTTTCTTTCTCTTTCTCTCCCCCTCTCTCTCCCTCTCTCTATCTCTCTCTCCATCTCTCTCTCATTACGCATCTGGATTGATCAGATATTATATTACCTTTATGAGATTACATATTCAGTACTTTCTCAGAATCTTTAAAGATGGGATTATATATTCAATACTATAAACCCTGTTATACTTCCTATACGTATTGTTGAACCAAGACACAATGCATGGATATTATTTCTTTTGAATATTTGAAAACTACCTCAAACGTTCCTTTTAAAATATAAGGACAATGATAATTTATTGAATATATGAATATTAAAATAAATGTTTATTTATATTTAGATATGGATAACTTTATTGTAAATTTAATTCCCTTTGTATTCCGTATTAAAAAGAAAATGTTTGTGTCAATAAATATAAATATTCATGTAAAGATGAAATGTGTAATACATACTCCTTTTTCAATACATACATTTTTCAACTTGTCTAATTCAATGAGTTATGATTTGATAAAAGCTATATAAAAATATGAAACAATCTACTGTAATATATGTAAATAAATGCATAGATATATAAGGCCGACCGATCGATGTACAATGGTTAACAAATTATTCTCGCAGATCCATTACAACTGAATATCGCATTGGATCATCGGTGGATACCCCGGTCTATCGACCTAGTTTCACATCCTATGCGTGGCGAATGTGGTAGATGAACACCTTAGGAGCATCTTATCGTGCTGTAATGGTTAGCAAGAAAGTCTCGCAAATCAATTATTACTGTATTGCGAGTTCGATTCTCCCCAGATGATTCCTAATGTTGAACGGGTAGTGTAAATACCTTTTGTACAGATTTAAACTTTAAGGAAAAGTGATGCCTGTAGTAATATTAAGACCAATTCTAATAATATAAAAATATATCATTTTACTCGTTTTGTAGCGATGAACACCAGATATCAAGTTTAGATATTTCCTGAAGTCATAAATAATAGATTGTCCTAAAATAACCAAAATATCCGCCAGTGTCATAAACTTTATCATGAAAGCTAGAAAAACACTGGAAAGTTGAATTAACAAACAGGAGGCCAAACGCTAGCAGAAGTTGAAATCAAAAGATATATTCCAGGTAGATGTACTCTCGCCACGATCCTTTGCTATAATAATGATACCACTTGATTATATTCTAAAAAAATCCACAGGAAGCTACAAAATTAGAAGTTCACTGGAAAATATAAACCACCTTATATAGCTGGAGGATAATAAAATATCTGCTAAAAATGAAAAAAGAACTAGAAGCTCAAACGAAAAACTTTTAGAATCTAGAGCCAGGCTTAAGCAAATGTATTTGTCAATGAAAAATGTACCATTCTTATAATGAAAAAGTCAGAAAAGTATCAGAACATTTAGAGAAAAATAAAATTAAAATTATCTGGTAATATTGAAGCGGACACCATGATGCAAACAAAAATGAAATAAGAAAGTAAGAAATGAGTATCTCAGAAGGATAGAACACTTCAGGAAACGAAAGCCTCTAACAGAAACCTCATCAAATAATAAATAGCTGCACAGTCCTCCTCGTAATCATTCTTAAAATAGACATGGAAATTTATGACGATACACATGGTCTAAGAGATGACATGGAATACAGAAGGTACCGTGTTTGGCAGTGTTGAGCATAGGCAGCAATCCTGGGTGTCGGGGAATATACCACATAGAGTCAAGAAAGACCAATTACAACATCAAGTAACAATATCAACATAAATAACTTGAGGACAAAAAGCAAAAACAATCCAGAAAACAAAAATGAAAACAGAAAGAAAACTGTATGGATATTTCAAGCGACAAAGTACATTATACATGAGATATCCTGGACATAAGTAAGAAGGGCAAACATGATATAAAGCTCTTTTAATAACAATCAAAAATTAATGTCATTGGGACCAATTATATCAAAGTGAATATTGATCATTCGCAATAGAATAGCAAGTGTAGGTTATGTTATGACAGAGCTTAGAAGGTTTATCACATGATAATCAAATGCAGCAAACTGGCACAAGATGAATATAAGGCTAGTCTTGTCTGGGTGGAAAATGTGTTACCCTGGAAATTTTGCCAAAGATTAAAATTTAACCATACTAATAAATGCTATATGCACAAATCAGAATCGGTCTATGAAAATTAGATCCATAAAAATATCAAGGATTTTGAGATAGAAACTGACCACCCAATCCAGTCCAGATCTAATGTTAATCAACAAGATAAAAAAAATGTTCCCTGTGGGATTTTGCTGTTCTAGCAGACTACAGAGTGAAAATAAAACTAAGCGAAAAATTAGACTAACTGATAGATTTTGTCAGAAAGCTGAAATTGACGGGGCATATGAAAGTGACGTTGATACTATTATAGTTGGTGAACTTGGGGCCATCGACAGAAGCTTGGGAAAAAGACTGGATGAATTGGAAATCAGAGGGAAAGTCGAGACCATTCAAAATTCTAGTGCTTTTATGATCAGCAAAAATACCAAGAAGTGTACTGGAGTCCCGAGGAGACTTGCTGTCTCAGAATACAGTGAAAGACCACCAGTTAAATCTCGCAAATATGTTTCGTCAGTGTTTCAGATTGTGTTCATGCAAGCACAAAAAACCCAAAACAATTTAACAAAGAGATAACCGGGTAAACAGAAATTATAAGGCTTTGAAAAACATTGGAGGAATTAGAAATCAGATAATGAATCGAGACCTCTATCGATATAACACAAAAATTAACATCAGATAGAATACTGAGAAGAATCCTGGAGACCTGAGGAGATTTGGTATCACTCAGACTTCAGTGAAATACTAGCAGCTGATGCTGGTGTAAAAAAAAATCGCAAAGAGTGAAATAATAATAATAATAATAATAATAATAATAATAATAATAATAATAATAATAATAATAATAATAATAATAAGAAGAAGAAGAAGAAGAAGAAGAAGAAGAATTGGTTGGTTGGTTGGTTGGTCGCTTAGATTTTTCAACCCTTGGGTTATTTTATATCGAAGATGTTTTTGTTTTATTCATTATTGTTATGTTATCATTTTTTAAACTCATTTTTAACACATTTTTAAAACACATCTCTTATATATTTAATCCATAGAGGGACTCTGACAAGTCCAACCACTCCGGGTCAGATTGGACCTGAAAGTAATGGCAATGAAGAGATCCAGAACTGGAAGCTCATTATTATATGCAGTTAACGCCATGTTGAGGATATATAGACACTCAACCTCCATATTCTAGCTCATGTATTATAAAATGGTTGTGGGTTGCTATAAATGCAATAGTCTAGGAACAATCACATAAGAGCCAGGGCTTAAGGTGACCATGAAATGATCAGAGTAGCCCTCTTTGATCGCCCGTCTAGCCTAAGTAAGGGCCAAAGTGGAGTGTTGCATGTCATGTTTTAAACAATTAGAGATATAGTGGCAACTGTATCTCTAATTGTTTAAAACGTCCAAGATGGACACAGTTGAAAACGAGACACACCGAATCACCCCCCCCCGAAAAAAAACTGCAACCCTACAATACCACATAAATGTCAAGAAGTAATATTAAGCCAATAACTAACCGCTACGTCACTCGACATGTAAAAAATATATAAATTAACGTCAATTCTACAATTTAAGGATTATTCAATCCGTTATAATTTTTTTTCAGATACAACTAAACTACATGGATCTAAATCATGAGAACATTTATTATTTTTGCTTTAGTAAATAATTTTTCAAAGTACATTCTAATTAAAATCCATTAACTGTTTTTTTCAATATTAGTTACCATACTTTCTGAACCGAAAACCAGCGACTGACTAGACCCTATATAAATCTTAAATTAACATACAATAGTTTGGGACGAAATTGTTAAGTCAACTGTACTTCTTTAGTATTAATCCATTTGTATTATAAATTGCACCACTCACGCATACTTCCAAACACAGTACATTTACTTTTATAAACTTCACACACACACATATAAATATATATATATATATATGTATATATATATATATATATATATATATGATGCCCCATACTTGCGACATTGTGTCACATCCTATTTGTGGCGAACGGGTTTGGTAAATAGAGACTTTCATTACAAATAAGGATATTATGGATTTATAGACATAGAATGTTTGTCACAGATAAGAGGAAATATTTGGATTTATCCTATATTTCACGCGTGGGCAAAATACATAATTTGACATAGCTGTTTGTTTAAATATTTGACAAATTGTCCGTGCCAAAAATTACTTGCGATAAAGTTTATAACAAACATCAACATTGACAAATGCAAACATATTTGAAAGAAACCCTTATTTCCCACTCTTTCTCCATCTCTCTTTCGCACATAACAGTCCTGATGGCAGTATTTTGACTGCATTCCCCGAAGAAGGATATGACACCACACTCTCTAAAGAAAAGGGTAATGTACAGGGCTTGACACTAAACTTTTGTTGGTGAGGTTTTAGTACTGAAAGTCTGAGAACTGTGGTAAACCACTTTGTAGTCATAATTCTCAGGTCCACTCTGACAAGGATGGGTAGTCTTTGATAAGGTCCATGGTTCAAAAATATACTTTCGGAAATTTATAGTATTATATTGTAATACGTGAAACCCAATAATTATATGCAACTTATTTGTATTACGAATAGTTTTTTGAAGCTATAATTGTCTAAAAAGAATTATTACTTTACTCCTAGCGTTTTTTTTATCAGCTCTAAGTGATGGCGTTTAACTGGAGTCTAAATTGTAGCATATATCTTCTGGCCTTTACTTTGAACTATAGTGAGGAATCTTTCAGTTCATCCTCTTGTCTCCAGTTCATCCAGAATCTTTGGTAGATTCTCAGGGAATGTTCCAAGGGATCGAACTATTATTATTATTATTATTATTATTATTATTATTATTATTATTAGTAGTAGTAGTAGTAGTAGTAGTAGTATTTATACGTGGGTTATTAAATAAATAAGGTAAATTTAGCCTATGTAGTTGTCAGTAGTAAGTGGTTGTAAATCAATTGACAATTTTAATAATTGTGACGTAAGCAGTGACATACTTTTAGTTACAGAAAAATAGAAACCGAATCTCCATTATTAATTAAGATTCATAAGACAGTTATTTATTTTTTTTCTTTTGTCTTACTATTGGGAGATTTGGCATATTAAGTGGCAATACAGAAAATCTTGTAATTTCACAAGTCAAAAAGATTATTCCAATCAAAATACAGAAACGGAAAAATGGGAAATCCCTGGCATGCAAACTTCAAATTAAATGGCTTATATGTGTTAGGTATGTTAGTGTAATTAGAATATTTTTACCAGAATGTAATCTCAATTACTATATATCAGGTTGTTGTCTATGGCCTATATCACAAAATAATCCAACATTTGACATTCCTTGTGACAATGCAGCATTAATATGCTACTTGTTTCAATGTTGAGTTTAAAAGATTGAAAGACAACGGTAGTGGTGTATTCAAGATCTGGAAAAAAAAGAAACAAAAATCAAATGCCACTGACATAGCTACAGATTTACTTGCATGAAAAAGAGACTTACATCGCCATTAAATACCTTAAGAAGTGTTGTTATATCAAAACTAAAAAAGAATTCAACTTCACAGATACACACTCATATAAGTGCCACTATATAAAAAAGAATATCGTTATATACACGGGATAATGCACTTAAAAAAGAGACATCCTATCTAATACTTGTGAAAGAATGGAAACTGAACTTTAAAAACAATAACGAGACAATAAGAAATAAAGCGTATACATCAATTTAAAAAAGGATACAATACATTTTTCATAACGGCGGTAAGAAAAAGTAGTGCCAAGAATGCAGCTTTCGATAAATGGCATATACCATGATCATCTCTTGAAGAGTAATGCCTATCATTCAAAATAGAACTACTTAAAGAAATTCTTCACAAAAGATTTTCACCAATCGATGACCTTCAGGATATCGAAAAGGAGCTGAACAAATGAAAGAACAGACTGTGAAAAAAATGAGTAAACGAGAGAGAAAAATAAAGAAGAAAACAAGTGAATACAAATGAGATATAACTATTTTGTAAGTAGTGAGTGAACATTACATTTTCATCAAGTAGTCTGAGCGATATATAGTTTATATATATATATATATATATATATATATATGTTTCTGTGTATTTGTGTACGTGATTGTTTGTGTATGTGTTCATATATATATATATATATATATATATATATATATATATATATGCGTTCATATATAAGTATATGTATAGATATGTATATTTGTTTGTCTTGATATGTATATGTATACATAAATGTATATGCTTATGCATAATTACACACATACACATACACATACACATACACACGCACACACAAACACGCATATATATATATATATATATATATATATATATATATATATATATTGTCTTTTTTCCTCACCATTCTTTCTATCTCTTTTTCTCTCTGCGTCCCTCTACATATATTTATCATAGCACTCACACCTATAGCCGCACTGCGGATTTCTCTAAAGGATAATCTTTCCAAACAAATTCCTGAAGGCTAAGTTGGAGGTATTCAGAGCCTGAACACATGGGAAACAATCCGAATGTACCCTTGCACCGGCGATGAACATATACATATGCAATCACCAAAAATATTAGAAAGAACACGAGCTATCCTGTGTGTATACACGAAAACATGTGAATACACAAAAGACATCATGAAAGAACGAATAGAAAGTGGATGAATTTATTTTTTAAAAAGCGACCAGACACAGAATAAAACAGAAGTCCACCAGAAAATATAGAAGGCAAAAGTTTAACAAAAGCATAAAAACAACTGGGCGGGCGCAAGCATGAACATTTTTTAGTCCGGTCAAGGACCGATATATATATATATATATATATATATATATTATATATATATATAAGATAAATCTAATGAGTCAGACGAACCTACTAAAAGTTTCGCCTAATGCTCTTCAGGGCTGAGATATCAGCCCTGAAGAGCATTAAGCGAAACTTTTAGTAGGTTCGTCTGATCATCATTTGCTCTACTTAGGTACTGAGCACTTTTTACTTATTAGCTTTAGTCTCCTGGCGGTTTTATATGAATATATATCTTATATATATATTATATATATATATATATATATATATATATATATATATATGCATATAAATTGTTTTTTCTTTTGGCCAAAATATTGTACCAATAGATTATTTTGTTGGTAAGATTATCTTGGTTTTCTATTTTGCAAAAAAATTTTTCTCCCCGATTGATGTTTGGTAATATATTTTTTACAAACTATTTGGTGTTTTTTTCTCACCGCGAGGATAACCAATAAGGATTTACCTATATATATATATATATATATATATATATATATAATGTGTTGTTGTGTGTGTGTGTGTGTGTTTGTGTGAGCTGTTTTTGTATCCACCTGCAAGTTTGTATTTTAGTCCCTGTCATAGTAAGTAGTGTGTCGTTTACTTTTCACTCCCACTTTCTCATTTTTTTTTCTTTCGGCTCCGGTGTCCTTAATTTTTTCTTCGTTTGTTTCTTTTTCACTCTTTCATTCTCTTTCCCTTCCCCTCTATTTACGTAAGTATATCACCGTATTCACACTTGCAGACACCCACTCGCATATATATATATATATATATATATATATATATATATATGTGAGTTGCTTCCTAGCAACTCCTGCGGCGCCGTCGTTGCAAAACCGCATTGGTTCCTACCTTTCCTTTGAACCACAACGGCTGTGTGGAGGGAGGATCTGCTGCTAGGGCCACAGCTCATCCTCCATAAAACCTGCCCAGGTTACGTAGTTTTGCACAACAAAATGGAAAGGACTGCCTCGCTGACAAGAAAGCAACCGGGAGTGACGGCGTACCAGCAAATATCTTGAAGGCTTGGTGCAGCACTGCTTCAACCACTACACTAGTGACTCTGCAGTTGCTGGGAACATGGACATATCCCCCGGGACAAGCGGGACATTACCATCGTCTCCTTATACATGAACAAAGGAGATCGGAGCGACTTCAGCGTAGCTTGACAAGTCTTGTGCATGTTACACTGCACCTATCCAGGAACACAGTGTGACTTCCGAGCAACCAACTGCAAGAGGGGTGCCAGGAGAGTGGATGCCACTCTGCACCGCACTGACGGTACTAACGAAGGCATCCAACCTGGCTACCTGAAGTGTTCGCAGTCACTGGACCAGAGATTCCAGATATTGCCATTCAAAAATTGTGCCGCTCAACCATTCACGCAGTTGCAGGAGAAAAAAATAAAAATAAAATAAAAATAAAAAAATAAAAAAGCGGACTCTACGCCATCGTCTTTAGTAGACGGAAGGATGCCAACAAATAATATATATATAAACCTCTACATATATACACCTACTTGCACATACACAAATATTTATATATATATCATCATCATCATCATCATGTCGCGCAAGCAGCATGGGTATCCATGACTATCTCTCACCAACCTTCCCTATTACTCATTGCCACTGGGAGGTCCTCCGTGCAGCATATCGAATCCTCGCATAGTTGGTCAATGTAGGTCTTAGTGGGCGTCCTACGTTAGCATGTCCATGTGTTGGCCTCCACAGGAGAACGTCGCTTATGAGCTCGCCCCCGCTTCTCCAGCAGTGTCCTGCATGTCTAGTCCGTCTCAACCGTATGGTTTGTGAGATGGGGAGCAGGTGATCATATAGTTGCTTCTTTGTGGGGTGCTGCTTCCACGACGTATTCAGGACTGCTCGCAACATTCAACAATATATTATAAATATATATGGTGCTAATGTATCAACCTTGTGGCGATGTCAAAGAAATCTGTGTCGCCATCAGGTGAGCGTACCAATACGCGTATCAAATACATACGTATGTGTCCATCTTTGTCCTAACTGTGGCAACTTGGTTTTCCTTGTCACCTTGTTCCAATTTTCACGAAAAAACTTTCTAAAATCATCAGGAGTTTGTTTAAGGTTTCTTCTTTTGAATGGAAAAAATGTTTTCAAGATAATATTAATTTTTATGCAAGTTTCATTGTGTTAAATATAGGGGGGGGGGTACATTTCACAGGGAAAATTGGTGGTAACAAGGATATTGTTATCATTTTTGTTACCTTCCAATTTTCAATTCTAAAATGAAATGTGGTACTGGTATTGACGTTTGTATATTGTCAGAATTTCGCAGGCAATATGATTAATGCATGGGAAATATATTGTTTGTTTATTATTTTAAATATATCCAACCACCAACATAATCCTGATAATTTCTATCGAACTCTGACAGTTATTTTGCTCCATATGGTGCTTATTCAATGGCTGTACGTAAAGGTGCCAAATATTAACTGATGTTGTAACTTCGCTTGTGAGCAAAAAACAAACTCCATTTTTGGTACAAATAATGTTCAATATATGTAGAATAATAATTTAAAGGAAAAAGAAAATTTTATGTAGTGCCACATTGTGATTTTTTCACTTATTGATCTTGCATTGAAAAAAATCAGAAATCATTAATAACGTAAAAAGGGTTAACTTTATGCTTTTTTTGATAAAATCTTGGGATTCCACAGGCCTAAAAACATCTATAAACCTATTTTCAGGAGTGGGGGAGCTATAAAACACATTTTATAGACAAAAATAGATTACAAAATGTCGACATATTTCTCGCCCCCCGCTCAAATTTTTTGAGTTTAAAATCGACATAACTCGGCGAATATTTCGAATTGGTAGCCCAATTTTGGGGAATTGTCTAATTTTAACCTAGTCTACACCTGTACAACATTTCAGAAAAATTGAAGGGGGTGGGTGACAATTTTTTTCCTGATGATTTCACATGGAATTGCCCATATATATATATATATATATATATATATATATATATATATATACTAGCAAAAGTACCCGGTCCATGACCGGACTAAAAATTAGGAACACTAGAGAGGGAGGGGGAAAGAGAAAACAGGAGTAAGAGAGAGAATAAGAGAAAAATGATTTATCCAATTTTAAAAATCGCCGATAATTCGTATACTAATTTTGTTTATTTTAGGAAATATTTTTCTTTTTGTTTACATTGAAAATATTATTTCAAAAAATGTATTCCTAAACTTGAAGTGTTTTGAAACATCTTTTTTTCAAAAAATTTTTTGTATACATGACAAAAACTTCAATTCAGTTTTGAATTGCTTGTTGCGTTAAACTGATAAAAATGAATTCGCTTGGTTTATTTTCTTTTTCATCCCCCCAAAAGTAACAAATTTAAGGAGCTTGGTATTAAACGTCCTTATTTTTTTAGGTCTCCCGGCTGGGACTGTATAATACGCCGACTGCACCTCTGTTGAAGAGTAAGACATCCTTCCAGTTGGGCCACCTGTGAGCCGTGGGTGGTGACCCGTGATGCTTATGGAGGGAATCCTGGTGGCTGAGCAATCCATGACATGCTACACACAACTTTGACCCTTACTTGGGCTAGACGGGCGGTCGGAGAGGCCCCCAACCCGATCGATTGGTCGCGTCAAGCCCTAGAACCTATATGATTATACCAACCGTATTGCTCTTCTGGCAAACTACCATCAGTTTTTATCATAGATGTGCTAAAAGGCGGTTGATGAGGATCTTAGTATCTTGAGTATGACGCTAAACTGCATCTAGTGGTGAAGTACCCATTCTGGAGCTTTTGGAATTATGGATTGCCCCTGCATTGTCATTACTCCCAGGTCCACTATTGCACGGAGTGGTAGTACCTGTTAGTGTCCATCTATTGTGTAAATAAAAAAATGAGTTCAAAAACAATAATAATGAATAAAACAAACACCAATACCCAATAATAATGAATAAAATATACATGTAGCATTAAATAATTCAAGTTTTAACACGTAAAATTCATGTGTCTTTATTTGTAGAAGGAGAATTTATTGAATTGATTCATTCGAATGAAAATTAATGATTTGACAATAAACAAAGCAAATAATGAGTGTATTGTAATATTCCTTTATTTTAAGAATAATCTCTATTTGTTGTTTACATTTTTGAAACAATCTTATTCTTTTTTAAGCTAAAATGTATTCGTTTAATTCGTTAAAGAATTAATTATTTACAATTTTCCGTATTACAATCTATTTTTTTCCCTTTGCTTACTTCACGATTAGTTTCTTTCAAGAAAGATTTGATTTATACTGATTATTCTAAAATGAAAGTATTAATAAAAAAAGGTTGAGTTATCGTTAAATGTTTTCGTTTAATTTGTTATTTAATTCGCTGTACAAATTGTGACGGAGAACGAGTACAATCGTACTCTTTAAGAAAAAGAGCAATCATTGTCTTGCCTGCCGGGATCGAACCCGCGTCCCCCCGCATGCAAAAACAAATGCGAGTTATGCACTAGACGGACGCGAGGTTCGACTGATGTGCCCGGATGTTTGGGTAATATGCCCATAAATAACCAAAGCGAGTAGAGCGTGGGCAGAGGAGCATTCGACTTACGTGAGACGGCAGTCAGAAAAGATTATTTTGACGACGACGACGGATTTTCAGCTGCTGGTCGAAGACGAAGTCTGTGTTGACCAAAAGAAAGTTTGGCCTGCGAGAAGACGGTGAACTCGTTTCTTTTTGGTCCCGCCTCAGCAGGAAGCTTGTTGACTCAAATATCTATTTTACCCCCTCTATTTCCCCCTTCTATACAAATAATTTAATGGATGCAAACACATACAAATTAGATATTTAGAAAGATTATTTTCTTTTCTTTCTAACCAAATGAATATTTTAAATATTGGACCAGAAATACGCAAGAAATTCTAAACTGAACCGAATAGGGTGCGAATTTGTGTACTAAAATTTACCACCAAGGCAAAACATTATCAGCAGGCAAAAATCAGCAGCAGCAGCACCATGCTAACACTTCGGCAAAGTTGATTTTTTTTAATTAATTAATTATACCACTAAATCAGTAAAAATCAATAACTAAAATTGGTGTGTTTCTTAGTTATAAGGATATTAAGATATTATATTTCTTTTTTGAGTTATAAGTCGACACGTACACACCAATCTTCATATATATATATATATATATATATATATATATATATATATATATATATATATAAATGATGTGATACTCGTATATTCTTTCACGAGCGTGTGGTTTTGACGATAAATGGCTTACACTTTGCTTTCTTATCAATTGTAACAATCGCAACTTAAATGTATTGTAGTCTATAACAAATAGATACAGCTTTTACACCTGTAAGCGAGCACTTTATTTCAATTCTCCAATGTTAAATATAATACAATATATATATATATATATATATATATATATATATATATATATATATATTGTGTGTGTGTGTGTGTGTATATATATATATATATGCACACGCAAACGTATATATTGTGTTTCGGTGTACGTGTATTGTCTTCCTAATACAATATTCAAAGGTGCTATTTGGTAAAAGATGGAGGAATACGAATCTATATAATATTAAGTACAAAGACAGAGCTGCTAGTGCAATATATTTCCCGTCGAAATCCAGTGTCTCACGTACTTTGATATGTCAAACTCGAAATATCTGACATTTCTAGTATTGAATAAACCAGGGAAAAGGTAATATAGGACAAAGTTCTAAAATCACTAAGAAAGAACACTGGGTTCGTGAAGTAACGTATCTTATGTTACATAATGCTATATAAGAAATGTCTGAGAAAACGGTTTAATATTGCTTTGGGATATCAAATTAGATGTCACGTTTCAACGCCATACTATTCACAGAAAAATACGTTCATCGTATGATTTAAAAATATTCTTATTCATTTATATATATATATATATATATATATATATATATATATATATATATATATATATATATGTGTGTGTGTGTGTGTGTGTGTGTGTGTGTGTGTGTGTGTATGCTCATTGTTATGGTGATATATCAATATGTGTGTGTACGTTCATATATATATATATATATATATATATATATACTAGAAAACACGTGACCCACTGGGTCACCCATTGAGCTCGGGTTGTATTGTTAAAAAATCACAATAATTTAAAATAAAATCAGGAAATTTTCCAATTTTAATGAAATTTTCAGTGTAGATTTATCAATAAATGAATTTTATAATGCATCAGCTATTTCATTTCAAAACTTTCTGACTTAATTAGGTATTTCTGCCATGGTAAATTATTATTTAGAATAAATTTATAATATGAAACGCCTAATTGTAAGTTTCAAATTTCCGTTTTTTAGATTCTAAAAACAGTTATCTATTTAATAACTACTTCAGTTTATTATTGTCATCTAATAACTTTTTTAGAAACACTATATTGAAAATTTAAGACCCCTTCCTTTTGAACAGAACAAATATTGATGTATATTTTTCTTTTATAAGATAATAGTAGGATGGTCCATAATTCGTCTGCTGGCAACAGATCTTTTGTTTTAAAAACGAATTAAAATTAATTATAGTCAAACTTTTCTCTAAAACGATAAATAGTAACATAATGACCATCATTAAAAAAAAGAAAAATATCATTACATATACAATAAAAAAAAACAACATTTAAAACGATTTTTCGGTCAATTTCTATCGCTTTCGGTCGGAGACGCTGGTTTAAAATAGCTTAAAGTGGCTTTTTTACAAATTTAATATAACATTCGCGATTGCAAAAATATAAATTACCAAAAATCATGGAATAATCCGATTTTAATGAAATGTTCAGTATTGATTTATCAATTAATGAATTTCTATAACGCATCAGTTATTTTATTACAAAACTTTAATTTAGTATTTTTGCTATGAATAATTAATATATAAAATTCATTTAAAATAAAAATATTCGGATTTTAAGTTTAAAATGTTATATTTTTAGATTCTAGAAATAAATATCTATTCAATGCAAACCTTATCTTAGATACATAAAGTAATAAGTTTTGAAGAAAAACTCGATTGAAAATGTACCCCCTCCCCTTTTTAAGCAGAAAATGTCTATGTATAATTTTTTTTCTTTTATAAGATAATAGCCAATTAAATAATTAACGAAATGAGTAAAACAACAAATCTCCAAAAAATTAATTATTTATTATTTTTTTACATTTTATTTTTCGATTTTCGGAACTTGTTTTCTCATAGAATAGCCACCGTAAATTTTTTTTGTTTCTATTCATAACTTCGGTCTTTTATCTCTTTATTTATACTGTAATTAGTATCGAAAATGACCAACTCACAAAACATTTTACGCCTCCAACATAAGGGGGATCAAAATTAAGTGACCTGAAAAAAATGAGAAAGTTTTTAAATAAAATAAATAATACATTATAAAGATCATTCATCGATAAATAAACACTGAACATTTCATTAAAATCCGATAATTCCCTGATTTTTGGTAAATTGCTTTCTGTGTGTGTGGGTAAAGTAATTTTTTCAAAAACTTTTTTTTGCCAGTAGCTAGTTTATGTAGATAATAAAAAGAGAGAGGTATATACATAGAGACAGAGAGGGTGGTGTAAATCCGCCCAGCAGTCAGTCGTAATTTTTTTCAAGCAGGGTAATGATTTTCTCTCCTCATACTCTCCTCTGTTCTAAATGTATTGAGAGAGGGTGAGAGAAATAAACTATACTTATGACAGAGATTGGTCGGTCTTTGACTTAATTGTAAATTACGATAATTTTTTTCAAACAATGATTAGATTTATAATAAGATATTTTGAGATAGTTTTTATACCATTAGTATACATAGAAAAAAAAGCCTTTAGCTGGCAAAGTTGGATTTGCTCAGCTTTAGTGTAATATATATATATATATATATATATATATATATATATATATATATATATATATATAGACAAAAAGACAAAAAGTGACCCGTTGGGTCACCCATTGACCTTTATGTAGATATTTTTGATTAGGGAAAAGTAAGTTTGCAAAGAAAATTCAATTTTTAAAAAGATAAATACGGACTGAGAATTAAAATAATAGATATTAAAATCATTTTGGAAGATTTTTAAGAATGGGATAGTTTTAACTAATTTAGATTTATTAAGACGTTGGCTGTGATGGCCGCTTGTGAAACTTAAAATACAAATCTGTTTCATAACTCTCAAATATTTCCCCTCCCCCTTTCTTTTTCTCTTTACTCTCATTGAAAAACTAACATATATAACGTGGAGGTAATCAAGATATACATAGAGAGACAGAATGTGCAGTGAGAGACGAATGAGTTTTTGAATTAAATGAAAATTATATCTAATTAGAAACAATCAACATTATTTTTTTAAACATAACTCAATCCTAGAACAAAGGAATAATTTAGTATAATTTTCGTGTCTTTAAACTAAACAGTAAAAAAGTCTTTAAGCTACAAATATTGATTTGCTCAGCTTTAGTATAATATATATGGCTTAATAACTAGAGGCATCGCATAAAATCCATGAATCACAGCAAGCTTATCACAGTGGAAGAACACTTCCGCTCAGATGATCATGATTTCAACAGAGACACAAAATTTACCATTATCGAGAGAATTTAAAAAGATACCAACATTAAACATTGGAAACCATGAGTACTGGTGGATTAAAAAGATAAAAAGTTTTCATCCATTCGGCCTCAACGAGAAGCTTGATACACTACCCTGGTAATAAAGATGAGGTGACAAAAATGTGGGGGTCAGTAACACCTAAAAAAACCCACAAAAAACACTGACCACCCCACATCAAACAAACTACTCCCTGACCCATTTGAAAATCTAATTATCAGGCGCACAGTACCGAGACACACATACACACTCACACTCACACACATATTTGTATGTACACATATATATTTATACATGTACATTTATGTATATACACACAGCTTCTAAAAAAATCCCTCACACACACACACACACACACATATATATATATATATAAATACATTTAAAACAAACTCAACTCAAAAAATTTTCTCGGATATATATATATATATATATATATATATATATACACACACACACACACACATATATATATATATACACACACACACACACACACACATATATATATATATATATATATATATATATATATATATACGTACCTAGCAACCTCCTCATCTTATCTTTCTGTACAAACTACTATCCTCTGACCTCGCCCCTCCACTTTACATGATAGTTATTCTCTGTTCAACCAAATCTTCACTAACTTCCCTTCCCCTCTATTTCATCACCGACTCACTCTCTCTTCTATTTTATTTGTATTTGATAGGATTAAATGATATCGCAACTCTTAAGAAACAACTACACAGTAAATATAAATGTACAATGAAGAACATTCCCTGCTCTCTAGGCATAAAATCACCCATAACGGATTGATATATCATTGATATTAATCAATCAATACAAATCATTCGTTCATACATAACACAGTAAGTAATATGGACTAACGAACATGACTGATCAGTGGCGTCACGCAACGTTCTAATATTAAGCACACTTATAACAACTTTACATATAATGGAATACATGTTCAAACATGTTTCCATATCCATTAGGAGCCACGTCAAGCAGTAGGAGACCTTAATTATCAATCAATGTTTTTTCACATCGGAAATTGGTTATAATAAACAGTATTGCACAATTCATGTCACTTACGCTGTATTCTGAATATGGCAAAACACGAAAAACAAAACAAAACAAAAACAAAACAACAACAAAAAAAACAAAAACGACAAGAAACTTTTGATATTTACCGGATATTCTGCGGAAGTTGTCATCAATAACTGGTGCACAGTAAATACCGGAAACTGTAGCACAATACCGACGACAGCGTTCGATATACGTACAATTCCGTTGCTGCCACATCGGACCGCATTCGATATTTTCCGGAAATAAGTGCGATTCACAAGAAAATATCAAGAGCCGCTGACAACAATCATTTGCAATATGGAGTCGATATTCAAAGAGTACACCTCTAAAGCGCTGGCTTTATATTTGACTTTTGATAGAGAATATTCGATATCCAATGGAATAATAAAAATCATTGGTAGTGGCACCAAAGATTAGGAAAAAAACGACAAAGGGTCAGCCAATATTGTATAAAGGTTACAAGGATATTTTTATACACTTAAAGTCTTCTTAAAGACTGTAATTATAGATATGTAAGGGAAACATAATGGGGTATATAGACTATCATTGATATATATATATATATATATATATATATATATATATTATTATAATGGAGATTGTGTGTTTTTCTGTCTGTAACCGAAACTATATTACTACTCAAGTCACAATTCCCTTAGTTATTTACGTCACATTCTCCATGATTCTATTTCTATTTAAGCCGCAATTAATAATAAAACTGTTTGACATTATTAATACTGTTGGCCTTACCTAAATACTAATAACATGCAATTGTATTTATATATACAACAAAATACCAGTTTTCAGTGTAAACGTAAAGCTAATTTGCATATTGATATTAAAAAAACTGATTTTAATAAAAATGTGCTTGGTATTATTGATTTCTAATTGTTTGGTTTTATCTTAATGAATATCAGTAAAAATCTCTTCAATAAACCCTAAAAGAAATTCATTAACAAGAAGAAATAACTGTAATTTCATTCTTTACTTCCTATTTTAACTAGATAGTTAAATTAGGAAAATTTAGCATTGAAAAACGGAAGTGATGAAAGAGTAAGTTTCAGTTGTTCTATTTTCTGATTATACCCCCTCCGTTTCAAATCTTTTTATTTGAATTCTTAATTTGTTTCATTAGACTTTCTGATTTAATCTAATATTTTATTACATTTAAACTTAAATAATTGCACCCGGAGGGTTCATATATTTGCTAGTATATATAATATATCCCGGCTGTAAGTAGCTTACAAATGTCTAGCCACACTGAAGAGTCTTGATAAGTCGAAAAACTTGTCTGTGAATGACTATATATATATATATATAATATATATATATATATATATATATACTAGCAAAAGTACCCATGGTTGTCCACTTTTTTTTAATATCCCCCTTTTTTTAATCGCTAAGAATTTGCGAATTGTTTTTTTTTTTTGTTTACATTGAGAGTAATATTTTAATAAGCAACTTGTAAAGGTTTTGAATGATTTTTTCTAAAACTTTTTCGTACGTAAGACAATTTTAAATTCAGTTTTTGTAATTTCTTTCTTTTTTGAAACCGAAAACAAACGTTACAAAGAAGATTATAGCTTAAACATTAGCTTATTTGTAGGTGGAATATTTCGCGTATTCATTCAAATTTCTTTATTTTATGAATAGTTTTTTTTAAAAAGTTTTGAGTTTCACTGATTAAAAATGGATATATTTTATTCGAAGAAATATGAAAGTATTCTTAAAAAATATTGATAAAAATGTTTTCATTTAATTTTTGTTTGTTCGTCTAACTCATTTTTCGTATTACAATTTTTTTTTACATAAAAAAACTCAATCTCTCTCTCTCTCTCTCTCTCTCTCTCTCTCTATATATATATATATATATATATATATATATATATATATATATATATATATATATATATATGTGTGTGTGTGTGTGTGTGTGTGCGTGTGTCTGTGCGTGTGTGTGTGTGATGTGTGTGTATTTGTGTGTGTGTGTGTGTGTGTGTGTGTGTATGAAAGTAATGGCATCTACTTACTTCAACGGGAATCTACAACAGATGAAAGTAAAAAAACTAACCCTTTTGGAGTGAATATTTTCAGCACAAAAAATATTTTTCTACATAACAACCATTCTCTATGTTTTTCGGGGTTTTTTTTTGCATCGAGGAACAAGAAAGCGCATGCTACATTTGCAAGGCATTTTTATCGCTGATATGAGGGCGTTGAATTTCGAAGCATGTTCTATCTGCTTAATTCATCATTCCCATTCATGGATGAGTTGATCGAGGATCTCGTCAGTTTGTCAGCCCCATTGACAGTTGTGTTGAATGTTGTTTCACACCTAGTTTGCTCTCAGCGCAATTGAAAAACCTTCTCATCAGGGCTATGACAAAAAGGTTGGCTTGGGTATCACACTAATCTGCATCTGATGTGGCGCTTTAGTTCTTGAGATATTAGAAGTATGGAGTACCCCTTCATTGGCATTACCCCCTCACCCAGTGTTGTAGTAGGTATTTTCCCAACCAGTTAGCCATGTGTAAGGTGTGAAATAAGGTTGCTAGCATTGAGCATCAAGCAATTATTGAACTCACAATTTAGTAATAATGTATCAACGAGACTAGCCTGCTAACCATTACGCCATGATGGAAGTACCTGTTCGGGTCAAATAGATATGTGTAAAACTTATTTGAATTCAATCTGACCATGAAGGAAGAAAAACCCGTAAGAAACAACTACAAATATATAAATATAAACGTACAATAAAATAAATTTCCTAAATGAATTTTCCTAATAAATAGTCTCAGATAGGTTGAAGTACCGTTAGAATCAATCAATTGTATCCACTGTTTAGACTTCATTAGCATGGACTGATACAGACAGGTTATCAACCAGATGGAAATATGATCTATCTGATAAAATAAAATGGGAATGATTTTAAGCTGTAACCGTGTCTGTACTGCTCTATGTCTGCACCACTTGTATCTAACAAACTGCTTGGAAAAAGGTTTGGACGTACACAATGAGATTACGTACTGTTTGGTCTCGCAAGAAATCAAAGTAAGACAAAAACATGCTGGTGATGTTCTCCTGAGAGGGGTCTTACTTATGGACAAAACATTGTTGAACTAGAAAGAGAAGGGAATCCAGGCACGACTTTATGTTATGTTATGTTATGTTATGTTATATATATATATATATATATATATATATATATATATATATATATATATATAGTGTATTTAGGCAGCTAATACTTTTGTAGGGATCTTTTATTAAAGATAACTGACAAGGAATTGCTGATTAGCATTTAATTAAGCTTTTACTTTTTCGATAACGAGTAGTCACACCTGTGGTTTGAGCGGTTTACACACACACTTACACACACACAGACAGACACACAGACACACAGACACACACAGACACACACAGACACACACATATATATATATATATATATATATATATATATATATATATACTTGATGTTGGGTATCATTAGATGTGTATTTCTTCTTTGGTGGTGATACAGTAAATCAACAGTGAGTGCTCGATGTACATTGTTTCAGGTGTTTAAACGGAGAGACCAATATAAATGAATAATTGAAGGAAAATACTTTAAATTTGCTTCATTTAATAATTCATATCAACCGCAATACGGAGCAAACACGGGGGTGGTATCATCCTTATGTCTGGCCGCAGTCTGAAGATGTTGTAACGAACTAAGCTCGTTGCAGCTGAAATAAATCATTACATTAAACAAATTCAATGTATTTTCCTTCACTTATTCATATATATATATATATATATATATATATATATATATATATGTGTGTGTGTGTGTGTGTGTGGGGGGGGTATCTGTGTTTGTGTTTGTGTTTGTATGTGTGTGTGTGTGTGTGTGTGTATCTGTGTTTGTGTCTGTGTGTGCGTTTGTGTGTACGATAAATATATTCATAAAAAATTGTTTGGAGAGTAACCAGTTGATAGACTTATACGCAGAAATCTTTCGTCACACGAAACGGATTCGATTACATGATTTATGTTAATCTTTTCTTTATGTTTATTTATTTTCCGTCATAAAATTTGGTCAGTTTCACTTTTTCTAGAATCTTGTCAAAAAATCAATATTAATATATGTAAAAATAAAAATAAATGAATATCAATGACAATAATTGATTCAAAGAAATGTCATTCAAAATGTGGTATAAGTTTGCGCGCATTAACGAAATGGTCATCGTCGGAGGAATTGGAATCGGCACCCGGGTCTGAAATATCGGTTCGGACCAGCTTACTCCGCTTAAAATTGACCTTCTGTCACCTCCGGTTCATAGCGGATGAGCTGGGTAAATACATATAAAAATGATGAAAAAAACTGCGCATTAGAAATTGGGTGTCAATAGAAGTTGGTTGAAGAATTTCTTCAAGACTAATGCTAATATTTCTTGCAATAATTAATTCTAGGAAACAATCTGAGAAACTGACCCAGCTAATCAATTTCAAGTTGAATAATTAAGTTCCTGTCCGGGAATCCAGGGAGCAGAAAAATAGATCAATTATCCGAATCACCAGTCCGTCGACAATACCATTTTACCACCCCAAACGTTTTCTGTTGCTGGGGCTCTTTAATTGTGTGTCTGGTCGCGAGGAAATTTGCATATTCCTCCACTAATTTTCCAATTCTCTTTGCTCCGCGATCATGTTTCTTAAATTATGAATTTGGAGCGGCCATGTTTCTCTTTCTGAGTGTTCTCCCTTCTTGTACGCCAGAAATTCAAACGCTTTTTGTTCTAGTAGGTAAGCCATATTCCCTTCTACTCCACCCTTAAAACCCTACATTTTAACAAGGCTTTATTTGTGATCGAATGAGCCTAGCACTGAGCACCATAAAATTCCAATTTTTAAATCTTAATTCACTCATGTATACAAACTTTGCCATAGAAGGTACATCAGCTGGAGGGTTGGGCATAAAAACGATTTTTCATTTGAATGCCACTCTTCTTTTGTTTGATTATTTTGTATATAACCGTGCTGTAATCCATCACTTAAACTTATAGACTCAACGATGTCAGGTGATTTAAACCCCAGCCAATCAACAGCCCGAATACATGGTTAGTTAACTATTTAATCGCTGATATTGACAGCCGTTCATTTGCACGTTATTCGCCATTGACGAATGGACCTGCAATCAAAGGGTGGTACCCAACACTAAAGGACACCAACGAACAACCAAATCATCATACACAACACCGAGGGACACCAATGAGCAACCAAAGGCTTCTTCACCGAGGATCGTGAACTGCTTAACATAAGGGATGTTCGCTGAGGAGTGCTCTTGCTTGAAGATTAGGGTTGACACAAAAATCGTTACAACTAAAGTCGTGTCTGAAGGTTAATCCCATAAAAATGTCATTTTTACAGTTTACTCTGCCTTCTAAGGGTCAGGGCATCATCGATTATTACCGTCCTTATAAATCTTTGCTGACACCTCGACGGAACAGGGTTAGGTTTCCCCTTCATTTACCCACCCCATTTAAACAACTGTCGAAGCCATGCAGTATCGACCTACACTCAACCACTTATATATTGTGTTTGTTCCAGTGACACACTGATCTAGGTAATAAAACTTTAAATAAGGTTAAAGAACTGGTTCAATGCGTGATACTTAACCTCTCAGTAGGCGACATCGTGCCGTTTTAGTCTGATTTGAAGGCCCGAAGGCTTCGAATATCTCTTTAATGGTCTTAATTTGGGGATTGCGTGTATCGATTTTGAATCGGGTTCCAATGTTTTTGTTCAAATTTCTTGACTTCACTTTTCACTATGCGATCTGTATGCAATCGCGTTCCTGACACATTTCTTTATTCTACGTCTCTTACAAATCATTTAGCAATGTCTAATATTCTGACATGATCAAGTACTACGGCTCATGTTGAAGGCACGAATCTTCATAGAAAATGGACTGGGTGATCTGAATTCAAATCCTGGACTAGGCTGTTTGCATTTCCCTAGCGGTAATAATATTGGGAAAGGTAGGCATCTAACTATCCTCCCTTACACTAGTGGAACAGACTGGGATATTTAACGGTGTGACATTCTGCTCGTTCCGATGGGTTGGCAAATATATACGGCTAATGATGCAAAACATTGTAACTATGGCAACGAAGCAATACCATCAAAATTGCGGCCATTTTCTAATTATTGGATACAATCACGCATATCCATCCCGCCAAAATAATTTTTAAATTGAATTAAAATATAATAAGGTATTTGAAAAAGATATGACTCACAAAATGTATGAATGCAGTCCTATGGATTCCAACATATGGACACATCAGTTTTGATCTGCGGGTCCTCGCCATCTCAGTGCATGTGTATCACGAATTGGATAATCTGATATGTGCGGTAAAGTGGTGAGCTGATGGTAGATGTGGCGTTCCATCTCAGCAACAACAATCTTCCTGGTCTAGCGCTAGCGAAAAGGGAACATACTCCCTCGCTGTCCGGCTAATACCGGCAATAGGCCACTCCGCCAACTTTAATTTTAGAGGACTTATGAATTACGATGTTTGATGGGGACGGATGGTGAAAGAGTATCAACCAAATCTGTGTTGTCGGCAAGCCTCTATGATTATAATATATAGCAGAACAAAAAATCGAAATAGATATTAAGCTCTTTTAATACAAAAAGTAAACTACATAATACACACACACACACACACACACACACACGACCATCCTACTACTTATTTTTTGTTCTTTCTCTGGAAATAATTCCTTCCTGGTTTCTGCAATTTTCTAAGAAACCACATGTTTTTACATATAACGGTTTTTTTTCAAAAAACCTTAATAATGTTTACCTGATGTTGCAATATCCTGCAAATTGGGTCGACCAGGGAAATCCTTAAAGAAAAACTAGCAAAATAAATATATGTTCTAGCATATGTATTGTCATAATGGAACCTTACATGTGTTCACTTACATATTTATTGGAGTTTTTGCCTCGTTTAAATCGTGTAATTAGGAGCTGTGCTTGTTTGAAAAATTTGTCTGATTCACCAGATAGTCTGAAAAGTAGAGGAAATATATATCGGCTTATTTCCTATAACTTCAACCTAAAAAAGGGGACCCACTCTGAATGAATTTTATCTGCTAATAAATCTACCCATTAGTTTCCCATTAAACTAACCCTAAACTCTAACCGTAATCCTAACCCTAACGCCAACCCTAACCCTAAACCCTAACCCTAACCCCGTCTTCTTTTTTCCTAGTAGATCAATAAATGAATAAATTATTTATAAAATTCATTTAGAGTGGTTCCCCTTTTGTAGGTTAGAGTTATAGGAAATAACCATATATTTTTTGTTAGATATAGACAAGATTTTGGTGCTTCCAGTATTTCCTTATTCTGAGACGTCTTTCTTTAAAATTTGCTGCAAGTTCGCCACAAATCTTTGTCAATCACAAGTTGTTTGAAAACCGGAAGCCTTAAATTACATTTGGTAATTCTTATTCCATTAACTTATGCCACATACCAAAGTCCAAAGAATTTAACAATATCTACTTTCAATTTTAATTCACTGTCATTTAATGTGAGATTTCTTAGAAATTTTTCTGATAATTGATGCGGTTTTCACAAGCATTCAAATAAATACCTATGCCCCTTCTTCTCGTTGTTTTCTTGGCATTTATAATTTTAGGCAAGCATTTGATGATATTTATTGACGTTATTTAATAGTATACTTTCTTTAAGGAATTTCTCCTTTCTATCTATATCCTTTACTTATCAAAACCAACGCTATTTATTTAGTAATTAATACATCTTCAACTCGAAATATTTTAAGCGTGTTTTGTCTTGATTCAGAAAGCTTAAAGTAAAGCAATTATGTCTATGTGAGCAACATGCGTCTTCGCCTTTTGAAAAGTCGCTTTTTAAGATCTTGCTTCTTGAACGATACCACCCTGAAAAAGAAGAAATAAGAAAAACATCAAACAAAAAAGAGCCAATCAAGTATTTACACAATTTTTTAAATTCATCATCGTTTCCAGAATTTGTCAAGTACAAGTATGTCTGGGATTTATATCTACTTTTGGTTTCTGTTAATTAAATTGGATCCTTTCTAAGTTTTTTCTTTTTTTTCTCTTGTTGTTGACTCTATAAAGTTAACAAACGAGACGAGGTTAGATTGACAAAATATTTGAAAATATGTCTTTTCAAGAACAATTGGGCAAATGTAATGGTATATCAGCATTTGAGTCGAGTGAACTTTGCTGAAACCAGGTGAAGTGGAACCTTCAGTTGATTAATGGGCCTTTTTGACGATCTAACAAGACAAAGAGGACTGAATCCACATAAAGGCGGCACTCATTTTCATTGTCAATCTAAGCGTTCAGCCTTGTCATGGTTCCTGCTAAGACAATTCGCCAACCTTCTCTCTACTTTAAGTCTGTGTTAAATCGGAGATGTTGCTGACAATAGGATATTGACTACAATTTTTCATAACGTGTGTTTTCAATTTGAAATCGGCCATTTAATCTGATTCTGAGTTCTGCAACAAACGCTGATCTAAAATTCAATCTGATGCTGGTCTAATCCCCATTGCTACATACGTTGAATATAAATTGAAATGGAAGCAACGAAAAAAATACCTTCAAAATCGGATCTATCTCTTTACTATTGCGCATACTCATATATCGTGGATAAGATCCTGTTGGTGAGTCTCACCAATAATATAAAATGTAAGTTTTTGCAAATGTTTTAAACATGATTCATAAAGTTTCATTATTTTCTCTCTTTCATGCAATATAAATGTGAATTTTCTCAAATAATGTGTTGGTTTGATTGCTATCATAATAAGGGCATGCTCTTGATGAGTTATTATCATTAAATTCTGTTTATATGTGTGTATTTTGTTAGGAAATGAACACAACCACAGGAGTTTAAATCATGAACAAGGCTGGTTAGATGTCACATAGCGCTAATACCCGTGGGAAAGGTATGCATTCAACTATTCTCCCACCAGCTATGGGTGACCGGGCTCTTCAACGTGTGAACGACAACTCGTCTAGAAGAAGGAAAATTAAAACCTGTTAAACTTAAAAATTCCCATTTTTCAACTCTTGCTTGTGCAGAGGTGTTGGTAAATACATACACAGCTTATATGTTTTTGGATCTAGGCTAGATTTTATCGACGCTGTTCGATAACTCGATAAATTGTAAAATCTAGTATTGGTTTTATAACTTATTTTCTTTAAGTTTAATTTTTAAATTAAAAGAACGATGACAAAATGAAAGAAAAAATGAACTCTGCGACACGAGTTCAAATCCAGGACGAGGTTGTTTCATTTCACATAGCACCAATATACTTAGGAAAGGTTTGAAGCAACTGTTCCCCCTCCAGCTATGGGTAAATAGTTGGGCAGATTGGGTCCTTTAACCGTAATTAGTCTAGGAGAAGGAAAACTCTGAATTCCCCTCCGCTTAAGGGATTGACCATGTGTCATAGGTTAGTGATACGCAATCTCAACACACCAACGTAAAATATTTTGATCATTTTAGGATTTTTTCGATGTTTTCGATTTTATCGATTTCTCAAAATCTTTCTTTTCCTGCCTGAGAATTTCTATGCAAAGATATGCATGAAACCTTATGTCGCAGATCAACAGATCAACACTCATGTAAATGAATATATATACAAAGCCAGTAATATATATATATATATATATATATATATATATTATATATATATATATATATATGGGGGGGAGATTATGTGCTTAATAAAAGTCATACCTAATTTTGTTAATTAATTAATTAAAATTAAATGAATTATGCGTGCATATCGGTTTAAATGTAAAGCGTAAACAAATTGTTTACGCTTTACATTTAAACCGATATGCACGCCTAATTCATTTAATTTTAATTAATTAATTAACAAAATTAGGTATGACTTTTATTAAGGACATAATCTCCCACAAATTGTCGGCCTTCGCCATTTCAAGCACATTGTTTGACTACTCCATATATATATATATATAAACAAGGTTTGTTTAGAATGGCTTTTTGCCGATAATTTTTGGGAGAATAAGTGCTTAATTGGAGTCGGACCTAATTTTGAAAATTAATTAATTAATAATGAATTAGGCAGGAATACCTATTAAATGTATGGCTAAACAAATCGAGAAAAATCAATCTCTGTATGTACATTTCGGCCTATTAGGCCTCATCAGCAGAGCTATAGATCGGAAGACCGACCTGTGCGTGATTTGAAACCGGACTCCCAACTTGATTTTTCTCGATTTGTTTAGCCATACATTTAATAGGTATTCCCGCCTAATTCATTATTAATTAATTAATTTTCAAAATTAGGTCCGACTCCAATTAAGCACTTATTCTCCCAAAAATTATCGGCAAAAAGCCATTCTAAACAAACCTTGTTTACAACTTATCATATCGTCGTGTAATAAAAGTCACTAGAAGTGGAATATTAACCTACTCTAAACAAATCATAAAATCTAAGAGGTCCGTTTAGTGTAGAGGTTATGTGATCGGCCTGTCAGCTTGGCATTCCGCATTTCAAATCACGCACAGGGCGGTCTTCCGATCTATAGCTCTGCTGATGAGGCCTAATAGGCCGAAATGTACATACAGAGATTGATTTTTCTCGATTTGTTTAGCCATACATTTAATAGGTATTCCCGCCTAATTCATTATTAATTAATTAATTTTCAAAATTAGGTCCGACTCCAATTAAGCATATATATATATATATATATATATATATATATATATATATATATATATATTCAGATAATGATACCGTTGTCATGATGAATATTTATGTATAAATTTTTGAAGATTGGTCATTCAATGTATTCGGAAAATTCATATAATGAACGCTGAAATAATAGTAATTTTCTCGATTTGTTTAGCCATACATTTAATAGGTATTCCCGCCTAATTCATTATTAATTAATTAATTTTCAAAATTAGGTCCGACTCCAATTAAGCATATATATATATATATATATATATATATATATATATATTCAGATAATGATACCGTTGTCATGATGAATATTTATGTATAAATTTTTGAAGATTGGTCATTCAATGTATTCGGAAAATTCATATAATGAACGCTGAAATAATAGTAATTTAAAAAAATCTTTTAAACAAGAAAGCAACGAAAGGATTGCATGACATAAATATCGTTTCCAAGAAGAACGTAAAGATTTTCTATACGTGTCCCTTATCATAATCCATGGGATAAAGTTTGGAAATAATTAAAGCTATGGATCAAAATGATCACTCATCTATGATTACAGAGAGAGAGAGAGAGAGAGAGAGAGAGAGAGAGAGAGAGAGAGAGAGAGAGAGAGAGAGAGAGAGAGAGAATCTAATGTGTGGTGTTGAAGATTATGCTATAATTACTTTTTTTTCTAGCGACGACTTCATTAGAATCCAGCTTACGTTAGCAAGTCTGATTTTTTGTCTTTAATCAAAGCCATACCTTCCCCTATTCTGTGATTAACTTATTTTTTGTGATAAGAAACTAAGAATCTCCGAACGTAGAGTAAAAGATCAATAATTTAATGCAATGTTGGCATATTTTGCTTATGGAAAATCTCTGGATTCAGCCTATTGCTTTCAATATCAGGATTGTTGAGTTTGTCAATCATTCTGAATTAATTAACAAAATTTACGTGTTCATGTCTCGAGTTGGAAATATCTACATATTTCCAAAAAGGCTCAAAACCGTTCATTGATTAGCGTTCAAATTATTTTCTACATATTTCCCACTCAAGTCATTCAAACACTTCCATCATCTTTTGAACAACAAAAATATTTTTCTCTTCTTTGTCCTCCTCTTTTTATCACATTGTCCTAAAGAAGGTTTTATAGGAACCAAAATGATTAAACGTTGTAATTACCACTGGTAATAAGATTCCATCCAGTGTAACACCCTGTGTTTGTCTACATTCCTCCACATACTGTCGGATTAATTTTCTCATTTTACTCCCCCCCCCTCTCTCTCTCTCTCTCTCTCTCTCTCTATATATATATATATATATATATATATATATATATATATATATGAGTCGGGAGAGTTAGACACTTTGTCTAAGCTCCCTGAAATATACTATAAAGCTAAATCTCTAAGTCTTTTGTTATTTCTTTTACTTATATATATATATATATATATATATATATATATATATATATATATATATATATATATATATAAGTAAAGAAATAACAAAAGACTTAGAGATTTAGCTTTATAGTATATTTCAGGGAGCTTAGACAAAGTGTCTAACTCTCCCGACTCATCAGATTCGCACCTGGTGAGTCGGGAGAGTTAGACACTTTGTCTAAGCTCACTGAAGTAGTCTATAATGGTAAATCTCTAAGTCTTTTGTTATTTCTTTACTTATATATTTGGTCTGTGACTCTAACATTAAGAGCACACATTGAGCTCTCAAACTGCGACAGGTCTTTTAAATAAAACTCTTGTGTCGTAAGGAAGATTTCTTCTCTGGACTTTTGGATTATATATATATATATACACATTTCACCGTTAACGTACACAAGGATCTCTGGTAATTACAGATTTGAGCTCTCTAGTTATCGTAACATATTTAGCCATGTATGTATTTATCAGTTAAAAGTATGGTTCTTACTGGTAGCTGCTGATGGATGAGGAGGTAAGGAATAGAATTGATGAAAAATCAGTCGGCTTTCGTGTGTGCCTGTGGTTTTCACGGAAAAAAATGTATATATATATATATATATATATATATATATAATTATATATATATATCGTCTGGACTCTAGGTAGACGTCTAGACCTCATCATAGTATTATATATATATATATATATATATATATATATATATATTTACCAACCCCTCTGCCCGAGCAGGAGGTGGCACAAGGTTATGGTCTGAAGCTGAGTTTAACTGGTTTTGAATTCAGACTTTCTCGTCACCTAGACTGTTTGCCTAAACAGGATTAAATATCCCAGGCTCCCCTACTATTCATCCATTGATGGAGGGAGAATAGGTTTTCCTAGGATACTAGCGCTATGTGAAAGGCTAACTCCGTCATCGAGGATTTGAACTATATATATATATATATATATATATTATATATATATATATATATATATATATATGAAATAACATTTAAAAGAAATAAAAAAATAAAATAATTAAAGTTAGTTTGGGGCAGCATGACACGTGAAAAAAAAAGAAAAATGGCCTCTTTTGATTGGGGCCATTTTCAGCCAGCCCTGTCACCTGAAGACAAGCCACGTCGATATTGAGCCGGAGGAGTTCTTTGTCAAGATGCCGTATTGCGGCCATCATCAACTTGATTTAAGTCTATTAGTCATGATACATGGGCCTGACGTTCCAGCTTTCGAGCCAAATTGCTGGAGTTTTTTTCGGTTTCGTGTTTGGTGTAAACATTTTAGCCTGCCTGTCGAGACGATTCTCTAAGCTCCGTACAGCTAGTGGAGCAAACAGGCTATGGCGGGATAGCACCTCACTGGCATAAGGCGGGCGGTAGCAGTCCAGTGAGGTGCGATGACCTCTCCCACCGTCGAAAGTGACCCCTAATACTCATTTCCTTCGCCAATCAGATGGGCTTATCACTGGTAACTGCCACCTCCCGTGTTGTGTAGGCACATGTCATGGAGTGTCCTCTCCATTTTTCCATTTTTGTAGTGAAAACTACGTAGCGTGGGCAGGTTGTTATGGAGAATGAACTGTCGCCCAAGCAACAGATCCTCCTCCACACAGCCGTTGTGATCCAAAGGAAACGTAGGAACCAATGCTGTTTGGCAATGGCGGTGCCACAGGAGTTGCTGGGAAGTACTGTGATTCAGCCCAACCCATCTTAGGGACTCCAGCCCCAGATTTGTTTTCGGGGTTTACTTCCTTAGCCTTTCCTTGGGATAATGTAGAGCCACAAGGCAACGGTGGTTTTATAAGACTTTTCCCTGTCCTGGATGAGTTGTTGGCCAGGGCTAAAGAGTCCCATCTTGCCCGTTTGTGATTTTTGGAGTGTTAAGTACACTAATCATGCTACTGGGCCATGCGTACGTGGTCTGAATTTGGCTGGAAAAATGAAGCTTGTGGTTGAAGCTAAAGGAGAACTTCCTGCAAAACACGGGAGAGCAAGGGGCATGTATGAGGGCATCAAAAGAGCTACAGACCACCCCATAAACAAAAGACTACACCACTGAAAGATAAAACGGGGAGAATCATCACTGACCAACGGTAGCAGCTGCAACATTACCTGGAACTGTATGCACCCCAAAACTAAGTGACAGAAAACACCCTAAGTGCCATCTCTGATCTGACGGCAATGGAAGAGCTGGACACACTACCAACGGTGGAAGAGCTCAGCAAAGCCATCGACCGCCTTGCTGATAGGAAAGCAACCGGGAGCGGTCTTGGAAAAGGAAGGCAGCGCTGCCCTCAACGACTACACGAACTACTCTGCAGCTGCTGGGAACAAAAACACATCCCTCTGGACATTGCGGGACTCTACTATCGTCACAAGAACAAAGGAGATCGGAGCGACTGCAACAATTACCGGGGCATTTCACATCTCAGTGTAGTTGAAAAGTTTTTACGCGTGTTACACTGGCGCGTCTGCAGACCCTTGCATATTGCATCTATCCGTCGTCACAGTGTGGCTTCGAGCAAATTGGTCAACTGTGGACATGATCTTCTCACTACGCCAGCCTGCAGGAAAAGGGCCAGGAGATGCAAATGCCACTATACACCGCAATTCATACCTAACAAGGCATTCGACAGTTTTGTTTAATGGCGCAAGATTCGAGGCATTTCCAGTCGGCAGTGGAGTGAAGCAGGGCTGTGTACTGTGCACCTACGCTGTTTGGATGTTGTTCCCCCTTGCTTCTCCAGTAAGCCTTCAAGGACTGCAGCGGGGGAGTCTACATACACACCAGAGCTGACAGCAAGTCGCCTAAACATCGCTCGCCTTAGAGCTAAGACCAAAGTCACGAAGGTCCTCGTTCGGGAAAATGCTATTCGCCGATTATGCAGCCTTACATCACACACTGAGCACGGCCTGCAACAGCTTGTCAGTCGACTCACACAGGCTTGCAAGCGAGTTCGGGCTTACCATGAGTCTAAATAAAGACAAAGGTCATGGCACAAGGTGTAGACCCCCCCCCCCAACATTGTCATCAAAGAGCACAGCCTGCAATCGCGAGAGCGGCGGCAGTCATGGCCAAACTGAGCCAGAGAGTCCGGGACAATGCCAGCCTTACTAAGAGAACCAAACTGTCTACAAAGCGTGCATTCTCCAGTACTCTCCCTCTACAGTAGCAAAGCCTGGATCACATACTCATGTGAGGACAATTTCCACCTCAGATGCCTACGCCGCATTCTACGCATACGCTGGCAGTACAAAGTGCACAACCATACTTGCTAGAACGAGCATACATGAGCAGTATGCCTGCCATCCTGTACGAGAGACGCCTGCGTTGGCTTGGTCACGTCAGGAGGATGGACAATGGCCGCATTCCCAAAGACCTACTGTATGGGGAATTAGTGGAGGTCACTCGAACGGGTAGGAAGACAACGCCTGCGCTTTTAAGATGTCTGCAAGAGTGATATGAAGAGATGGCACAATCAACACCAACACATGAGAGGCTTGTGCAAAAGACCCTGAGACCTGGCGACTCCGCGTCAAACAAGGGAACGAAAAGGACTGAAAAAGAGATAGACAACAGGTTCCTCCAGCAAGCATCACTGTTTGTTTGTACTCGATGCACGAGAGATTGCCATTCAAAAACTGGTCTGTTCAGCCAACTCACGCCCGATAACAGATAAAAAAGTGGACACTACGCCAGTCGTCTTTAGTAGAAGAAGGATGCGACAACATATACTATATATATATATATATATATATATATTATATATAATTGGTAATTTAAATTTAAATATTCACTTACTAAGCATATAAGCAATGATCGTTTCCCCGGGAAAATTTGATCTCTCTGTGACCGTAATAATACATAAACAAACCTATGCACTTAATAGTTTTTAAAAACACCAGTCCAACTACAGTGTCAGTGATGAGGGATAAGATATCGGGCTCCGAAAACAGTCAGTCTGAGTTCGAACCCTAGCCAAAGATAGGTTGTGTCTAGCCACACAAAAGAGGCCTGAAAACACGTGTCTGTGGAATAATATTATATAGTATTTATTTTATTATATATATATAAAATCATTCCATTTGAAACATCATTTGACACATCTTCACATGATGATTGCATCGCATGAAACCAATATCGTCGTGAATGTCCCTTGTCACCTAATAAATAGATATGTAAAACCTTTATATATTATTTATATATAATATATATATCATATTATATATTATATATATATGTAAAGCAATCCACAGACAACATGTTCGAGGTATCACCTCTCATCAGTTGTGGTTTATACCGTTTAACAGCTACCTCTGGCCGGGTTCGAGACCCGAATAAACATTCGTTCGCCAATCCCTTACCCGTACCCGCACAGGCAGCTGTCAAATATAGCGGAGAATATTTAATCGCTACATTTCTAAGCGGAAAGGCCTTAAACCTATGTAAACAAACCGAGGCTTAGCTGTGCGCCCAATACGGTGAATTTTGAAATTAAACCCTTCTAATTTAAAGCCTCGACCAAATTTTGGGAGCATGATAATATATAATAATAATATATATATATATATCTATATATATATATATAGTATAATATAATGATAAACTTATTCAAATTGAAATATATACGAAGTAATCGATGATTAATTACATAACTGTCTACTAAATATAAGATCATGTTCATTATGACATCACGACATATGTTGTCAAAAACAATTCGTCTCTGGTTTTCTTAAAATGTTATCTTACAAAAGTTTAACATTACGATGTATTCAAGCTGTTGTTTAGTAAAGAATGACAGGAAGGTTAATATATCCTGTCGAATATATTGCCTCCTTCGTCATTCCTTTTTAATGGGTATAGGAATATAATTCTTCCCTTCCCCCATGACGCACAACCTATACTCCCATATAAATACTTAACAACGATTCCGCACGAGTAGGATGTGGTATAGCGTAGATTTCTTAACAGAGTTTAACAGAACGAACTTCAGTTTTCCTTCTAGACTGATTAACTAATAAAAGTTAAAGAGCCAAGGATAATTAAATACATTTTCCCAGCGTATTAGCGCTATGTATATTACAAATAGCCTCGACCAGAATTTAAACTCGTCTTGCCGATTCCATTGCCTACAAAGACAACAATTACCACACACGCCTCCTAATTATTCCCATATATGACATTCATGAACTAGAGACAAATAGGTTGGTATTAAGAACAAACATATAATACATAAGTCAACAATAATTAATAATATCAAATAATAATAATAATAAAAAGGATCACCTTAGCCCAGCAAGAAGACCAGACCTAGTGGATAAACAACAAAAGAAAGAAACTTGTCAACTGGTGGATTTTTAGTGCCAGCAATCACAGGTGAAGCTAAAAGGAAAATGAAAAAAATGGACAAATATATGACCTTGCCAGAGAACTGAAAAAAGTTATGGAATATGAAAGTGAAAGTGATACCAATTGTAGTTGGTGCACTTGGAACGGTCCCTAAATGATTAGAAAAGGGTGTGGAAAGTTTGGAAATCAAAAAGGAAGGATTGAAAACCATTCAGAACACTGCACTGCTGCAATCTGGCAGAATACTCAGAAGAGTCCTGGAGACCTGAGGAGACTTGCTGTCACTCAGACTCCAGTGAAATACCATCAGCTAACACTGATGTGAAAAACTCAAAAGGAGTAAAATAATAAAATAATAATAATAATAATAAGATAATAATAATAAAATAATTAAAATCTAAACCTATACTAATTCTACAAACTCATAACGCATTTATATTGGGTGATTGTCTTATGATAATATTATGCAGCTCTAATATTCATGAGAATGTATACGTTTGAATATCCCTAACCAAAGCCTAGCATAAAGCCTCCAATGTGTGATGCGCCTCACTTGCATCAGTAACAAGGAAGTCCACATAATAAATCTTTTTAGTGGTTGTAGAATCTTTGTCGGCTAATTGTGTTGAATACTAGCAGTAATTGAAACATGTTTAAGTGAGATGCATCAACATTTACAGCGATTCCAACATGAAGGTTATTGTGTGTTGACTGACCTGTTAGGCATACATTTACCGTAAAACTGACAGTATTGAAGATTGCAACAAAATTTAGAACAAGGGTGATCAGCTTTGGAAATGCACCACTGTGATCTTTGGATTCTGAAGAAGACAATTCCACAGAAAAAGACAGACATCACCTGGCGACTGATTGATTTCTACTATTAAGACGATAAGAACGTTTCGATAACGAAAGGTGGCTGGACACAGTAGCCACAGAGGCTGAATAAGGAATTTAATTGGCACTTGAACGAAAGATAACGAGAATGAAGCTAGACATGCACTTTTCCAATGACCTTTTATATGGACTTGATACAACACCAAAATAATCCTGCTTCATGTCTCAAGAGTCGATGGCGGTTACTCACCAGTAACTATTTCCTCTTCACCGTACAATGCGACAGATTGAATTGGTGGTACAATATGCCATCATCAAAGAAAAGTCCTGGCCCAACCAAGACACGAGTATATCATTGCTCCCACGGGACTAAAGAGGTCCAAAACCTGCTTATTAAGTCTTACTGATCCTGAAATTTTAAGATTGAAATTTGTGACAAAGATACAAAGACAGACATGCGGCCACTGAAAGTAAGACTAGGAGACATTGAAAGCAGTGGCCTACGAGCGGAAATGAGAAATGGAGCCGATCTACCTTTTGGATACAGAGAAATACATAGAGAGAGCATGGAAATATGTGTTGCTATGCTATCACAATAAAGACGAGGGTGGTTGGTTGTAACACATTTTAGCCTGCCTGTCGAGACCGATTCTCATAAGCTCCGTACAAGCTAGTGGAGCAAACAGTCTATGGCGGTGGATAGCACCTCACTGGGCATAAGGCGGGCGGTACAGTTTCAGTGAGGTTGCGATTTGACCTCTCCCACGTTCGAAAGTGACCCCTTAATACTTCATTTCCTTCGCCAATCAGACTGCGCTTATTCACTGGTAAACTGCCACCTCCAGTGTTGTGTAGGCACAGTCATGGAGTGTCCTCTCCATTTTCCATTTTGTTAGTGAAAACTACGCTGCGTGGGCAAGGTTTTGTATGAGAATGAAAACTGTCGCCAAGCAACAGATCCTCCTCCACACAGCCGTTGCTGATCCAAAGGAAACGTTAGCGAACTCAAAATGCTGTGCAATGCGCGGTGCCACAGGCGTTGCTGGTAAGTACCTGTGCATTTCAGCAAACCCATCTTAGGGTAACCTCCCAGCCCCACCGATTTGTTTTCGGGGTTTATACTTCCTAGCCTCTTCCTTGGGATAAAATGTAGAGCCACCAGGCAAAACGTTGGTTTTATAAGATCTTTTTCCCTGTTCCCTTGGATGAGTTGTTGGCCAGGTGCTTAAAGAGTCCCATCTTGCCCGTTTGTAATTTCTTGGTTGTTAAGTACACTAAATCATGCAGTACTGGGCCATGCGTACGTCGGTCTGAATTTGTGGCTTAGGACAATAAATGAAGCTTAGGGTTGAAGCTTAAAGAGGAGAATCATCTTCCTGCAAACACGGGATGAGGGCAAAGGGGCATGTATGGGGCATCAAAAGACTACAGAACACACCCATAACCAAAAGACATATACCACTGAAAGTAAAACGGGAGAATCATCACTTGACCAACGGTAGCAGCTGCAACATCCTGGAACTGTATGCACCCCAAAACTAAGTGACAGAAAAAACAACCCTAAGTGCCATCTCTGATCTGACCGGCAATGGCAAAGAGCTGAGACACCACTACCAAAAAAAGGTGGAAGGAGCTCAGACAAAGCCACGACCCGCCTTCTGATTAGGAAAGCAATCGGGAGCGGCTCTTGGGAAAGTGGGAAGGCAGCGCTGCTCCAACGGATACACGAACTACTCTGCAGCTGCCTGGGAACAAAAACACTTCCCTCTGGACATGCGGGACTCTATCTATCGTCACAAGAACAAAGGCAGATCGGAGCGACTGCAACAATTACCGGGCATTTCACTTCTCAGTGTAGTTGGAAAAGTTTTACGCGTGTTACACTGAGCGCGTCTGCACAGACCCTTGCATAATTGCATCTCTTCCAGTCGTCACACGTGTGGCTTCGAGCAAATTGCGTCAATGTGGACAGACTTCTCACTACGCCAGCTGCATGGAAAAGGGCCAAGGGAGGATGCAAATGACCACTATACACGCATTCTACTATAGACCTAACCAAGGCATTCGACAGTTTTGTTTTAATGGCGCAAGATTCGAGGCATTTCCAGTCGGCACTGGAGTGAAGCAGGTCTGTTTACTTGCACCTACGCTGTTTGGGATATGTTCCCCCTTGCTTTCTCAGTAAGCCTTCAAGATACTGCGCGGGGGAGTTCTTACTACACACCAGAGCTAACAGCAAGTCGCTAATAAACATTCGGCTTCGCCTTTAGAGCTAAGACCAAAGTCACGAAGGTCCTTCGTTCGGGAACATGCTTATTCCGCCGATTTATGCAGCCTTAACATCACACACTTAGAGCACGGCCTGCAAACAGGCTTGTCAGTCGTACTCACACAGGCTTGGCAAAGGAGTTTCGGGACTTCCATGAGTCTAAATAAGACAAAGGTCATGGCACAAGGTGTAGGGACCCCCCCCCAAAACATTGTCATCAAAGAGCACAGCCTGCGATCGCGAGAGCGGCGGCAGTTCATGGCCAAACTGAGCCAGAGAGTCCGGGACAATGCCAGCCTTACTTAACGAGAACCAAACTGTCTACAAAAGCGTGCATTCTCAGTACTCTCCTCATACAGTAGCAAAGCCTGGATTCACATACTCATGGTCAGAGACCAATTTCCACCTCAATGCCTACGCCGCATTCTACGCATACGCTTGGCAGTACAAAGTGCACAACCCATACTTCTAGAACGAGCATACTATGAGCAGTATGGCCTGCCATCCTGTTACGGAGACCGCCTGCGTTGGCATTGGCACGTCAGGAGGAATGAGACAATGGCCGCATTCCCAAAGACCTATGTATGGGGAATTAGTGGAGGTCACTCGAACGGTAGGAAGACAACGCCTGCGCTTTTAAGATGTCTGCAAGAGTGATATGAAGACGATGCACTTCAACACCACACATGAGAGGCTTTTGCAAAAGCTCCTGATGACTTGGCGACTGCCTCGCGTCAACAAGGAACTCGAAGGACTGTAAAAAAGAGAGCAGGGCAACAAGGATCTTCCAGCCAAGCATCACTGTTTGTTTGTTACTCGGATGCACGAGAGCATTGCCATTCAAAAATTGGTCTGTTCAGCCATCTTCGCGCCGATACAGATAAAAAATTGGACACTACGCCATCGTCTTTAGTAGAAGGAAGGATGCCAAACAATATATATATATAATATATATATATATCATATATATAATTTGTTAATTTAAATTAAATTTCACTACTAAGCATATAAAGCAATGATCGTTTCCCCGGAAATTTTGATCTGTCTCTGTGACCCGTAAAATACATAAACAAAAACCTATGCACTTTAAAAACGTTTAAAATACACCAGCTCAATCACAGTTGTCAGTCGGATAGGGATAAGATTATCGGCGCTACCGAACAGTCAGTTCTGGTGTCGACCCTAGCCAAAGATTCAGCTTGTGTTAGCCACACTAAAGGGCCCTAGAAAAAACGCCCGAAAACACGTGTCTGTGATGACTATAATATATATATACTATATAGATTCATATATTATTATATAGTATATAAATCATCATTTGAAACTAATCATTTGACACATCTTCACATGGATTTGATTGCATGCATGAAAACCAAATCGTCGTGAACTGTCCCTTTTGTCACTAAGTAAATAGTATGTAAAACCTTTATATATTTATTTTATATTATTATATATATATATAATATATATATATTATATCTGTAAAGTAATCCACAGGACACATGTTTCGAAAGTATCACCCTCTCATCAGTGTTGGTTATACCGTTAGAGGGAGGAAAGAGAGAGAAAAAAAAATAGAGGCGGAAACTTAAGAGCCCTTTCAACCGGTCCTTTTTTCAAAAGGTAAAAGCCAGCAAATCGATTAAAAGGTCAATATGTTATAATTTTCTGAAATTGGTCATTCAATGATTTCGGAAAATTCCATATAAATGAACGCTGAAATAATATAAATTTAAAAAAATCTTTAAACAAGAAAGCAACGAAAGGAATTGCATGACATAAATATCGTTTTCAAGAAGAACGTAAAGATTTCATTACGTGTCCCTTATCATAATCCATGGGATAAAGTTTTGGAAATAATTAAAGCTATGGATCAAAATGATCACTCATCTATGATTACAGAGAGAGAGAGAGAGAGAGAGAGCAGAGAGAGAGAAGAAGAGAGAGAGAGAGAGAGAGAGAGAGAGAATCTAATGTGTGGTGTTGAAGATTATGCTATAATTACTTTTTTTCTAGCGACGACTTCATTAGAATCCAGCTTACGTTAGCAAGTCTGATTTTTTCTTTAATCAAAGCCATACCTTCCCCTATTCTGTGATTAACTTATTTTTTGTGATAAGAAACTAAGAATCTCCGAACGTAGAGTAAAAGATCAATAATTTAATGCAATGTTGGCATATTTTGCTTATGGAAAATCTCTGGATTCAGCCTATTGCTTTCAATATCAGGATTGTTGAGTTTGTCAATCATTCTGAATTAATTAACAAAATTTACGTGTTCATGTCTCGAGTTGGAAATATCTACATATTTCCAAAAAGGCTCAAAACCGTTCATTGATTAGCGTTCAAATTATTTTCTACATATTTCCCACTCAAGTCATTCAAAACACTTCCATAATCTTTTGAACAACAAAAATATTTTTCTCTTCTTTGTCCTCCTCTTTTTATCACATTGTCCTAAAGAAGGTTTTATAGGAACCAAAATGATTAAACGTTGTAATTACCACTGGTAATAAGATTCCATCCAGTGTAACACCTGTGTTTGTCTACATTCCTCCACATACTGTCGGATTAATTTCTCATTTTACTCCCCCCCCCTCTCTCTTCCTCTCTCTCTCTCTCTATTATATATATATATATATATATATTATATATATATATATATATATGAGTCGGGAGAGTTAGACACTTTGTCTAAGCTCCCTGAAATATTACTATAAAGCTAAATCTCTAAGTCTTTTGTTATTTCTTTACTTATATATATATATATATATATATATATATATATATATATATATATATATATATATATATATATATATAAGTAAAGAAATAACAAAAGACTTAGAGATTTAGCTTTATAGTATATTTCAGGGAGCTTAGACAAAGTGTCTAACTCTCCCGACTCATCAGATTCGCATCTGGTGAGTCGGGAGAGTTAGACACTTTGTCTAAGCTCACTGAAGTAGTCTATAATGGTAAATCTCTAAGTCTTTTGTTATTTCTTTACTTATATATTTGGTCTGTGACTCTAACATTAAGAGCACACATTGAGCTCTCAAACTGCGACAGGTCTTTTAAATAAAACTCTTGTGTCGTAAGGAAGATTTCTTCTCTGGACTTTTGGATTATATATATATATATACACATTTCACCGTTAACGTACACAAGGATCTCTGGTAATTACAGATTTGAGCTCTCTAGTTATCGTAACATATTTAGCCATGTATGTATTTATCAGTTAAAAGTATGGTTCTTACTGGTAGCTGCTGGTGGATGAGGAGGTAAGGAATAGAATTGATGAAAAATCAGTCGGCTTTCGTGTGTGCCTGTGGTTTTCACGGAAAAAAATGTATATATATATATATATATATAATATATATATATATATAATATCGTCTGGACTCTAGTAGACGTCTAGACCTCATCATAGTATTTATATATTATATATATTATATATATATATATATTTACCAACCCCTCTGCCCGAGCAGGAGGTGGCACAAGGTTAAGGTCTGAAGCTGAGTTTAACTGGTTTTGAATTCAGACTTTCTCGTCACCTAGACTGTTTGCCTAAACAGGATTAAATATCCCAGGCTCCCCTACTATTCATCCATTGATGGAGGGAGAATAGGTTTTCCTAGGATACTAGCGCTATGTGAAAGGCTAACTCCGTCATCGAGGATTTGAACTATATATATATATATATATATATATATATATATATATATATATATATATATATGAAATAACATTTAAAAGAAATAAAAATAATAAAATAATTAAAGTTAGTTTGGGCAGCATGACACGTGAAAAAAAAAGAAAAATGGCCTCTTTGATTGGGCCATTTTCAGCCAGCCCTGTCACCTGAAGACAAGCCACGTCGATATTGAGCCGGAGGAGTTCTTTGTCAAAGATGGCCGTATTGCGGCCATCATCAACTTGATTTAAGTCTATTAGTCCATGATACATGGGCCTGACGTTCCAGCTTTCGAGCCAAATTGCTGGAGTTTTTTTCGGTTTCGTGTTTGGTGTAAACATTTTAGCCTGCCTGTCGAGACGATTCTCTAAGCTCCGTACAGCTAGTGGAGCAAACAGGCTATGGCGGGATAGCACCTCACTGGCATAAGGCGGGCGGTAGCAGTCCAGTGAGGTGCGATGACCTCTCCCACCGTCGAAAGTGACCCCTAATACTCATTTCCTTCGCCAATCAGATGGCTTATCACTGGTAACTGCCACCTCCCGTGTTGTGTAGGCACATGTCATGGAGTGTCCTCTCCATTTTCCATTTTTGTAGTGAAAACTACGTAGCGTGGGCAGGTTGTTATGGAGAATGAACTGTCGCCCAAGCAACAGATCCTCCTCCACACAGCCGTTGTGATCCAAAGGAAACGTAGGAACCAATGCTGTTTTGGCAATGGCGGTGCCACAGGAGTTGCTGGAAGTACTGTGATTCAGCCCAACCCATCTTAGGGACTCCAGCCCCAGATTTGTTTTCGGGGTTTACTTCCTTAGCCTTTCCTTGGGATAATGTAGAGCCACAAGGCAACGGTGGTTTTATAAGACTTTTCCCTGTCCTGGATGAGTTGTTGGCCAGGGCTAAAGAGTCCCATCTTGCCCGTTTGTGATTTTTGGAGTGTTAAGTACACTAATCATGCTACTGGGCCATGCGTACGTGGTCTGAATTTGGGCTGGGAAAAATGAAGCTTGTGGTTGAAGCTAAGAGGAGAACCTTCCTGCAAACACGGGAGAGGCAAGGGGCATGTATGAGGGCATCAAAAGAGCTACAGACACACCCATAACAAAGACTATACCACTGAAAGATAAAACGGGGAGAATCATCACTGACCAACGGTAGCAGCTGCAACATTACCTGGAACTGTATGCACCCCAAAACTAAGTGACAGAAAACACCCTAAGTGCCATCTCTGATCTGACGGCAATGGAAGAGCTGGACACACTACCAACGGTGGAAGAGCTCAGCAAAGCCATCGACCGCCTTGCTGATAGGAAAGCAACCGGGAGCGGTCTTGGAAAGTGGGAAGGCAGCGCTGCTCCAACGACTACACGAACTACTCTGCAGCTGCTGGGAACAAAAACACATCCCTCTGGACATGCGGGACTCTACTATCGTCACCAAGAACAAAGGAGATCGGAGCGACTGCAACAATTACCGGGGCATTTCACTTCTCAGTGTAGTTGGAAAAGTTTTTACGCGTGTTACACTGGCGCGTCTGCAGACCCTTGCATATTGCATCTCTCCGTCGTCACAGTGTGGCTTCCGAGCAAATTGGTCAACTGTGGACATGATCTTCTCACTACGCCAGCTGCAGGAAAAGGGCCAGGAGATGCAAATGCCACTATACACCGCATTCATAGACCTAACCAAGGCATTCGACAGTTTGTTTTAATGGCGCAAGATTCGAGGCATTTCCAGTCGGCACTGGAGTGAAGCAGGTCTGTGTACTTGCACCTACGCTGTTTGGGATATGTTCCCCCTTGCTTCTCCAGTAAGCCTTCAAGAACTGCAGCGGGGGAGTCTACATACACACCAGAGCTAACAGCAAGTCGCTAAACATCGCTCGCCTTAGAGCTAAGACCAAAGTCACGAAGGTCCTCGTTCGGGAAATGCTATTCGCCGATTATGCAGCCTTAACATCACACACTGAGCACGGCCTGCAACAGCTTGTCAGTCGACTCACACAGGCTTGCAAGGAGTTCGGGCTTACCATGAGTCTAAATAAGACAAAGGTCATGGCACAAGGTGTAGACCCCCCCCCAAACATTGTCATCAAAGGCACAGCCTGCATCGCGAGAGCGGCGGCAGTCATGGCCAAACTGAGCCAGAGAGTCCGGGACAATGCCAGCCTTACTAAGAGAACCAAACTGTCTACAAAGCGTGCATTCTCAGTACTCTCCTCTACAGTAGCAAAGCCTGGATCACATACTCATGTGAGGACAATTTCCACCTCAGATGCCTACGCCGCATTCTACGCATACGCTGGCAGTACAAAGTGCACAACCCATACTTGCTAGAACGAGCATACATGAGCAGTATGCCTGCCATCCTGTACGAGAGACGCCTGCGTTGGCTTGGTCACGTCAGGAGGATGGACAATGGCCGCATTCCCAAAGACCTACTGTATGGGGAATTAGTGGAGGTCACTCGAACGGTAGGAAGACAACGCCTGCGCTTTTAAGATGTCTGCAAGAGTGATATGAAGAGATGGCACATCAACACCAACACATGAGAGGCTTGTGCAAAAGACCCTGAGACCTGGCGACTCCGCGTCAAACAAGGAACGAAAAGGACTGAAAAAGAGAGAGACAACAGGATCTCCAGCAAGCATCACTGTTTGTTTGTACTCGATGCACGAGAGATTGCCATTCAAAAATTGGTCTGTTCAGCCACTCACGCCGATACAGATAAAAAAGTGGACACTACGCCATCGTCTTTAGTAGAAGGAAGGATGCCAACAATATATATATATATATATATATATATATATATATATAATTTGGTAATTTAAATTAAATTTCACTACTAAGCATATAAGCAATGATCGTTTCCCCGGAAATTTGATCTCTCTGTGACCGTAAAATACATAAACAAACCTATGCACTTAATAGTTTAAAAACACCAGTCCAACTACAGTTGTCAGTGGATGAGGGGATAAGATATCGGGCTACCGAACAGTCAGTCTGAGTTCGACCCTAGCCAAAGATAGTTGTGTCTAGCCACACTAAAGGGCCTGAAACGCCGAAACACGTGTCTGTGGATATATATATATATATATATATATATATATATATCATCATTTGAAACATCCATTTGACACATCTTCACATGATGATTGCATCGCATGAAACCAATATCGTCGTGAATGTCCCTTTGTCACCTAATAAATAGATATGTAAAACCTTTATATATTTATTTTATATATATATATATATATATATATATATATTATAGTAAAGTAATCCACAGACACATGTTTCGAAGTATCACCTCTCATCAGTGTGGTTTATACCGTTTAACAGCTACCTCTGGCCGGGTTCGAGACCCGAATAAATATTCGTTCGCCAATCCTTTTACCCGTACGGCCACAGGCAGCTGTCAAATATAGGAGAATATTTAATCGCTACATTTCTAAGCGGAAAGGCCTTAAACTTATGTAAACAAACCGAGGCTTAGCTATGCGCCAAATACGGTGAATTTTGAAATTAAATCCCTTCTAATTAAAGTCCTCGACCAAATTGGGAGCATATAATATAATAATATATATATATATATATATATATATATATATATATATATGATAAACTTATTCAAATTGAAATATATAACGAAGTAAATCGAATTAATTACATAACTGTCTACTAAATATAAGATCATGTTCAGTTATGACATCACGACATATGTTGTCAAAAACAATTCGTCTCTGGCTTTCTTAAATGTTATCTTACAAAAGTTTAACATTACGATGTATTCAAGCTGTTGTTTAGTAAAGAATGACAGAAGGTTAATATTCCTGTCGAATATATTGCCTCCTTCGTCATTCCTTTTTAATGGGTATATGAATATAATTCTTCCCTTCCCCCATGACGCACAACCTATACTCCCATATAAATATTAACCAACAGATCCGCACGAGTAGGATGTGGTATAGCGTAGATTTCTTAAACAGAGTTTAACAGAACGAACTTCAAGTTTTCCTTCTAGACGGATTAACTAACAAAAGTTAAAGAGCCGAAGGATAATAATACATTTCCTTCCCAAGCGTATTAGCGCTATGTATATTACAAATAGCCTCGACCAGAATTTAAACTCGTCTTGCCGATTCCATTGCCTACAAAGACAACAATTACCACACACGCCTCCTGATATATTCCCATATATGACATTCATAAACTAGAGACAAATAGGTTGGTATAGAATAAGAACAAACATATAATAATAATAATAATAATAATAATAATAATAAATGATAATAATAATAATAATAATAAAATGTTGTGATGTTAGTCCAACAGTAAAAAGAAGTCCAATTAATGGTACATGTACGACTAGGGAACAGTCAGAGAACCGGTGCATGTTCTCCACTGTAGGAACGGCTACAACAATAATAAAAACGGATACCTTATCCCAGCAAGAAGACCAGACCTAGTGTTGATAAACAAAAAGAAAGAACTTGTCAACTGGTGGATTTTTCAGTGCCAGCAGATCACAGGGTGAAGCTAAAGGAAAATGAAAAAAATGGACAAATATATGGACCTTGCCAGAGAACTGAAAAAGTTATGGAATATGAAAGTGAAAGTGATACCAATTGTAGTTGGTGCACTTGGAACGGTCCCAAAAGGATTAGAAAAGGGTGTGGAAAGTTTGGAAATCAAAGGAAGGATTGAAACCATTCAGAACACTGCACTGCTGCAATCTGCCAGAATACTCAGAAGAGTCCTGGTGACCTGAGGAGACTTGCTGTCACTCAGACTCCAGTGAAATACCATCAGCTAACACTGATGTGAAAACTCAAAAGGAGTAAATAATAATAATAATAATAATAATAATAATAATAATAATAATAATAATAAAATCTAAACCTATACTAATTCTACAACTCATAACGCATTTATATTGGGTGATTGTCTTATGATAATATTATGCAGCTCTAATATTCATGAGAATGTATACGTTTGAATATCCCTAACCAAAGCCTAGCATAAAGCCTCCAATGTGTGATGCTCACTTGCATCAGTAACAAGGAAGTCCACATAATAAATCTTTTTAGTGGTTGTAGAATCATTTGTCGGTATAATTGTGTTGATACTAGCAGTAATTGAAACATTTGTTTAAGTGGATGCATCAACATTTACAGCGATCCAACATGAAGGTTATTGTGTGTTGACTGACCTGTTAGGCATACATTTACCGTAAAACTGACAGTATTGAAGATTGCAACAAAATTTAGAACAAGGTGATCAGCTTGGAATGCACCTTGTGATCTTTGGATCTGAGAGAAGACAATTCCACAGAAAAGACAGACATCACCTGGCGACTGATTGATTTCTACTATTAAGACGATAAGAACGTTTCGATAACGAAAGGTGAGGCGCACAGTAGCCACAGAGGCTGGAATAAGGAATTTAATTGGCACTTGAACGAAAGATAACGAGAATGAAGCTAGACATGCACTTTTCCAATGACCTTTTATATGGACTTGATACAACACCAAATAATCCTGCTTCATGTCTCAAGTCGATGGCGGTTACTCACCAGTAACTATTTCCTCTTCACGTACAATGCGACAGATTGAATTTGGTTACAATATGCCATCATCAAAGAAAAGTCCTGCCCTAACCAAGACACGAGTATATATTGCTCCCACGGGACTAAAGAGGTCCAAACTGCTTATTAAGTCTTATGATCTGAAATTTTAAGATTGAAATTTGTGACAAAGTATACAAAGACGAGACATGCCGGCCACTGAAAGTAAGACTAGGAGACATTGAAAGCAGTGGTACGAGGGGAAATAGAAATGGGGAGCCGTCTACCCTTGTGGGATATAGATAAATAATAGAGAAGAGCATTGAAGATATCGTGTTGCTATGTATCACAATAAAGACGAGGGAAAAGTGGACAAATCAAAATAATAGATGAACCTTGACAATTTGTATTATTTAGATTTTTTGGAGTGTTGTCCTCAAATGATTTTAACCGGATATAGTTAATGGAATGAGAATAATCTACCCACAATTGATGAAATAATGGTTCGAAATTCTATCAGGGTTTCTGATTAAAACATGAAAACTTCCGAATTCGACAAGAACGTTACCAAGTTTGACAAGACACACTTGACAATACACAGTCAAAACGTTGAGTATATAAAGATGAAAATGAGGACATCAGTCCGAAAAATTTAATGAAAAGAATAGAGGTGAGCACAGTAATGCGACGGGTATTGCATTTCAGCAGTACACAGTAGTGATATATGTGACAAGCCACTTTCCATATTGTTGAAAATCCAAAAAATGACCACTTGCGCCTAAGTCATCTCATCCTCCGTAGGTAACGTTGGTTCTGATGAAGATGACGTCATAAATTAAGTGACAACCAGCGGAGAGTTTTATGAGGGGGTAAATATTGAGTGTCACCGCATCGCTTAAAAAGGTTAATGGCTACGGTCATTGCAAGGTGTCTGTGGTGCGTATGAAGTGGAGTACCGACTAAACAGACCAATATTTACACCCGCAACTGTGTTAAGATAGTCGCAATTGTTGCTTGAGCTATTGGGCATTTGTGCTGGGTAGTAAATTAGCTCAGTACCAAAGTTTGTACCGTTAGCTAGCCCCAACTCCCCGCGTCTGAAAAGATTGTGTCCATTGCCAGATGCCTAATGCGCCCATCAAGGGATATGTCAACAGAACTGAACAATTCCCTCGTTCCCACAAGAGGTTGGTTTCTACGAAGGTCTCCACATTAAATTGACATTATGATACATCGCCTCGTAATGTGGTTGGACTTGGTAACGTAATACCTGGATGATCGAAGTTCATTTCTGTCAAGGTTAGTTACAATATATCCTCCATCAGTAAATATAAAGAAAGCTTTAAGACATTTTATGATGAGAATATTATTTTCCCCATTTTAGATTTGTTAGACTTGTCGGTATAAAATATACGAAAAATCGTAACTTCTATTTATCAACTTTCCCAACAATAGCAGGCATATTCGGTAAAAAATGTCCATTGTGAGACGAGGACAGAAAGCATATAAGGTCGTTTGCAACTGTCCTCAAACCAATTGCTGGTTGAACTTTCTGTAGGTATGACATATCTTTTGGATTAACCCCAGAAGAAGCCTACAGATTAGGATTACCAACTTACTACAGACTTTGACTTACATATTAGAGAGGAAAACTACAGACTATCATTACCAACTAGACTCTGTGAACAACAGAACAACAGAACCTCTACAATGGCGATAAATATTTGAATAAGAGTAACACGTTGAAAGGACATTAAAGCCAAAACTATGAAGGATGATTTACAACTGTTGTTTTATTATTTTCCCCTATATAAATATCACTGCAATTTCTTGTTTCCTGAATTAAGATTCATCTCAAGAGTAAGTGGATTTCTTGTTTCCTAAACTGAAATTCTTTTTAAGGATAATTAGTGAGTAGCATTCGTGCTTCTTACTTTAAAGTATAAATCAGTTCAACTCCAAATAGTGTCCACCACCAGAAAGCACTTGCCCTCTATGTTTAATGGAGCAAGTGTTAAGTTTATTAGACGGTAAGCAAAATGCCGACAGAACCGTTATTTCTGGAACTGCCCACCGGAAGTTTTCTCATGGCGACCCCCACTTTAAACAGACCTTCACAGGAAAACAATGTGGTTTGTCGGTTGAATACCCATATTTTTCCCATATTGTTCTCAGGAGATTTAGTTAATCAGCTTCGTTAAAGAGGGACTTCCTCCAATGCAATATCTGTACCCTCGGATATTATTCTTAAAAACTGGGTTTATTCCCCGGGCCCCGGAACGTACGAAAAATTTTCTACAGCTCTTCGTCATTTATCTGACCATGACTTACATTTGTGCTTCGTAGGGAATTGAAAAATAGCAATTTACCTGGAAAATTAAGCAGGTAATATATATATATATATATATATATATATATATATATTATATATATATATATATATATATATATATATATATATATATGCTAGCGGGGAAACCCGGCTTTGGCTATGAGATTTGCTGAGAATTATCGATACATAACAGGAAAGTGATATACAACAACTATGCAAACTCTTTTTAATCTACTGCAATTAAAATCATATCTTTCGTCTTAAGAAATGGACATGGGCATCCAAGTTCAAATCCGGGACGAGTCTCATTGTATAGTGCTAATAATCTGGGGAAAGTATGAATCAAAGTATTATACCTCTAAAGTGTATTTGTTCCCGTTATTTGTCTCCTCATTTGGCCTCTTGAAAGGATTGAGAAGAAAATGTGTTAACAAAAATGGCTGCGCTGTTCAACCAAATATGTCTGAATTAAGAAATTCTGCACAATTATATATATATATATATATATATATATATATTAGAGTAGCGTGAAATCAACGGCGCTTGGTTACTGATGGTTTCTCGCCTATGCGATTCTCCAAACAAGTACTCAATCCACAATATTGAGCACTATTTACTTATATTTATACCACACACACACACACACACACACATACACACACACACACACACAAACACAGACACACACATATATATATATTATATATATATAGGGGGTAACTATAGACACGTGTTTCGAGGTATCACCTCTCATCAGTATAGTTATACGGTTTTAGCAGCTGCCTCTGGCTGGGTTCGAAACCCGAACGAACTTACGCTCGCCCAAGCTTCTTACCCACACATCCACAGTCAGTCGCCAAGTATAGCAGGCTATTTAATTGCTATATTTCTAAGGGGAAATGACCTTCACCTAGAGTTCTCAAACTATGTAAACAAAGTGAGATTTGGCCGAGCCGAATACGGTGAATCTGCAATTATATACCTTCTAAATAGAGTGCTCAACCGAGAACGGGAAGCGTATAAAGGGGTAAACTATAGACACGTGTTTCGAGGTATCACCTCTCATCAGTATAGTTATACGGTTTTAGCAGCTGCCTCTGGCTGGGTTCGAAACCCGAACGAACTTACGCTCGCCCAAGCTTCTTACCCACACATCCACAGTCAGTCGCCAAGTATAGCAGGCTATTTAATTGCTATATTTCTAAGGGGAAATGACCTTCACTAGAGTTCTCAAACTATGTAAACAAAGTGAGATTTGGCCGAGCCGAATACGGTGAATCTGCAATTATATACCTTCTAAATAGAGTGCTCAACCGAGAACGGGAAGCGTATAAAGGGGTAAACTATAGACACGTGTTTCGAGGTATCACCTCTCATCAGTATAGTTATACGGTTTTAGCAGCTGCCTCTGGCTGGGTTCGAAACCCGAACGAACTTACGCTCGCCCAAGCTTCTTACCCACACATCCACAGTCAGTCGCCAAGTATAGCAGGCTATTTAATTGCTATATTTCTAAGGGGAAATGACCTTCACCTAGAGTTCTCAAACTATGTAAACAAAGTGAGATTTGGCCGAGCCGAATACGGTGAATCTGCATTATATACCTTCTAAATAGAGTGCTATATATATATATATATATATATATATATATATATATATATAAGATGAACAAAAGCTGGTAAGAAAAGAGGGACTATCTATTTTATGTTATTTATTTTTAATTATTCGAAACTATTTCCGACCTTAGAACATCATTAGGATAAAGAAAATTCATCTGAAGGAACTGTTTAAAAAAATTAATGTGTTTATATGAGCAAATATTTACTGGTAAAGTGATTAGTCCATATAAAGTGTAAAAAAAAACATTACGAAAAAGACAAAAACAATATTCAAAAGAAACAGGCCCCATTTGATGCCTTGTGCATATTTCTAATAATTGTACTTGTCATGAATCTTATATGTGTAGGTGAGAAAAACACACACACAGACATAAACACACATATACACACTATATATATATATATATATATATATATATATATATATATATATATGATAGTACGTAAATAAACATTGTGTTTATTTGATATGGCTTTTAGCCGACAATTTATGGAGGATATGTGCTTAATTGAAGTCATACCTAATTTTTGAAAATTGATTAGTTAATTTAGGCGGGCATATATGTTCAAATGTAAGGCTAAACAGATCGAGAAAATGTCAATCACTGAATATATATATATATATATATATATATATATATATATATCTGTGTGTGTGTGTGTGTATTTGCGTGTGTATGTGTGTGTGTATGGACGTAAATTGCACGAATACACTGACAAGACATTCAGAAAGATCTCGCATATTATAATAATAATGGAATCATTTGTTTTGTTTCAATTAATTGGCACGAATATGTATAAGATAACGAAATCTTATATTATTTCTGAAACACTCTGTTTTATACTTTGTAAAATATATATGAAATTTGCTCAACATTTTGTGATGTAAAAGAATATTCAAAAATGGTCGATTCTATAAAAAGTGAATTATACGAGAGTAATCTATGAAATATTTCCTAAAAAATATAACAATTCCAAGTTAAGATTGTTGGAATTGACAAAAGATTAGCAGTTGCTATAAACGTTAATGGAAAACTATCAAAATTGTTGGATTATGATTTAAATATGATGTAGGGGAAGTTGCGTGAATCACTTTTCGTTGCTGATCTATTATGTGCTTTTCAAAACGAGGCTTTTAAATGGAGTCAGAGATGAAATGCAGACTTAAAAAAAAAGATTTAAAAATAGGAAAGTTGAACGAGGGGTGTTGTGTGGGAGAGTGTTGCATGATATAAAGACGGAAAAGATAGTTCCTTGGAAATGGTTTGAAGTTGAATAAGCGATGATAACAATGATAAGAAAATAAGCATTCTAACATGTATTTGCATGAATATACTGTTATGAAAAATCGATTCGCTTGTTAAGTAAAGAAATGAGTAAAAAATCGGTAAATAAGTAAAATAAACGAACTATACGACATTGTAATAGGTGAAATGACACGGTTTAATTTAAACAGATTCAGACAGAAAACGTTGAAATATTAACTACATCTAATACGAAAATGTATAGTGAATCATTATATATATATATTATATATATATATATATATATATAATATATATATATATATATTATATTATATATACGTGGGTCATTCATCATATAAAGTGAATTTGGTCTAAGCATAGTTCGTAACAGGAAGGCCTGTTTCATGTTCCACATTGTTCAAGGAAATTTATATAGTTTGGTTCTTTTATATCCCTGAAAATTGTCTTTACTGATTGCCTGTGTCCGAAAACTCTTCTTTAATGGTGAGTCAGTGTTTCCACTCCATTTGCTGTTGTTGCGACTCGTATGGGCAAAGTCCTGCTTAGCCCATTATAAATATTTTGTGACTAAAACATGCTTCTCCATGCACATCATTCTTATGTATAATTCATATGGTTTGCACCTTTCAGCTGCCAGAATCTCTATTGTGGTGCACTCTGTATTATTTGCAGCCATTTTGAATAGTTCGAAAATAAACATCTTTGTCGGATTAGATTTTTTGCTAAAAACCCATTAAAAAAAAGCAGAGTTTAAATTTTTGGAATAATATATCATTTTGCTTTAAAAATATACTCGATAGAGAACCAAATAAGAGTTCTGCCTGTTATTTTGAATAAATCCTGGAAGCGGCACCCAACAAAAAAGAACAGTTGTATGGCCATGCACGTCATACTCGTAAACCATCAGAGTGAGACGAAATATGCTTGCTGGTTACTGCTGTAGAAGGACAAACTCATAAGTTCGTGCTACTGTGGACACCTAGATATGGACATACCAGAGTAGGCCGACCAGTAAAAACGTACATTAATCAGCTCTCTGTGGATACTGGATTCCGGGCGGTAGATTTTCCAGAAGCAATGACCGATAAACACGGCCTGATGATAATGATTTACGGTTAGGATGTTTTTGCTGTCGAAGAAATAAGGAGTTAACAAAACACCACACGATTGCATCTGTTTTTCCCATCTATTTACTTATTGAATTGTTTTCTTTGCTTACTTACTCCATGACGACTCGTCCATTTATCGCCTGACAGTCAATCTTCATTTAACATTATTAGTGGTCCAACTAACTTACAAAGAAGGGACGACGAGAACGACAGTTTCGACTTGGCGTGTTGTAGAATTGCAAACTTCGCAACGTCTGTCTTTATGTCCTAACCAGTGCTTTGGAAATACAATTAGCTTAGAATCTTAGAGACGGTGTACAATGAATACCATTATTCTGCTAGGTTGTTTGTGAGACAGTTATGCTGTCTTTATATAAACAATAGCCGAGGTCATTTTTTTAGTCTGTTTTCGTACGTCACTGGCTGCGCAAAGCAAAAGCAAATTGTTAACAGTGTTGTGATCCGGACTTACAGACTAGAGATATACACAAAAGAACGCATCCGTTAAGCAACAGTATGTCTGATAGGATTTAAGATATATTTAACAAAATATACTACCTCATGCTTATTATTATGATTATAATTACTGAAATAAAGTACATAATACACACACAAGTATATATATATATATATATATATATATATATATATATATTATAATATATATGGTTATCACTGGCTCACTTATTGTGTTAGTGGTGGACCGATTTCTTGCGATATTATTAGTTGAGTGCTTAATATCAGTGATAGTGCTATTATATATATATATATATATATATATATATATATATATATATATATATATATCAGGTAATTCAAATGACTGGTTGTAAGAGATGATTCTATTTGGGATCTTCGAAATCTCATTGTACAACCATACTGCATGCTATTGTAGTTGCAAACATATATACTCATACAAGGATTTTTATAAATCCCTAAAAAGAGCTCAATGTATGATAATCAATAAATTAGATTATATACAGAGCAATATTTAACTTTCAAAGAAAGAAAAAGTTAACAAACCGTCATATCGATATGTTTCATTTCAACCAGAAACTCAAAAATGTTTTTTTGAGTTATAGCCTCATCAGACGGGTTTTACAAAATACAGGGATCCTAAAAAGAAAACACTGTCGGATTAATTTCCTTTTTATTTTCACACACACACACATATATATATATATATATATATATATATATATATATATATATATATATATATATATATATATATATATATATATATACAAACACACACACACGCACATATATATATATGTGTGTGTGTGTTTGTATATATATATATATATATATATATATATATACAAACACCACACACACACACACACACACACATATATATATATATATATATATATATATATATATTGAAAAAACTAAGGATGTTTACAAATGCTTGTAAACATCCTTAGTTTTTTCAATATATCATATTCTCACTGTCGGATTAATTTCCATTTTATTTTCACATATATATATATATATACAAACACACACACACATATATATATATATATGTGTGTGTGTGTGTGTGTGTGTTTGTATATATATATATATATATATATATATACAAAAACACACACACATGTGTGTTTGTATATATATATAATATATATATATATATATATATATATATATATACATATATATACACACAAACACACACACACACACACACACACACACATATATATATATATATATATGCTTAATTGGAGTCGTACCTAATTTTGAAAATTAATTAATTAATAATGAATTAGGCGGGAATACCTATTAAATATATGGCTAAACAAATCGAGAAAAATCAATTTCTGTATGTACATTTCGGCCCATTAGGCCTCATCAGCAGAGCTATAGATCGGAGGACCGCCCTGTGCGTGATTTGAAACCGGACAGTCCGAAATGTACATACAGAAATTGATTTTTCTCGATTTGTTTAGCCATACATTTAATAGGTATTCCCGCCTAATTCATTATTAATTAATTAATTTTCAAAATTAGGTACGACTCCAATTAAGCACTTATTCTCCCAAAAAATTATCGGCAAAAAGCCATTCAAAACAAACCGTGTTTACAATATATATATATATATATATATATATATATATATATATGAAAAAGGAAGGAAAAACTCAACACCGTAATTCCCTAATGAATTTCTTCTTGATTTAAATTCAAAAAAATAAAGAAAAATTTTTTTAGATGTATAAATATATGTTAGCATGTGTGTATTTGTATGTATATATGTATATATATGGGTAGATGTGTGCTATTATGTTTATAATAATTTTTTATTTTTTTATCTTTTATTTATTTTTTCATATATATATATTTTTTCATTTTTTCATTTTTATTTATATATTTTATATATATATATATATATATATATATATTATATATATATATATATATATAATTTTTTTAGTGTATATGTCTATGTCTATGTGTATGTGTATTCATATATGTACATTTATGGGTGTATATATAGCTATATCTCTATATGTATATATTTGTGTCTATATATATGGGTGTATGTGTTGATCATGTGAGATATGTGTAATTCTTTATTTTTATTTTTATTTTATTTTATTTTTTTAATTTTATATATATATAAATTAATAAACTATTGAATAAATAAATTAACGCAATTATGAAAAATAAAAAAAAGGTTTTGTTTACAATTGACGAACCACGGGAATTTATAAAACAAACTTGATTTGTCGCTAAATGTTTTCATTCGATTTATTATTTAATTCGCTGTAAAAAAATCAATGTATGAAAAGACATACGAATTACATATTTAAAAAGATTTTTTCTAACCAAATAAATATTTTTTAAGATAGAAACATAAATATGCGATAAATAAGATTTGATTTTATGTTAAAATTTTAGTATGAAAAAACTATACTACGAATTCTAGGCTGACTGAAGCAAACTATAATTTTTTTAACTCGCTGTAAAAAATAATTCCATTGATAAAAACTCAATCTAATTACATATTTAAAGAGATTATTTCATTCTCTTTCGAACCATATAGACATCTTAAAGAAGATTGAAACGTAAATAGGCGATAAAAAAGATGGACCGTTATTCTTCTTTCAAAAACGTTTTGAGTTTCACTGGATATATTTAATCCTAATATTCTAAGAATCCTCTTTTTTTAATCACTTGAAGGATTTTTTTCAAAAACTTTTTCGTGTGTAAGACTATTTTACATTCAGTTTTTGTAATTGCTAATTCGCATATTAATTCAAATTTGATTCGCTGATTAAAAATGGATATATTTTATTCTAAGAAATAGGAAAGTATTCGTAAAAATATTGATAAAAAGGCATTCATTTTTCTTTTTTACAACACCGCAGTAGATATAGAGCGGACATAGGCAAAGAGACCGCAGGGTGGGGTTTAGTGCTGATTGTAGCTGGAATATCAGCAGTAGCAGCTATTTTATAGATTTCGAAAAATCGTTTGATTTTGGTTTAATTAATTAATTTTATCCCTTAATCAGTAAAAATCAATAACCACATTTTGAGTGTTTCTTAGTTAGAAGGATATCAATATGTATGCAAGATTTTAAATCTGAGTGACCTCCCGTTTTGGAGTTAGACGTCGACACGTACATATCAAAATATATCCTTTTTATATTAGATACCGGTAATTCAACTGTATTTTTTTAATCATAGTCCATATCAATTAACTGAATTATTAATTTCAATATTCTTTTATGTTTAAAAAAAAGGTACATGTATTTTTAAAAATCCTTTCATCTAATAAGTGAATCATATATATATATATATATATATATATATATATATATATATATATATATATATATATAATGTGCGTAGATGTTGTGTATACGTATATATAGTCTGTTGCTATATATATATATATATATATATATATAATATAGTCACTTTTGTTCATTTTTATATATATTTTGTAGATATTTACCCAGCTCCTTGATAGGGTTGGGTAAATACCTACACATTCTTTCTTTCTTTCTCTCTTTCTGTCTTTCAAGCCAAACCAATTAATATTTATTAATTTGGTTTATCATAACTTAGCATTTATTAGTCGTAATCTCACATTAATACACACACAAACGCGCACACGCACACACACACGCGCACACACACACACACACACACACACACACATATATATATATATATATATATATATATATACATATATATATGAGGGGGAAGATGATACTTTGTTTATCAGGAAATAGTTGATATTAATTATTGAATGGTTATCCTCTTTTCAATGAACTTAAAAGAAAACTAATTCAAATGTATATTTAACAAAGAAAGTTATCAAAATTAAGATGTAACGTTTTTATTAATCATATAAGAGTGGAGAACATGTAACATAGAATAAAGAATTTGAGAATCTTAAATGGAATTGGTTGAGATGGAAAGAACTGTGAGAACAGTTGCTGAGAAAGCCAACTCAAACTAGAAAGAAATTGTCGAAGGAGGAGTCCGAAATAATCGACGTAAATAGAATGAGGTGGAGGCCGCAATTGAGGAGTGAAACAGAGGCTATTAAGAAAGAAGACACAACGCATTAAATTTGAAATTACAAATACAAAAGGTGGAACAGAGAAAATATAATAATGATAATACCTTTCTTTTCGTGCATAAAATATGTTTTTTATTCTCGTGTTTACATCGTTTATCCTTCGTTTTTTTCTCCATTCATTTAATTTCTTTATTTGTTTCTCCCTTTTGTCCTTGAATTCATTTTTAGTCTCATACATTTTAAATCGTTTCTATTTCTTTTTTTCTTTCTTTCTTTCTTCCTTTCCTTCTTTCTTTCATCGCTATATATATCATTTCTTTATTTATTTCTTCTTTGTTTCTTTCTAACTTTCTTTCCTTCATTCTATTGTTGAATTTATATTTCATTCTCACAAATGTTATATAATTTTTCTGACTTTATTTCTTTCTTTCATCGCTAGTAATATTTCTTTCTTTCGTTCTTTCTTTCTTTCTTTCTTTCTTTCTTTCTTTCTTTCGTTCCTTAATTTTTCACAAATTTTATATCGTTTTTCTTTCTGTCTTTCTTTTCGTTCTTTTAATCTTTCTGTTTTTCTAGTTTTTTTTCTTCTTTCAACACTATTTATATAAATTTCCTTTTTTATTTTCTTTCAACGCTATTTATATACTTTATTTCCTTCTCGCATTCATCGCTATTTATATAATTTCTTTCTTTCTTTCTTTCTTTCAGTCCTTAAATTTTTATTTCATTTACATTGATTTTATATAGTTTATTTTTCATTCATTTATTCATTCTTTCATTCATTCTTTCTTTCTTTCTTTCTTTCTTTCAATCATCGCTATTTATGGCATTCCTATTTTTCATTCATTCCTTTTTTTCCTTTTTTTCAGTCATATTTATTGTTCATTCTCATAGATTTTATATCGTTTTTCTTTGGTTTTTTTTTCTTTCTTTATCGTTCTTCCATTCTCGTAGATTTTATATCGTATTTCTTTTATTCTTTCATTCTTTTTTATTTCATTTTTTCTTTCGCACACATTTTATATCGTATTTTTCTCTTTCTTTCTTTCTTCTTTCTTTTTATTCCCTTCTTTCTTTCATCACTATTTATATCATTTCGTTTTTTCTTACTTTCTTACTTTCTTTATGTCTTTAATTGTGTTGTCCATTCACACAGAGAAGTGAAACAGAATCGATTAGAGGAGAATGAACAATGCATTCAAATTAAAATTATTAAAAAAAAGAATTTGAATTATAAAAAATAATTTAAAGATGGAAAAGAGAAAATATACTAAAAATAAAGTGACATATAAAAAAAGAAAAAAATCTGAGAAATGCAACTGAAAATAAAGAAAGTTTATTGAAACAAGGGAAAAACGCATGCAAATGAATTATCTTTAAAGGCGATTAAGGAGAAGACAAAAGGGACAAGATAAAAGAGAAGAATTTATATCAGAGAAAGAATTATGAATTTGGCAAGTCATGAGAAAAGCTTAACACAGAGCAAATCTATCAAAATATGAAGGAAACCAACGGTGGAATTAAATATTATTTCTGGTGAAATGTAATAAATTACACGCAGTGTTAGTTTGTTCTATATTTAAATTTTCAAGAGGAAAAAAGGAAGCAGAAAATTTTGGGAAAGAATTCAAATGAAGAAGAAAAATGAAATCGAACAGATTTGATTAATTGATATTATTTAGCGATTACGATGCTGCTGATTATTTTCCATATTTTTGCTATTATTATCTTTTATTTTGTGGGTTTTCATAGGAATCCATGTGACAGCAAGTCTTCTTAGATATTCCAGGAATCTTCTCAGTATTCTAGCCGATAAATATAGTTGTAGCCTGGACGTTTTCAATTCTTCCACAGATCTGTTCCTGCCCAATATCCTTTCCAGACACTACAAGATTGGTACGGAGGCTCCGAATATGATCGGTATCACTGTTATCTTCATGTTTCATATTTTTTCACCTCATTGGCATGATCTATGTATTTATCCAATTTTTCATTTTCTTTTATTTCACTGTGTGGTCTCCCGGAAAAGTGACGTCGTATTGTAGAGAGGTTCATTTTTAAGACTAACATATTATTATTATTATTATTATTATTATTATTATTATTATTATTATTATTATTCTAGCTGATCATAATATTTATGTGGTCTAGTTGGTCGCGATTCTTCCTCTGATCTGTAATTCCTCCAATGTTCTTTTCAAGATCATGGGGACCGTTCCAAACGCACCAATTATAGCTGGTATCAACGTCATATCATGATGCACAGTTTTTCATCTCTCAGGCAAGATCCGGGTATCTCTTAAGAAACACTTATACACACAGACATGCATACACACACACACACACACACACATATATATATATACACACACACGTGTATACACATATATATATATATATATATATATATATATATATATATATATATATATATATATATACAATGTTCGCTATTCCCTAACCTCTAGGCATAAGATAACCATAGACGAGATTACATGCCGTTAAACTCATTCAATCAAATAATTGTCGTTATAAGTATTTACTCCCCCTCTCCGATCGAGAGCAGAGGGGTTAAATTGGAATCATAACTTTATCAACAATATTAGTAGTATGTTAGATGCAAATAGCCTTGAACTTGGTTCACTAAGCCCATTTCTTATGGCGATAACAAATACACCACAAACAATTTCTTCTTCACTTTCTCCAAAAAATTATTTTAATATCGTAGCCTCCAGCTCAAGGATGTATCAAATATTCAGCTGATGAGAACAGATACAACACTTTGATTTTAGACAGAAGGTCCAAAGTTGTATGTAGTTGTATTTTTTGTTTTTTGTATTTTAATTTTATTGTCGGAAATCCCTTCATATTTATGGATAGATATTATATTGCAATAGGAATTAAATATTTTAATTGTAATAATAATATTTTTATATGCTATTGGATTTGATATTAACACCAAAACTTCCTATTATATTCATAAGAAAAAGACATTCAAATTGACTAATCAAAGGAATATGATAAATTACACTACAAATAAGATTACAATAAATATGTCATTTTTAACATTAAATTATTAGTGATTGAGATATCAAGTTTTCCTATCAAATACAAATAATTTGTACACAGTTGAATGGCGTGAAACATTCCTATACACACTTAAATGGTTTCAAATAATAATTTTATTTAATAATTATTATTTTGTTTGCATACGCTTTCAAAAATAATTATAATTATCCTTAGTAAACAAATATAACATGAACTAACTATTCATAACACAATTTGAGCAAAATTATATGCTATCACATATTCCTATGTAATTCTAATATTTTTAAACATATCTATTTTACACGTAGTTAGGATCCTAACTGGTATTACCCCTCTGGATCCCAATGGACTTGCGAGTAATGCCCATGAAGGTGTACTTTATACTCCCTCGGGCTCCAAAACGAGAGTATCCCCAGAAAATTATGATCAGTGTTATAACTAAAAGACGCGAGAATTGGACAAAAACTCACAAGGGGATTCCCCTTGGCGTAGTGGGAACGTTCTTGACTGCTATATCTTAGTAAGCGAGGTCGAACTATAGTTGCGCTATTACGTGCATTGCAAAATAATACGCTTGGGAAAGGTAAGAAGCTCCCCATTTTCTCATCGATGGGTTAAATCGCATCACTTATGTACTTCTACAAGGTTAGTTTTGACATAAAATAACCCACGAATGTTTGAGTTGTCGTCAATAAAAAATAAAGCAAACCAAACAACTTACTCATGTACTAGCGAAGCTCATAAACTACGTCTATCTACCAAGAATGAAAAATGAATAAGCATTGCTTATTTTTGGAATGAACTGCAAATATACAGAACATACGAGGATGAAACTTATTAATGAAGAGCAATATATTTGCTCGTTAACAATTGAAATTACATAATATACCCAGGTTCAAAGCTAAAATATTGGATTTTATGAATAATAAAATGTTAATATTCAATACATCAGATAAATTCTATAAAAAAGGAAACGATTTGAGAGGAATTTATGAAATTTAATTTAACCCTAAGTGTCCTTCCCTTGCATTTTATTTGAAACTGCCATTTGCCGAGGTAATATCTTTCAGTAACCCTAATTGAGTGCTTTTCTAATTTAGTCCTATTGCTGTAGGTGTAATATTAGTTACATGGATTATGGTTCAATCAGATCCATCTATAAAGTGGGAAATTAATATCCTGTCATGGGTCATATTTCAATAACCAAAAGTTCATTGTCTCGTGTTAATTCCTCCTTTCACTTAACAACGTAAGAACAGTAAGACCAGAATTAAACGATTTAGCAACATAAATTTCTTATATTCCTTTTAATAGAGCAAGAAGCGAGGGTGAGATATTGTCCATAAACTAAGTGAATAATTGAAAGAAATTAAGTGACAGATTCCAAAGTGTCAAATTTAAAAGAAAATTGATTCTAAGACTGCTTACCTTACTGAATCCGGTGAGTTTGATTAAGTGTTTCAAAGAGTTCCCTACTTGGTATTTACCCAACCCGACCGCCGGCCAAGTTCGAACTCGTAAAGAATAGTTTCCCGAGTTAGTCTACGTTGTATGCAGCTTTCAAATCATACTCGGAGTAAACCAATGCCCAATTTCAGCGCAACAACAACCCCGAAACTTCGAGCACAACAGGGCACCTATCACGACATGAACTGATTCGGTTACGTGATATATGCGCCCCAAAATATCACGTATCCAAATATAGCAGATCTTTTGCCTAACATTTGTACACCAGTGTCTGGCGCGTTCATTTCGTTATGCTTTGTGTGTCTCTATTAAATCTGTTGTAATTAAAGAACAATAGATTTACTATTTCATTCTATCATCTTATGCCAACTCTTATGTAACTTCATTATTCCAGAACTTTTTTTTTTTTTATCTTACTCAGCAAAGAACTGCTTTAGCTATCTTTTGCAGCATTCCAGGGAATTCTTGTTATGGAGAAACATTCTGGAATAAACGGTAATCTAAGGATGTCATATGTGATGAATACAGCAAGTGAAGAAAGAAATTTAATCAGCAATGATGTAACAATTTTCATCTGTTCCTAAAAAAAAATACAGTTTAGCTCTATGCACCTTTTGAAATCTTTCAAGGAACTGATTCCTTTTATAAAGAAAATTCTGGAAAAACTGGAATGAATAGTAATCACAAGATGTAATGTTTCGAGCATTTGAGTAAAAACAAGTTCTCTCTGATTACTAAATAAACGTGTGGTTTTGTGTTAGCTATATTCATAGCTAGTTATGGCTGTTTTTCCTTGACCATTGCTGTCCCTAGTTAGTTGTTTATAAAAGAGTATAGATATCATTTCTCTCCAATATAAATATCAGAGGAATTTAGATTAAACAATGGACTGAATCGTTACAGATTAATAGGAAAACATTGATTTTATGTGTCTGAACTATCCCATATATATAGAAGTACTCTCTCTCTCTCTCTCTCTCTCTCTCTCTCTCTCTCTCTCTCTCTCTCTCTCTCTCTCTCTTATATATATATATATATTTATATTATTCACTAAATATTCTCCACAAGAAATTAATATATATATTTCGCTACACTTTAAGGCCTCCTAAATTTGTGTCATTCCGAAGAAGATTTTAACGGAGTCGATTAAGTAATTATGTTCCTCACAATGAATTTAAAAATTTAAAAATGTCTATTTTAGAATATCTATTTTTATTCTTTCATTTTTATCTATCACTTAATACTTGAAGCTTACACGATACTCTCATATTTTAAAATCTTGCAATCCTTTTAATAAAATATTATATTTATCTATCTACCTATTTATATATGTATATATATATATATATATATATATATATATATATGTGTGTGTGTGTGTGTGTGTGTGTGTGTGTGTGTGTGTGTGTGAATACATACACACATGTGTGTATATAGATATAGATACAGCATTTTTATTTGATCATTGTAATCTTTCTCGCTATGTCCTATGCTATCATTTTGATTCAATGAAACCTTCGATTATATGTTAGGTATATTGAAACTACTGGAAACCATAACTACGCAAATATTGCAAGGAGGAAAAAATCTTCTAATACCTACATAACAGGTATGGGTAATTTACAAAAGAGGAAGAAATTCGCATCCCAACTCCATTCGTGTTTTCCTTTTTAATGTAAGTAAATAAATGTTTTGCCAATTCACTGATTCTGTTCGCGGGTTGGAGATATCTTGTGCAATTACATATAATAGATATTTAGAAAAACTATGATAAAGCGACATTTTATTTGGTTTGGTGGATCAGGTATGGATGGTCGATTCGTATAACGGTTATCGACACACACAATGAAATCGGCAAGACGTATCATAAGTCCTGTAGAGTCTATTTGCGTTCACTTTGCATTAAAAACTAATGAAAAGGCAGCGGTCAGTCATTTCACTACTCATCTATTGTTGCATACTCTTCTTAAGTTCTCTGCTATCGTGTTTCTGATCTTTCTTCCATCGGATCGTATAATGGTTCTTCCTCGTATCGAGATAAACACCCAGTTTCTTCTGTTGGGGGATGTTTCTCTTTATAATTTCTTTTTTGATGAAAGTGATGTTTCTCGTAACGCTTTTCGGGTGGATGGGTGTGCAAAAATGTTATCTCATCATTTGAATGAGATTCTTCGTAAGTTACTCAACGCCTTGTTTGCCAAACAAGCAATTTAAAATCATTTCCCAGGTTTAATCATTGCTATGCTCGGACGGACATGGTACATCTGAAGAAGGCCACAGAGTGCAAAGGCCGAAGCATTGTGTTTCTATATATCAAGAGCGCATGGTGTAATGGTTAGAGTCATAGGAAATTGACTCGTCGACACGAGGTCAATTCCTGGACGAAGCTGTTTGCATGGGAAATGCATGAATACAATACTCCCTACAGGTATGGGGAAATAGCAGGGCAGACTGGGCTCTTTAAGCATGGCTAGGAAACCAGTCTAAGAGAAGGAATATCTGAATTCAAACCTGTTAAATCCGGTTTAAGAAATTGACCTTGTGTCGCATCCAGCTCGTGCGAAGGGGTTGGTAATATATATATATATATATATATATATATATATATATATATATTCTGAATAAAACAAATATGTAACGTGACTAATGTCTTATTTTGATTTTTCGAACTGTTTATACGGTGTATATATATATATATATATATATATATATATATATATATATATATATATATACCGTATAAACAGTTCGAAAAAATCAAAATACTACATTAGTCGCATCACATATTTGTTTTATTGAGAAGTAGCGTGGGGGAATAAAACCATCTTGATCAATAGACATCTGTCATCTCCTCATTAAATATATACTTGAACATAATTCGAGTTATAGTAAAGTGTGCAGAATGTATTATTTTTGGTTTAACCCGAGCAGCAAGGGAGTGTTGCAGATTGACTGTTTGTTTTGCGCGGGAAGTCGAGGGGACAAAGGAAAATTGAACTGAGAAGACAATAGATAGGCGAGACAGAAGTCTTAGTGTAACAAAAGAGATGTGACAAAGAACTCATCTGGACAAAGACTAACAACAACAAAAGGAGGGGACTTCCGGTCAGGGAACAATTGAATGTGTGGGCGGTCATCGATATTTAAGCAGACCCGGAGAGACCCGAGAGAGAGACCCGAGGGGACGGCGAGCAGAGAAGGGTCTGACCGTCGATACGGTCGGGCGCTCCTAAGCGAGCAGTGAGGCTCGCCAACCACCTTCCACCACACATAAGTAGTCGTAGTGTCATTTTCCCTGCCCGCCACTCACCTACCACACACCGAAGAAAATAAAGAAGAGTCATCTTTTATATACGCGTATCTGTTGTTATTGAAGTAGCTGACTACTAGCATATGGCTAGTGGGTTAGTGACGATATCCGCTACTAACATACACGAATTTAGCGGCGTGAATTCGAGGCCAGTATGCAACAGGGAGATTATCCTCTTTTCGCTAGCTCTAGAACAGAAATATTGTTTTCTCCGAGATGGAGCGCCCTACTTACCCTCAGCTCCCAGATGATTCACCGCATAAATCAGATTCTCCAAGCTGTGCTACTCATGCGTGATTTGACAAGGACTGCTGACGAACCCGGAACCTATTGATTCCCATACTTTTGTTCAGAAATGTCGTGGTGAATAAAACTCCACTGAAAAAGTATTAACAATTTCCACTCTATAAAACGCATTTTTTAAACATTCGTTCATATTGAGGATCTCGCTTAATTATCATGAGTCCCACGAGCAAAAATATTCTATTAGGTTATTGATTTTTATTTCGAGTTGAAAATTCGCATTCCAGAAAAAGCAGGCAGACGCAGGGCTTCACATTAAGCAGTAAGTTCCGAGTAAACTCTTGCTAGCCCCAAGAGAGAAGCAGGAATGAAAATGTTCTCCAAACTTGTCGGCCGAGTATCTTCCATACATATAACAAGACTACATTAATTTTGGCATGTGTGGAGAATAAGCATGAGTAAAAATTTTGTGGTTAACCATGTGGCAGAGAACAGCCTGCTTTTACTGCGAAGTAATCGTGAGGCGTGAATAAAATACGAAATAAGTAGGAACTGTAAATCCGACTAAGAAGAAACAAACAAAAAGAAGATCAATGAAAAGCGAACGCATACTGGAATAAATAAATACATAACTACATTAACAAAATTAAATGAATAAATATATAGATAATAGTGATAGAAGTAAAAATAATCCATGTATTTATTTTTTGTGAGTGGTCCGCTGTAGTGTGTTCTTTCTTGGAAGAATACCAGGTCACATCTGTGACAGGAGCACAGATAATAATCAACTCCTGGGTTTGGTATTGCCACAAATTACTAACAATGAAAACTGTCAAACATAAATTCTAATTACTGTGATATTGGGATATGTGATCTGATTGTCATGACCAGCAGATGATCCCCTAATAATTAATTTGAGAAAGCGTCGGTATCCTCTAGATGTTGAAGATTTTAATTTCAGTTACACAAAGTCGAAATCAGCAATGAATCTCAGAGACACCAAAAGATGGACTAGAGAAGAAAATACAAATGAAATACTCAGTTTTCTTTTAAAGCAACTTTAAACAAAGAGGTTATAGTAAATGGTTATTGAAATCTGGGTAGAATCTGCTAAATTTAATACAAGCCAAAAACTTGCAAACAAAGCGAACATGACCTTAAAGAAAGGCTGGTTTTCTGACCTCGAGACACTACAAATATGTGGACAGTTAAATCGTGAAAAATATGTTTAAAAAGCCCTGGAAGCGAACTAAAAGGTAAATTAAATATTTAGAGAAATCACCGAACTAAATTATTGAATTCATGCAAGAGCAAAACTAGTGAGTGAAAAAATTGACACCTTCATAAGGAAAGCAAACAGAAAATGGATGGGAAATGAAGCAAGAAAGAGAAATAAAGAAATTACGAGAGAAAGGGAAATTGCCGGGGGGGGGGAGAATGGAATAAAAAGACAGGCGAACAAATACAACAGCTGACAAGATTGACAAGTGGAAAAAATAAAGTAATGTCGATGGGGCGGCCTAAAGTCGGTATCAGCCAGTCAGCGAGGGAGTCTACCCTCTTTTTAATAGCGCTAGACAAAGGATATTGTTTTGGCGTCTGAGGTAGAGCGCCACACCTACCATCAGCTCCTCACTTTACCGTACAGATCCCTGTGCAACTCATAGGCTGAGTTGGCGAGGGCCGGTTTCGAACCAGGAACCTTGTGGTTGCTAGTCGGACGCTCTACCGACTGAGCTAAGCCGGCCCTGGAGGAACTAAACTAACAGATATTGGCGAAAGAAGGAATTCTCGAAAGGTACCGGGGTAGAATTAACTAATATTTGCAAAACGGGATCTTAAAAAGTGGTAATTCCGGCAGCAAGTCGGGAAAGAAAGCATAAAGAGAAATAAACAACCGAATAAAAAGGAAAGAGAATTATTCTGGCGCAAGATACGATAAAAGAAAGAAGATAACAGAAAGGCCGGATGGGTAATAGCATGATCTTGACATAGATGCACAACAAAATCGTCTATTCTACAAGTATGGCTTTAATATTTGATAACTCACAAAGGTTGATATGTCATTAAACAAAGAAACTAAACCATAATTTAATGTGAGATAATCTTTTTGTTGGCATTTGTCTCTATGTCAGCTCAGATATAACAGCGTTCATGTTCTTTTTTTATTAATCAAGAGGGTATCGATAAATAGCCAGTCTCTAAAATTATGAAACTAGTTTATTTGCTTAGCAATATATCATCGACTACAAGCGATATCAACATACTCATAGATAATGCATGGACTGCTATTGACAGGTTATCAACAATTGGAAAATCTCATCTCCTATAAAAAAGGATTACAAAAAAAACAAATTGTTGCCATGTATTATATATCATCACCACTTGGACCATAACGAAACGCTTGTAAAAAGATATACAACTACACATCTGTATGAACACTTAGCTCTCATCTCGCAAAGCATCCCTGTAAGATGGGCAACACATGTTGTTAGCTGCTGGTGAAGTGAGGACGAATTCGTAAGCAACGTTTTACTATGGACTCCTCTGGTTCGATTTGGTTCGGTTTCTTTGTTTAATGGCACATCAACCTTCTTGAGATAGTTAATACCAAAGCCCTTATTGTAGAACAGTAGGCTACTATTTAACACATTGCTTGAGGGATTCATACCTTCCCCAAAGGTATTAGTCCGAAAGTAAATGTAATAGTGCGACTGGGGTTTGAACTCACTTACAACGATTGTAACGTTGTGCCTTTTTTCCGGGCACTAAAACGATATCTGTAACGTGGTGGTATCTGTTGTATTCACGATACCCAAAGCGATATGAGTAACGCGGCGGCGGTGGCGATATATTCACCGTACTAAAAATGTCTTCGGCACGTGGTGGTCATCTTGTTGATAAAAATTACAACGCGGGAAATATGTAGTCACAACTGCTAGCCTTTATTTCCAGGGTAGGCTCATCTCGTGGGCTGTATCGGAGAGGAGGAAAGGCAGAAAGAAAGAGAGAGAGAACACTTAAAATTACTGTGACCCCATACTAGGCACCAAAGGCCCGTCCGTTCCCCTACGCGTCCGAAAGCAAAAAGCGATCGGGACCTTTTTTCGTTGTTCCACGTCACCACGTGACTTCCGGTTCCGGTCAACACTCAAAACTTCCGGTTGACACTCAATTCCCCATTCGGGAGGTCACGCTCCAGTCAAACTGTTTTGTGTTCATTACTCTTTTTTTAAAACCTTTATCATCTCTTATTTCTTTCTTCCTCCTTTTCTAATATAGTACTTCTAGATCAGGATAATATCCCCATCTTGCTCCTCTTTTTAAAACCTTTACCCTCTCACTTATTTCTTTCTTCCTCCCCCTTCCATTAGTAGTCCTTGCCAAATCTAATCTTGCTACGCGATGTCATGCTCCAGTATTCTAACCAATTACGCCATGTGTCTACTCTCATTGATTCCTCCTACACATGGACAAACCAGTGTTGGTCGACCAGTAAAAATTACATTCACCCGCTCTGTGTCGGTACTGGATGTCGTCTAGATAACTTAACAAAATCGATGGCAAAGGAGAGTAAAAAAAAAATCAGTGCTCTGGGTGCGCTTTGATAACGATGATAAGGATGATGGGGAGCAGGAGGAAGGCGAGAAAGATGAGGAGGAGGGGGGAAGAAGAAGAGAAAGATGATGATGATGATGAGGAGGTGTTTTTTACTTGGTTGGATTTTACGACATGACAACACTTGGGTTTTAAGCGCTATGCCGAAGACTTCTTGTTTTATTCATTCTTGTTGGCTATTCACTTCTTTTATAACTCAATTTTTAAACTTTTAAAAAACTAATTTTTTAAATCTATTTAACTCATGGATGGGACCTAAACAGGTACTATCACTCTGGGTCATCGCGGAGCTGGGAATAATGGCTGTGAAGGGATACTCCACTCTCCCAAGAACTCCAGAATTGGAACTTCACCACTAGATGCAGTTGCAGTCATGTCCATGACTCTAAGACCATCAACCACCGCCTTCTAGCCTATGATAAAAAGGTTAGGCGTATCATAAGATACGATAAAAAGGTTAGGCGTATCATAAGATATGATAAAAAGGTTGGGCGTATCATGAGAGCAATACGGTCGGGACTAATATAGGTGCTAGACCTTGAGGTGACCAGCCGATTAATCAAAGGAGGCCTCTCCAAACACCCTTCTAGTCTAAGGGCAGTGTTTCATGTCGTGGACTATTTCGCCTTCAAGATTCCGTCCTTAAGCATAATGCGTATCCACCCATGGCCAACAGGTGGCCCCACTTGAGCAGGGAATTACCTCTCTGCAAAGTTGCAGTCGGTGTGTTCTACTGTTCCAGCCGACAGAGCCGGGAGAAGGATTTATAGAACATCGTTATATTTGATGGGTCGTTAAAACAGATACGCAGATTCCAATTTCCAATCTTCATCTCTTTGGGCACAGACTGATTTAATAAGCCATTTCAAATTCTGAAATAAATACGTGCCTTAAAGAAAGGGACTCACAAATATAAAAGTTATAGAGAGTTATCATTTTTAGGGGTCTCTGTCGGAAGTAGGGAAAAGAGGAGTTGTCACCTAATATAGATTCGATTTTCAACCCTAGGAAGAGTTAATGGACCGGGGGCAATTAGTTAGAGTTAAACCAAAACAATTGGTAGCAGTCGGACCAATAGGTCTCTCTCTCTCTCTTTCTCTCCCTCTTTCTTTCTTTCTCTTTCTCTTTATCCCCCTCTTTCTTTCTTTCTCTCTCTCTTTCTCCCCCTCTTTCTTTTTCTCTCTCTCTCTCTCTCTCTCTTTGATTTATCCTCGGCACTGGTGCCGACAGCTGAGAACAATTGAGCATAAGAATATGATGTATACAAGAAGATACACAGTGTAATACATCTACTCTGTTGTTGTTTTGTTTTATTTCCCCACCATATGCCACCGGGAAGAATGAAATTAGTGTTAGTTGTGGCCGCAAATAGTTGTTTGCAAACGACACAAATATTAATAATACGAACTTGGCCATAGAAGACTTAGTTTGACCGTGGACAAATAAGATTGGCAACAAAGGTAATTCTCTTTGTGGATTGATGCAAATTTCATTGTATGATTAATATAATTCTGATCTGAGATTGTCTGCCGACGCTTTTGGAAGAATACGGTTTCTTGACAAGTACATCTGCAGGCAATTGCGTTTGTACCAGAAGAATTGTACATTTCTTCCGGTGAAAATTCATAATTCCTGATAAATGTGAAGCCGACAAAACGAAGCTCTAAATTAAAGTGTAACGTAATCATTAACGACTGTTATTTAGATAGTGGTTACTTGTCGGATGTGGGAGGAAAAACTAAAAAAAAAAAAACTAAAAAAACCGCGTGTTAAGCGTTAGGACCACATTTAGTGGTATTATTTAGATTTTCGGATTGTTGTCCTCTTCTTTATTGTTACGATCAAGAATATGCATTCTCCGGGCATAAGTTTTAATATATTGAAATAAATTAAATGAGAAAGACTAACAAATTAAATAAGAACATATATTAAAAGATTACACTTACCTTAATTATGTTTTAAATGTTTTTTATATAAAACCATTCATAGGATTGATTTTAATAGGTTGGAGAATAAAAAAAAGATTAGAGATCAATAGCACCAAGTAATTATTTACAATATCCAGTTTTGTTAAAATCAGTATGCAAATTAACGACTATTATAACAAGATACACACATTGTTTCGGGCGGTACGCATTCCGGCCTTCTTCAGGGGGTTCTTGTTGAACGCGGGAACCTACTCGTCGAACTCCGGAACCTTCTGGTCAAATTTAGTAGCCATCCTGAAATTTTGAACCGAACCCTTTATTTAATCCATTGGGGGTGGATTAATATCATTCCGTTAACATTGACAGGCTAAAGGTTTTAAACTATCTTATTTTCGCCCAAAAAATCAAAATAATACAAATTATCAAGCTTCATCTAAAAAGTTCAGACAAATAACAATCTTAATGGGTTATTCAGTGCCAAAACAATCCTTGTAGAAGCACAGTAGCGTTATTATTAACCCATATCTGTAGGATGATAGGAGTTCATAACTGTCCAAATGTTATTAGTACGAAAGTGAATGTAATAGTGCAACTACAGTTCGAACTGGCTTACTACGATGACGCAGTCCAGTGCTTTAGCCACTACGCCACGGAGACATGTTAATGTCTGTGGGGATTACCTAGTTTTGTTTAGATGTAGTTTTTATTGTCATAATACTTCTTCTGAAGTTCTCACACGGGTCGCTTTTTATCAACACCTTGAAAAAAGAAAATAAAGAAAAAGAAATGACTTTTAGAATAAGCTACTAACTAACTAAATAGACATTATTAGAAAACCCAGTCATGTCAGCACGCAAAATTATCACATGAGGCAAATGTTACCATATTTTAAACTAATTTGAAGTGTTTCAAAATCAGGAAATAAAATTATATCTCCCTATAATTGTCCAGTAATTTTTTTACAAATTGAAATTGTTTCATCGTGTGCTGTTATGTATTAAGCATGTATGGCTATTCATCAAATACATTTTACTGGATTTTGTTCAATGTTTTATATATTTATTTCCTTTAAATTATGAACGGTAGTGTAAACATTAAAGATAACAGTAATTCTAAATCATGGAAAAAGCGTAAAAGTAAATTGACAAAGCTGAGTACTATATATATATATATATATATATATATATATATATATATAGAGAGAGAGAGAGAGAGAGAGTGAGAGAGAGAGAGAGAGAGTGTGAGAGAGAGAGAGTGTGTGTGTGAGAGAGAGAGAGAGAGAGAGAGAGAAGAGAGAGAGAGAGAGAGGGTATGTGTGTGTCAGAAAAATAATCACCGAGTGAGTTGGGAAGTATAATATATGTACTTGCAGAGTTTTTTTTAAATCAGTGACATAAATTAACTACCCATTTCACATCGAAATGATCTTCAGAATAATTCTGTGGGCGTGGCATACGCCAGAGTGGCATATGCACATACATTATATATATATATTATATATATATATATATATATATATATATATGGTGCATATGCCACGCTGACAGCGTTGTTGTGCTCGTAGCAGTTGGAGTAGTAGCCGTAATACTATATCTATAATTACTCCAATAATAATAATAATAGTATTAATAATAATAATGATGAGAAGAAGAAGAAGAAGGTTTCATGGGTTGTTTACTGCCACAGCAATCTTTGCTTACCCCTTTTAGTGGTGTTATTTGACCCATAACTGGGGCGAAAATAGAAGAAGAAGAAGAAGAAGAAGAAGAAGAAGAAGAAGAAGAAGAAGAAGAAGAAGAAGAAGAAGAAGAAGAATGGAGCCCAAAAGCTGGCCATGGTGCAGGACAATAGATGCCAAATACATAAAGGAGTCTATATAGCATCATAAGTTTGATAAATAAGCCAAAATAAGTTGATAGATTAATAACAAAAAAAGAAATAAAGAATTAGAAAAATAAAAACCTTGGTCAACCGTATATGTTAGTGAACTTGATAGGGAAACATTGACAGAAAAAAAGATGAAAGAGCAATATAAGCAGAAAATGCTAAAAACGTTGTGGGAGACAGGGAAAAGAAATCTGAAGACGCTTGATAAAGGGAAACTGACGAAAAATGCGAAAAACAATCCATACACACCGAATAAAATTCGTAAAGAGAGGAAAAGCATGTTCAAAATAACAGAGAACATATAAAATCAAATACTATGAACGGAGTAAGGAATAATGATCGAAGTACCGGTTAAGGCCATTCAACCACTTTTCCCCAGAAGAATATACAAAAGATAGACATTTAAAAAAAACAAGGAAAGTAGATTATTATTTTCCAATAGAGAACCCAAACGGGTATTCTTCCAAAGCAGGCTCCCCCAGGAAATATTTTTTCCAGGATTAATCTATGGACGGTTATTGGACACTTTCTTCTTTAAAAGGAACTGGACGTCATCACAATCTACCGGCCCTTTTTCTAAAACCATATATAAAAAAAACGGCCAATAGTCAATGCTTTTAGTCGATGAGGTAAAGGGTAGCCAGTAGGAATATCAGAGGAATGTCGTCTGAAGGCAATATGTTTCAAAACCCATCGATGAAATTCAGGAATATCAGATATTAGCCCCTGGCTTCTGGTAAATATGTGTACGAATGCACAGAGGTTAGCAAAGCTAATCCCCATATACATACATAAACATGCACACAGACACACAGACACACACACACACACACACACACACACACACATATATATATATATATATATTGCATACAGGTGTGTGTTTATATATGCCCATATGTGCATGTGAGAAAAAATACAGAGAAAATATGAAAGTGAAACAGCATAGACTGTGGAAAATCAGAAAGTGACTTCTATGTGAGTTTTGAATCCATCTGGATAAAGCTCTTTTTGAAGGCATGTGAATATCGATCCGTACATCTTTGTGTGTATAAATTGAAATGTCAAAATATATAGACAGCTATTCACTTGATAGTTTCTCCCTTCAAACTTATATAAATGAACTTAGATAGATGAGATATCATAACATAATAGGTAAATATATGGTCAAAATGTGGCACTGTAGTTCTGACATGAATAGAAGCTATTTTAGATGTTAACCGTTTTTTTGCGTGATTTTCGAGGCTAGTATAATAGAGAACTCGATTTCCCTAGTAGCATTCATTTTGAAAAAATTTCAATCAAATACATATCAAGATTTTGCCAAGAATTTATGAATTCTAGATTAACGTCTGTGGTAGATACAAACTGTCAAGCCTCACTCACTGGTCCCATCGTATGGGTTTTGGTTGTGGAGACGTTACTTATCTATTGTGTCTTGAGCACGAGTATTATAGCTGAATACATCTCTCTCTAAGCCTACAGCAAGTGTAAAATCAGAGTTTTCCTTCACCTGGATTAGTTGACACACCAAGATTAAAAGACCAGTCGAATGAACATTTACCTAGCAAAAGTAAAGCATTCCATCGAGGTGTTAGGGTTAACAAAATAACATAACATATCAATTAATACTGAATAGCGAAGTCGATCCTTACTGGATGTCTCATACTAGCGCTCTTGTGTCAATTCTTACCAGTGGCGAACGGTTTGGGTAAAAACCAACCGTTCACAAATATATTAGAATTAAATGAAATACGAACAACTTTGTACTGGATATAAACTTGGATAGCAGATTCCACTATCGAAGAAGATAACCGTTACGCCAAACGCGTCTCCAAAATTAACGAAAATCAGGACCTTTGGTTCTAGACCATATAACACTATTGGCATTCGTTCCATCAGTCAAAGGCCTGTGCTGCGTACACTGGATTCCATTCATTCATTGACATCGACGACAAGGGTACCATTATTGACGCTACAACATTGCTTATTTTGACTGACCAGTGCCTGTCGAAGACAAGCATCATACAGCCCAATTAGGCAAGACACGTTTCTAGTAGAGACTTCCATAAGATCAAAATTGCATTCTACGCTTGACGCAAGAGATTATTAGATTAAAATCATATAATTTCTTCTTAATTACATTATAAGCAGTATCTTAATTATATCTTGGGTTTGTTGTTAACTATTTTCCGTCGTATTATTCTTAAGGTCTAGACTGAAATTATTTGCTTTTCCCAAGGTGACTGATTAAATTATTCTGTTAAAATCGCTTATATAAACATCTAATTGAAATTATAAGTTATTCGTCTCCATGTCTAGTTCCTGCTGTTTTATTAAAAATAAATGATTGTATTGATTGGTAAATACGGTAAGGTTGAATAAAATTTGGCTCATTTATAATATTTAATTCATAAATATCATATCTAGAAACCGTTTGCTATAAAAATATTTTATTTGCATTAAAATGGTTTTATCTTTATGAATATACACTATTGCCAAATTAAACCTAATATATATATATATATATATATATATATATATATATATATATATAAAAGTATTTTTTTGTATGTACGTATCGACGTATAAGTTCAAAACGGGAGGTCACTCTGATTCGAAATCTTTCATACATATTAATATCCTTCCAACTAAAAAACACGCCAAATTTGGTTATTGATTTTTTACTGATTAAGGGATATAATTAATTAATTAAGCCAAAATCACCCAATTTGCGAAACTGTCCGTATACCAACTCCTGTTGATGATAAGATATTGTCCCCTGTCTGACTTTTTGTTACAGCGATTACCAGCATGAAATTCAATTTTAGTGAATTTATCGCCTATTTATAGTCCAATCTTAAAAATATCCATATGGTTGGAAAGAAGAGAAATTAATCTTTCTCAATATATAATTTGTATTAGTCTTTATCCATTGAATTATTTTTTGTAGCGAGTTAGAAAAAAATGATTTTGCTTCGGACAGCAAAAGTATGTTTTAACGAAAAATCAAATCTTATTTATATCGCAATCTTTTTATTCCTGTCTTTATAATATTAATTTAGTTAGAAATGAAATGAAATGAAATAATCTATCTTACAAATATTCATTTGGTAAGGAAGATGTGGTTTTATCGATTGAATTATTTTTTACAGCGGAGTAAATAACAATAATAAGTGAAAACATTTAATAATAACTCAACTTTGTTTTTAATCAGTATTTAATTTTTTCGTATATACAAAATAGTTTTAGAAAATAAAGCTTTTTACAAAAATAGGTAGTTAAATTATATAACTACTTATTTCGTAAATATATAGTTGTAATAAAAATTACAACATTTGAAAAATAAAAATACGATGTATTTGAATAAATTATATGAAGAAGTTTAACTTAACATTTAGTAAGAAACAGTGTTTGAAATGTTAAGTTAAGCTTTGTTTCTTTCGTAAACATAAAATAGAAATGATTCTAATGTACTTACTTGAAAAAGAAAATTTGTTATTTGATTTATCATAATTCTAATGATAAATAAATAGGCAGATTTAAAAAAAATTAAGTCCCCACTTCCTTTTTTTTCTCTTTCTTTATTTACTAAATTCCGTCAAAATGGTCGGAAAATTAGGGTAACCCAGAAAAAACATAACCCACAAATATTGTAATAAAATTGTTAATTTTAACTAGGGGGTTTAGGGTTAGGGTTAGGGTTGGGGTTTATGGTTAGTTTAATGGTAAAATAAATAAATAATTTGGGTTCTATTTTTTCTGGGTCCCCTTTATACAAGGTGACCCAGAAAAAACAGTACCCACAAATTTTGTAATAAAACTGTTAATTTTAACTAGGGGGTTTAGGGTTAGGGTTTGGGTTAGGGGTTAGGGTTAGGGTTTGGGTTTAGGGTTAGATTAATGGGAAAATAAATAAATAATTTGGGTTCTGTTTTTTCTGGGTCACCTGTATACAGGGTGACCCAGAGAAATATTTTTTACGAGGTCTTCCCCATCCCCTATTTTATTTTATGAGATATTAAAAAAAATAAACGAAATTGGGTATACCTATATCTTATTTTCTCCCCACTCACTCTTTGGTGTTCCTATTTTTTTAGTCCGGTCATGGACCGGGTACTTTAGCTAGTATATATAATTAAGTACATATATATATATATATATATATATATATATATATATATATATATATATACACGCACACACACAACACACATATATATATATATATATATATATATATATATATATATATATATATATATATATATATATATAACCTCTTCACTCAAGCAGAATGCGAGACATGCTCAATTTTAACTTTCGTTTAACCAAGTTTAACCTCGGAGATTTCCTTCTCTAACACTGCTTGCCCAACCAGGGTTAAAGAGCTCAGCCCACACCTCCTGTTGACCCATAGTTGGATGGAGAATAGTAGAATGCATGACTTTCCAACGGAATTAGATCTATATGAAAAGCAAAAGCCTAGAATATATATATATATATATATATATATACATGTATGTGTGTGTGTGTGTGTGTGTGTGTGTGTGTTTATATACCCCACCCCTTCAGCATGAGCAAAGGATTCAGAACGTCTGCTTTTAAACGTACTAACGCTGTTGGAATTCAGAATTGTCCGTATCCTAGAATAGTTAAAGCCTCAAATCTAAAGAATATCATCTGCCCTACTACTTTACTCTTAGGTGGATGAAAAAGAAATTGGTTTATACCTTTTCCAGGCTTATTAGAGCCAAGTTAATCTAATAAGTCTTTTCCAGGATTTGAACCCTGGTCGTTGATTCCATCTTCGAAAATAAATTAACCATTACATGGAATAAATGACTAAATAAATGTGTGTTAGTGTTTTCGTGTGTATGTGTTTGTGTGTGTTCTTTAGAATTGGCTAAAAATCGAATAAAATCATAAAACCATAAGACTTAGATAATTCAAGATTTTTAAATCAGTGCTTGAGACAGTTTTTACGCCATCAATTCAATTTTAAAATGAATACATCTAAATAGGTCTATTTCGGTTGAATGATGTATGCTATTTGTGGTATTTAAGAAAAAATAGGAAAAAAAAAACATTTACAATTAATAATGCATTGTAATTAATTGCTGTTCGTTGAATTAGATTATATATCCTGATAGTGTATTGTAACCTATTTCTGTAATCATGCTTACACACACACACATACACACACACACACACACGTACACACACACTCATATATATATATATATATATATATATATATATATGTATATATATATAATATACCAAGCGTGTTGGTAGATCCTTGCGGAGAGAAAAAACCCGGCAGAGAGTTTGATTGTAAAAATATACTACCAAACATCAACCAGGAAGAAAAAAATTTTTGAAAAAAAGAAAAGACCAAGATATTCGTACCAACAAAAAATAATCTATTGGTATAGTATTTGGCCAAAAGAAAAAACAATTTATATGCATATATATGTATATAAAATACATATATATTCATATAACCGCTAGGAGAAGCTAATGTGTAAAAAGTGCTCGATACCTAAGTAGAGCCAAGTAATAAGGATATCTACTGAGTCAGACGAACCTACTATTAGTTTCGCATAAAGCTCTTCAGGGCTAAAATCTGACTGAAGAAGAAAAAGGAGCAAGACCAATAAATACTACTAACCACATTAATCATTTAAATTATCAAATCATACTGACAAAAGAACGCATTAGTTTATTGTTTAATTAAAAAATATTTAATTACTATATTAACTGATTTTTTATTTATTTATTTATTTATTTATTTATTTTGTTTTATTATTATTATTTAT
>CM042139.1:141095787-141103287 GCA_023376005.1 Doryteuthis pealeii | reverse complement strand
ATCATAAACACACCGCGTGTGTATTTACTTCTCATATATATATATATATATATATATACATATATTAGTTAAGAGTAAGGAAATTAATCCTACGGCATCTGTATAGATAAAATGATATGAAAAACACAGATGTTGTTTAATTTTATTTATTTTTACAACTTTTGCATTGCTGATATTGCCAATGTTTCGATTTCATCAAAAAATCTTCATCAGGGCATAATAATAATTGTGACCGTTTTAAGATGTGCATTCTTCAAGAGAGAAACAAAGAATATATTAAATTTAAACTGGAAATGTTGCTTTTTCCAAAAAGCATGTATCTCGTTCGTTCGGCGCGTCTCGTTTGTTCGGTGCGTCACATTCGTTCGTGCATTTCGTTCATTCGGTGTAACAGTTTTTATAAGAAAAAGAAATACTTCAAATTCAAAAACAGAAAAATTGTCTTTTTCAAAACATCGGCAACGAACCTGATACACACACCTTTTTTTTTTTTTAAAAGAGAATATTTTTTATGAAACATTGACCTATTCATACACGGTTGGTTGTTTGGGTAATTTTTGCGGCATATCATCGCTCGGGCTATTTGATGCCGAATTTTCTTTTATTCATTCTAGTTGGGTATTTATTGTCTTTTTAACTCAGATTTTTTTTTATTTAACTCATAGAAGGGGCCATAACGAGTACTACCACTGCGGTCAGGGTGGACCTGGTAGTAATGTCAATTATGGTGTACTCCACACTCTTCAGAGTTCCAGAATTGGAACTTTACCACAAAATTTCGTTTCAAATTATTAACAAGGTAACACTTTTCCATCCTGTTCAAAAACTACTCGTTGGAATTTAAGGAAATTATCAGAGAATGCTGACAACAAATATATCCACCTACACCGTAAAAAATGTAAGGTTTTAAAAAAGGGAACAGAGGGTACGGCCATTTACCTAATTTATTTAAATTATAAGTGAATCAAATTATTAGTGAGGTGTAACAAAAACCCATGTAAAAAATAAAATAACATTTTCATTGCTTCATTTACAGATTGTAACTAAGATGAAATTAAAGGGAAATAAAACAAAAGTAAACAGAGTTCAAAAGTCATAGTAGAATTGGTTAATATGAGCTATATTATCCTGTTTTTATATAGCCTACATATATAGCTTCAGGTTTTACTATGGAAGTTTCGTTAAATTCTGGTAGTGTCATTGAGAAAATAAAAAAGTGTCATCACGTTGATAATTTGAAAATCAGTGTAGATGTAGTTTAGCGTTATACCCAGGAAACTTGTCGGGCATGGGTGACCAATGCTAAGACATGTTTCAGATCTGTAATCACTTTATTCCATTATGATTTTCTCAAAGCCATATTGTTTGTTTACTCCCCCGTCGCAGTATATGTATATTTCATCCAGCAAAGTAGTGTCTAATAAGATGAAGTAAACTAGTTAAACCTAACTAATGAAACTCATTCATCTTAGAATTCAAAAGAAACTAAAGCTGTCTGCAATTGATTTCCATTAAGCTATAATTAAGTTCATATCGAAATGAGAAGCTGGGGGTAATTCATCTTCTGTGTGAGTCTATCAAATCATATTATACTTCAACGGCTGTCTGTCTGTCTGTCTACAAAACTTCCTCAGATTCCGGCCAAATTTCAGTCAAACTTTTAAGAATTGGTGCGGTCATTACTGAATAGGTTTTAAATAGTGTTCGGCCAATAATATTTCAATTTTCGTGCCTCGAATTGAAAGTACTTTCTTTGACAATACCGCACGTTAAGTAGTTCTAAAATGTACACCATAATTTGCCAGTAGACGTGTGTCAATCACAGATAACTAACGTTATTTTACCAGGTCTAAAAATAATTGAATTAATGTTATATATATATATATATATATATATATATATATATATATATATATATATACCAAACTTGTTGGTAAATCCTCGCGGTGAGAAAAAAAACAGCAAATAGTTTGATTGTAAAAATATTCTACCAAACATCAACCGGGAAGAAACATTTTTTGTAAAAAAGAAAAGTACCAACAAAAAATAATCTATTAGTACAATATTTTGGCCAAAAGAAAAAACATTTATATGCATATATATATATATATATATATATATATATATATATATATATATATATATATATATATATATATATATACATATAAAACCACCGGGAGACTAAAGCTAATAAGTAAAAAGTGCTAATACCTAAGTAGAGCAAATAATAAAGATACATCTAATGAGTCAAACGAACCTACTAAAAGTTTCGCTTAATGCTCTTCAGGGCTAACATCTGACTAAAGAGACTAGGAGCAAACGCATTAAATATAGTACTTACCAAAGTGATTCAAATAAATTAGCATAAACTAAAACGACCAATAGAAAAACAACAAACTAAGAACACTATTAAAAGAATATTTTATTTTATATATATTTAATTTTTGGCATATATATATATATATATATATATATATATATATATATATATATATATATATATATATATACTGACCAAGCCCCAGGGCATGAGAAGGATGTGACTCAAGATAAATTTGTTAAGCAGAGTTTAACAGGTTTGAATTCAAAGTTGTCCCTCTCCTACGCTTGTTGCCTAGCCAAGTTTAAAGATTCTATCCTACTATAATCCACAGCCGGGCAGAGGAATAATAGTTGGATGCATATCATTCCCAATGGTGTTAGCGCTAGTTTAATGCACATAGCCTTGTTCAGGGGCCACAATTAATGTTATATCAAATGATATTTATCCATATCGTAGCTCTATGGAAATGAACTATTGAAATACTTATTTTTAATGAAAAGAGAACAGCTACATGATATACAATGTTATCTATCCAGAGCTTCATTCATAATAAACATAGTGATATCAGCTTTTGAAATATTTTAACACCAATTACATTATAAACATCACCATCATAAACAAATGCCTAACATGGGTAAGTAGTGCTACTTTTGAAAAATCAATAATATACATTTGAAGTATTTTTTCTGACTTTAAGAGTTCAATTTTTTCATCTTTCAGTATTAAAAAGTCAATTAGTTATTTAAATAAGCCAAATAAAATTTGCTTAGATGTTTTCTTTTATTTAAATAGACGCTGGTAGCAACAACCGTGAAAAGGTTGCTTCCAAAAAGTTAACCACCACTACCGATGTATACTCTAATATATATATATATATATATATATATATATATATATATATATATATATATATATATATATATAGTCAACGACGAAAATATTCGTACACCCATGAATATTGATTATTTGGACACCTTTCTTAGAATGTAATACCCGTATTTTGCCAGACTTTTATATGTTATTTAGTCCATAAAAAGAAATATAAAACTCAGTTTTGAAAAGGATGGATTGAAATATGAGAATAAACAAAAAAGGGAAATACAAAGATATTCTTGCAGTATGAATACTCTTTATAACTGAATATTTTTTACAGTATTAATATTCAATAGCAAACCCTCTCATTTTTATAACTAGCTACATTCGTTTTCTGAACTTTTTGATTTAAACAAGTCTTTTCTGGGATTTTCTTGCATCATTCAATGGTTACAACGCTCTAATTTTTGAAGGCTTTTTGGTGACCTACGACTAATTGGAAATTTCATTTCTTGCCATAGATTTTCAATAGAATTCAATTTAGGACTCATTGAAGTCCATGTCAGAACCGTAATCTTAAATTTCGGAAGCCACACAATCACTGATTTAGACGTATTTTTGGGATCATTATCTTGCTGGAAAGTAAATCACCACCTAGATCAAGATTTTTTGTTGATAGTTATGCATTTTCATCCATAATTTTGATATAGTCATCATTTTACATTATTCCTGTTATTTCAATTAATTGCCCAGTCTCCTTTAAGCTAAAACAATCCAAAAACATAATCGAGCCTCACCGTGTTTTTAATTTTGGCACTGTATTCTTTAGGAGAAAGCCTCATTGTTCTTATGGCAAATTTTCTGTATATCCTTATGTCCAAAAATCTTACTTCAAAACTCCATAGTACTTGTCCCCAAAAGCAATTTTCTTTGTCCAAGAATGTTTTGTCAACATTAAATGTAGCATCAATGTGACCTGCTTTGTGAAAAGGGGTTCGTCGTGATTGGTCAACATACAACCTATTTTTATATAAGCAACGTTATATTCTGCAAAATTTTGATACCCATCTTATCCAAACTGTTCGCGATGTCTTTGAAAACAACTAATGGGGTTATATTAACCTCGTGATACAGTTTTCGTGTAGTTCTCAATGACAATTTGGGCTTTCTTCCACGCACAGGCAAATTCTATGTCGTGCCAAACTGTTTAAACTTATTTATAACAGACTGGACAGTAGATATAGTGATAGCTAACCGGTTTGAAATAGTGCTGTAACTATTTGCCGACTTGTGTAAGTTAATAATTATCTGCCTCACGTCAACGCACAGCTTCTTAGTCTGTAAACGTAAGAATAACAATAGTGAGACTCAATGCACCACGTGATGATCTTTGCTGTAATTATCACAAATATTTTACTGTAAATAGTCTAGAAGACTCCATTGGTAAAATTATTATGTAAATAGCTTATATTTACACGAACCAAACCATCGAAAATGACATTTTCCACTGTCCGAATTATTCTGTCGTTTCCTATTTTCCATAATTCGCCTGCCAAATTTGTTGTAATTAGAATATTGTTCTGAAAATTGAGTTTTATATTCCTTTTTTATTAATACATTAAAAATGTACCATTATGCTTGCATTATATTCTGAGAAATGCATGAAAAATATTTAACATCTATGGGTGTACGCATAATCTTGTCGTTGATTTGATATATATATATATATATATATATATATATATATTGTTTGGAGATTGGTTTTGAAAGCTTATCATGATGGAAGAAAAGCTAACGAGTATATTGTTCATATACGTGTCTTTTTTAAATATTTCAGAAGATATTAAGGTTACTTTAAAGAAACACGTAACTTCACATTGTAATAAGCTTTCAAAATCAATCTCCAGACGAAATATACACACAAGCAAATTATTAAATTACACAACACACACACACACACACATATATATATATATATATATATATATATATATATATAAGCTGGTTTTGTAAAAGATCACGGAATCTTTATGATTTTCAAGGACACTTACTCTACCATCTAGTTCCCACGTCTACAATTGCCTGCTTAAAATATCTTGCGATCAAAATACACAACACCCCACATCCCCATATATATATATATATTATATATATATATATATATATATATATATATATATATATATATAATTCTCCACGGGAGTAAAATGTGACTTAAGGTCAATTTTTAAGAGGAGTTGAACGTTTTAAATTCAGAGATTTCCTTCTATTTTTCCATAGACTCAAATTATTCCTAAATCCAACGACTCAAAATTCAAAACGAAGACTTTATCAGGCTTGCTTCAAGAGGCCCAGCATCTAATCCCTAATCTATCAAACGCCTCAACACTTTGTTGATGAGCGGTTGGGTAACATTACACAGATTTTGCTTATTCTGGAAAAAAAGGCTTACAATATCGGCTATTAAATATTAAACTAAATCTTGAGAATCGCTTTTTTTTGTATTTAACCTAATCTTGAAATCGCTTTTTAACTTCGGTGTGTCTGGATCGAGATGTGCAGCTGTTTATTCTTATATAGATATCTTACAAATGCCTTCACACACACACACACACGCGCACACACGCGCACACACATACACACACACACACACACACACAGAGAGCCCATTGACTCGCTTATAATATCTCTCGTAGAGCTTCAATCATTTTCTAAAATTTATATTTATCTTTTTTAGTATCTTTATTCTTTGAGTAGCAATTTGGTTTTAAAACATATTTTCCCAAGAAAAGAGAGAACGGAAAACAGAAAGAAGAAAAAGCAAAAAGCAATGAGTCCCTTAAAAAAGAAAGGGGTTTTCTTTTCATTCCTTTGTTAATATATATATATATATATATATATATATATATATATATATATATATATATATATATATGATGATATGTACTTAATTGAAGTCATACCTAATTTTGAAAATTAATTAGTTAATAATTAATAAATTTACGCGGGCATACATGTTCAAATGTAAGGCTAAATAAATTGAGAAAATGTCAAGCCTGTATAGCCTTACATTTGAACATATATGCCCACCTAAATTCATTAATTATTAACTAATTAATTTTCAAAATTAGGTATGACTTCAATTGAGCACATATCCTCCAATGATTATCGGCTAAAGGCCATATAAAAATAAACACATTGTTTGTTTACTTACTTTCATATATATATATATATATATATATATATATATATATATATATATTATATATATATATATATATATATATATATACAACTGTGTCACTAGGAATTAACAAAATACTTGGAGAAAAGCTAGATGTGAGCTATTCAAGGATAATGCATGCTGTACTGAATTAATCTTGAAGCAGCATCACACAAAAGAATCAGCTTTCCGTCCAATCACACAAATATCATCTAAGTAAGATGAACAAGACGTGCTGGACACTGCTGGATAAGTAAAGATGAACTCATAAGTGACGTACTCTTGTGGACCTCTTCCTATCGATACACCGATATATGCCGATCATTAAAACTTATATACAACAGCTAGGTGCGATAAGTGGACGCCGTACTGAGGGTTGTCAGAACCAATGAACCATACGGACGGGTAGTTAGACAAACAAAAGACAGACAGACAGAAAGAGAGACAGAGAAACAGGGAGACAGACAGAATAGTGGTGCTTAGAATATGCTGACTGTATCCCTCGAGGAGTAATAAACCGTTCGCCTCAAAACGGTGTCCTTGATATGAGAATAAACTGCATCTGATGGCTAGGCTCCAGAAATAGAGATCTGGGGAGTGTGTAGTACCCATCATTGCCATTGTTCTTCGGTCCACTCTGAACTGGAGTGGTACGACCTATTACCCTCCAATATATGTGCCAAATAAATCCGTTTGTAAATTATTAGGATTAGATAAGAGTTCTAGATGTTATATAATTGTGTGCATTTTTTTTCTAAAGAACTGTTACTTCAAACCATAATTGTTTACTAAGGATTATTGTTAGTATCTTGAGACTGCATAACCGACAGATTTTATTTGTTTTAATCGCATATTAAACTTAATGGGTTATGTAACGCCAAATCAATCCGTGTAGAACAGTGGTTTTTAATATTTTTATCCCATGGACACCTTTCTTCCTATTTTCCTTTTGTTTGATCCTCATAGTCATATCAAATAAACATATTCAGCAATTAAATTCAATAGAACATTTACGTATACTAAAGCAATTTATCTCAATTCTACGCAGTTTCTGCGTTAAATCAGTACATGACATATGCTATCCCATTGCATATCGCTCGTGTCAGGACAACAGTAATAAAAGATACTGTCAAGTGTA
>CM042139.1:141055787-141088287 GCA_023376005.1 Doryteuthis pealeii | reverse complement strand
TGACTTTAACTTGGTGAGCAGAGTCCATTATTCAATGATAACCTTTATAAAACGTTCGTATCCTATCACACTAGTGGATCAGGGGAAATATATATGTTTATTATAGGGAGGAATTAATAAACACAAGCATATATATATATATATATATATTTAATACAGGTACAAGTAAGAACCTACTTGTGTTTCACTATAAGGATCTTCAGGGTTAAATCCACTGGATTAATCAAGATATTGATTAATTGCAGTCGATTACACGTGTGAAAGACACACACGTGTAATCGACTGCAATTAATCAATATCTTGATTAATCCAGTGGATTTAAACCTGAAGATCCTTATGGTGAAACTCGAGTAGGTTATTACTTGTACCTGTATTACAATAAATTTGCTCTACTAACGTATTGAGCACTTTTTATTTGTTATATCGCTGTCTTACCTTTCTGAATTTTGCATCAACTAACCATTGTGACTATCTTCACCGGTAAGTCACCTTTTCCAAAATAACAAATATATATATATAAATATATATATATATGTGTGTGTGTGTGTGTGTGTGTGTGTGTGTGTGTGTTTGTGTGTGTGTGCGCACGCGCGTGTGTGTGTGTTTAAACGAAAGTCGGCTAAAAAGCCATAGGCTGACCAAGATAATATCATAGAATGTGATAAAATGAGGTTTATTTTTTTAACTTAAGCCCCTGTGTGTACGACGCCCCTCTTCCACCGGTTGAACAGTTCTTGGATGCCATTGATGAAAAACGTCATCATATGAAGTTTTCAGCATACCAACATTTCAACCTACCATCGTAGGTAGATATATAGATATATGTGATTGAGTCTTTAACTAATTTTAACGGCATATCAACCCATCTAGAGCTATTCTATGCCTAGAGGTTAAAGAATCACATATATTGTATATCTATATTTATATTTTTGGTTAGTTGTTTCTTCTATTTGGTATACGTATAAAATACGAATATCTTTTAAACAGGTCTATCGTTGGGATCTTAAAGGGACTTCACACTATCCAGATCTCCAGAACTGAACACTTCCTAGAACTGAAGACGCAGCTTAATTTCATACTCACAAAACCCTTTTTTTCTGAGGCGGATTCCCATCTGCAGGAGATACAGCAAGCGCATTTTAAGGCCCCCAATAAGGCATAGATTGATAAATAGATAGATAGATAGATAGATATAGCTAAAGACTAGCAATCCGCTTTATATACTGTTACAGTCCAGCTATTATGGCGCCAGCATATCTGGCCTATATTGCTATACAGACCACTAATCAAGGAAACAAATTGGATCCTGAATATTAGAGTTATAACCTTTACACATCAACAACCAGGGACCATCCCGGCACCACTGACGCCATCTTGTTACTGAATGATTATATTTCCTTGAAGTTTACTCAGAACTTGCGCAATCACTCTAGTGATGCGTTTTGTTTGTTTGTTTTCTCTTCCAAACATAGCACCATAAAAAAGGGTATTGAAAGGAACATCGGGAAGCATTTAAAATATTTGTCTTTATCCTCTCAGTAAACACAATAATCATTTTTAGATAAGGTATTCATTTGCAATGAGAACCCTAAACGATGAAAAGGATGTCAAGTTTCAGGTCAGTCCCCAGCTTTTTTAGCAGAACTGAAAATCCATGGGAAACTTTTCTTCCCTCAATTTGATAAGATAGAGTTGGATTTTCTTTTGTTACGAATTGCTCGAACTTGTACGAACTATGACTGCAGAAGTCTACTGTGAAAATATTGTTCGTTTGAATAAAGAAAAAAAAAAGAGAAAAAGGAGTAAATATGTCGACTGTCGATTTTTCTATATGACACTGTTCACCATAATGGGAACCTGACAAAAGAAATATGCAAAGAGTCAAGATAAAAAAGTCCTTCAATATACAGAGTACTATTCAGGCTATCAACGTTTTATCAGTTATCGTTTAGGATGTTCGACCGGTCTAATGAACTCATTAGTTAGGCATTAATTGAATATCAGACGCTAAATAATTATCTGTATCCAATTAGATTGTATGTTGTTTTGAACGGCTACGTATAATGTTGCAAAAATCACCAAAAGTTCAAAGCCCATAACAATGTACACGGTTCGTTTGGCCTCTTTGTTTAATGTCATATCAACCTTCGTGGGTGATTTAATGCCAAAGTCATCATTGTAGAAGTACGATAGTGGTACTATTTAATTATAGCTAGGGTTATGAAGGGTTAATATATTTCCCAAGAGTATTAGTCCGAAAGTGAATGTAATAGCACGTCTGGAGTTCAGACTCGCATGCTACGATGTTGCAGTCAACTACGTTAGCCACTACGCCATCTGAAGCCGACTTCTCTCTACATTTCTCACATTGCCTGCTAAACGATTCAAAAAATCCAAAATTATGTAAAATATCATTGAAGAATTAATTGAAACGAAACAACAATAAGTATTTTATGAAAAAAAAGAAGAAAAAATGAAATATAATTTTAGTATCCGTACGTATTTTGAAAGTGCGGAAAAATTACTTGGTGATTGAATAATGATGAGAATGATTTATATAAATGATACATTTTATCAAAATATGATGCAATAATTTTTTATCAGTTGGAAAATGGTGTATGTTTAAATACAACATCATATAGAATAAATAAACTTGTATAAACTAAAATTGAACAAATCAATCATGGATCAAAGCTTTGATGAAATGTATCACAATTATGTTTAGAAGTTGATCTGCTCAAAATTGAATATAGGCTACATTTATATATATTTCTCTCTGACATGGTTTACAGACAGAAAATTTCAGACTAGTACCCCGGAAAAAATATTATGGGTTAAATAGTAATACTTTTGTTCTTTAATAAAGATGGATTGGTATTAAATAACTCACGATTGTAGATATTTCATTAAACAAAGAAACCCACCGAAACGAAACATTCTGAAGTGCAATATTTACCTGATTAAATACACTAGATTAAATTCAACACGGTAGTGAGCAACACAGTTGTTGTTGGGCGCCCGGTGAAAATTTAATATGTGATAGTTGAAGTAGTTTTTTGTATTAAACTGTAAACAGGGGCATGCCTTGTTCTATATAAAATTCCCCACTATTCAGCCACGAACAAGATGTAAAGAATGCTTCAGTTTCTTCACAATACGCATTATGAAAGATGAGTTAACTGTGTTGACATCAACAAAGGACAGAAAAGTGTAATTGATTAAATATACATATTTCTTTTTCTTAGCAATACTGGGATACAGTTTTCACCGTTATCTTCGAAGTAGTAGTTTTGTTAGCCAAAATGTTACCTCACACAACGGCATCACACACAAGACCAGGTATTACATTCAGTACTGAGTGGAGGAAATCCAAATTTAAAATACGGTTTTGGTGGGTGTTTGAGTAATATATATATATATATATATATATATATATATATATATATATAAGGGGAGAGAGGGAAAAGAGACAGAGAGATAATGCAAAACATGTAAGTATAAATACAGAATCTCCCTTCCTTTTTTATTCTTTCTCACCCTCTCTTCCACTATTATATATACTAGTACAAAATAAAAAACACCCTCCGGGCAATCTAAATATAGATTTTAGAAACATATTGCCTGAGGGGTGGGAGTTAAAAATTCAATGTCAGCGAGTTTGTACCCTAAGTAAATAAAATCATCAAATTCTTTAAAGGATTAAAAAATAAAACAATTTGAAATGTAAACTCTACATATGTATAAAGATAAAACAAACTATATATAATACCTGTCATGTATTTATTAAAACTTGTTTTAAAAAACAATGAGGACTGTCTAATGTTTCATGTTCAAATTTTGAGTGTATTTATTCTATGTTATGACGATTTGGTGACGTAAGCAGTGACGTAATTTTTGTAACAGATAAAAACCGGAAGCGAATATCCATTATTAATACTAGCAAATATATGCACCCTCCGGGTGTAAGTATTTAAGTTTTAATGTAATGAAATATTGTATTAAATTAGAAAACTAAATAAGAATACAGATAAAAAGATTTGAAACAGAGGAGGGTATAATCGAATAATAGAACAACTGAAATTTACTCTTCCATCACGCTCATCTTTCATTGTTCTTTTTTCTAATTTAAGTATTTAGTTAAAATACGAAGTAAAGAATAAAATGACACTTATCTTTTCTTGTTAATGGATTTCATTTAAGATTCATTGAAGAGATTGTTACTTATATTCATTAAAATAAAGCCAAACAGTTAGAAACCAATAATACTAAGCATATATTTATTAAAATTACATTTCTAATATCAATATGCAAATTAGCCTTCCCGTTCCCACTGTAAACCGCTATTTTGTTGAATATATAAATATAATTGCATGATATTAGTATATAAATATTGTTAACAGTCTTAATGAGGTAAAACCATTTTACTAATAATTGAGGTTTAAATTTAAAAAAATCATGGAGAATGTGGTGTAAATAACTAAATAGAATTGTGACTTGTATAGTAATATAGTTTCGGTTACAGACAGAAAAACCCACAATTTCCATTATAATAAGATATATATATATATATATAATGTAGTGAGAGAAAATAAAAACAGGGAGAGAGAAAGAAAATATGTTAGTTTAATTTTAGTTCATATAGAGAATTATAATACAAATCCGTATGCACACACACAAACACACACACACACACATACATACACACACATATATATATATATATATGTGTACATATGTAGGTTTGTATGTATGTATGTATGTATGTATGTGTGTGCGTTTGTTCGTGTTCATGTTAGGAGAAAGAAATACTTATTTGCATCCATGTGTGCGCGTGAGAGTGTGTGTGTGAATGACTATATGATACTAACTGATTATCGTTATTCTTCCCTGCTGTTTATCACATAATTTCTTCTTGCGAGAAATCTTATCATCTTTCAAAATTTCCTCACTTCCTTGACGCCTACCTTACGAGGCATCGCCATTGTCTCATTAGATTTTCACGAAGAAATCATTTCAGCATCCTTTCGATACAAATAGACCATAAGAACAAAAATAATGGAAATAGTAATTTCCTGGATTTCACATTTTCTAACACTGCACATCTTTTAGTGCTGATCTCACTGGACGTCAAATATAGATTAGGAATCAAATACAAATATCGTCATGGGTTTTTCGCACTAGTGTTAGCTGATGGCCTTTCACTGGAGTTTGAGTGACAACAAATCTCCTCAGGTTTCCAGGGCTCTTCTCAGTATTCTGGAGTTGTCTGGATGGAATCAATTCTTCCTCTGACTTCCAGTTACTCTAGTCTTTTTACAAGCTTTTTGGAACTGTTCCTAGAGGGCAACTACAATTGGTATTACTTTCACCCTCATATTCCACAGCTTTTTCAATTCTCTAGCAAGGTACAGGTATTTATTTATCTTTTCGTTTTCCTTCGTCTTCATCCTGCGATCTGTTGGAACTGCAAAATCTACAATTGATAAGTTCTCTTTTTTAAATCATTACTAGGTCTGGTCTCCTGGCTGGGGTGAGGTTATCCGTCTTTATCTCAAAGTACCAGATAACTTTATGCGTTGCATTCTCAAGAACAGATTCTGGTTTATGCTGATACCATTTTGTTGTATGTTGTATGTCAAAATATAGTTTTTTACATAATTCCTAGTTGATCATCTTCCCCACCAAGTCGTTCCTAGCTTTGTATTCTCGTTATTCTAGTTTGCGACATTCGCTTGATATATGGTTTATGGTCTCATCTCTGTCACCACACAGTCTACATTTATTTTTTGTTATGTCTTATCAATTTTCGCTTTGATATAATTTGTTCTTATGGCATAGTTTTCTGTAACGGTTATTAACGATTCAGTTTCTCGAGGTTTCCTCTTCTTAACCTAGTCCAAGTCTTTTCAGGTGCAATCTCTCCAATTTGAATTACTCATATAATTATTTTTCTTCCCATTTCTGTTTTCTTGTTTTCGTTGTTTTTTCATATATTGCAGCTTCTGTCATTGGCTGCCATAAATTCTTCTTCTTCTTCTTCTTCTTCTTCTTCTTCTTCTTCTTCTATAATATCCTGAGGCATATTTTGTATATGAACTTTTTAATGTATTTCCGGTTGGCACGTGCAACAGTTCTTGCAATGACATAGGTGAAAGCGCTTTCTCAAGCAATTCATGGACTGATATTTGACCATAATAATCACGGAATGACATATCAAATTTCTCAAGAAGCTCAATATCAATACCAGTACGAACATAGCCATATTTCGCAAAGGGAAGCAACATGGAGGATAACTACAGATCAGTCTCGAACAGCAGGTTATATTAAATTAATTGGAAAAGCAGCTGAATTAATTTGTTTGGAAATAATTGGAACTCCATTCCCTAACCTGGAATAAATCAGAAAGATATGTTTGCAGTTGGGGTAGAAGTCTGGGAAGATCCAATCGTTGGTCATTCCACTCTGTGGGACTGCATTCTCAGACTACTAAACAAGCCCTACTTTAGAAGCAGAGTCACGTGAACTCTCGTCAATCTTTTGCTGATCATCATCTAAAAAAAGCTTATTTTATTCAGGGACAAAAAATGAAAGATCTAGCGAGTCAAACGTTAAAATATTCGGAAAAACAGTTCGAAACATCTCTGGAGAAAAGGTCCACTTTGCATGCTCGTTCTTTTATGTTTTTTTTGTTAGTTAAAGACATGATTAAATTAATAAAGACAATTTAAGGAAATGTATCACAGGTAAAATTGAAACATGTAAGTACGAGACATCTGATTCGTAAAGTATTGGGCATTTACATGGCTCCAAACTGTGATCAATGAATATTGAAATCATACTATTTATCCGATGTGAAGGGGAAAAATACAAAACACAGCTCTCCTCAAGTGTTAGGACTCCTGTTATTTTATTATCTCACTTTAATTGCTGAGGTAGTGTAAACGTGTCAAAATGGATAACGGACTCAATATGCAGGGAGGCTTTTCCTTCTAGCAAGAACTAGCTCTTCTCAGATTCGTGAATAGTTCACTAGGTCTCTGCTCATCTGGCGTACCGAGCCACTAAAATATAGGGATATTTGAAAAACCCTACTGATTTTATTAGTAATTACAGATCAATGAACCTCTATTTCCAGCATTCTTACGCAGCCTTGTCAGTCTAGAACCCGTCATGATTTAGATGGCTAATCGAGGTGATTTCGACAAGTTCTTGTTAAATGCTGTTTTTGGTCTGGAGGCTAATTCAATTATGTATCTTTGTAGACAAGTCTATTCTTGCTGCTGGTTTTTAAAAGAAAATTATTTAACATTCGCTTACAATTTTGGACAAACTTGAACTTCTAATAGTTTCACCACATAAAACTCGGTTATCTTCAATCTACGAACTCCTGAAATTTTCATTTTTTTTTAAAGAATACTCCCTTTAAATAAGTAGCTTTAACCAGCCTTATACACTCTTTTGATCTGCTTTTTTCGGGAAAATAATCTTGTTTTTTCATTTTAAATATGTTTAAAATATCGAAAAGTTTAAATTTTAATATAGAATGTATTCATTTGAAGAAAAAATGACAAGATTCCTTGATTTCTCATTTTAATTTACTAATGGTTTTCTTTATCCAAAAATCATTCTCCAATCTCTTTTTTATGAAATGAATTGTAAAGAAATTAAAAACTTTTTGTCCAATAACATATTTTTAGCGATATTTCTCAATAAATATTTTCAATAATATATATGTTTTTTGCGGCTAATTCAAATAAAGCTGAAAAAAATCGGGAGTGCGTAGGTTTTTGATAGCCCAACAACTCTTTCTGGAAACTAGTGAGCACATAAATATAAACATGCTCCACCCAATAGATTACGTATTCAATGACAGTAAGCAGAAAAGGAAAGGTGGAAAAATACCCGATCTTATTTTCGTGTCAACACGATTGAAACCCGTCATAATATACAAAATTCCTGGTTTACTTATCGTTGCCCAAACCTTTATAATAATAATACTAATCAAAGCATAGATTAAATATTTCTGGTGTTAGAGAAAAAAATCCTCATTTTAAAATGTCATTTGCAATACTCTCATTAGCCAGGCAATTGTAATTTATACATTGAAAATAAAATTCAAATATCATCAGTTGCCAAATTATATATATATATATATATATATATATATATATATATATATATATATATATATAAATAGGGGAAAACTATGGTAGATCCATAGTTTATTCCACAATTATCATATTTCTATTTTCTAAAAGTATTATACATTCTTCGATATATTAATAATGCCACTACAAAGGAAACGGTAAAGCATCACACAGACAATATATGTGTGAGTGCTACTGTATGGCTGCACTAATTGGACTTTAAAGAAACATAAACACATTTAAAAACGCTTGGATAAAAAATATCTACGCAAGAATACTGTACACTTTCTTGAACAAATACATAGTAGCTGTATGACCACTTACCTCCTATCACACAAACCGTCCAAATAATAAAAAAGACATACTGGACACGACTGGGGAAGTAAGGACAAACTCATAAGTGACGTTCTCCGTGGACACCAAAAATAAAACACACCAGTGCAGGGAGACCAGCAAAAACCTGCATCAGTCAGCTTTGAACGGATTCTGGATGTCGTACGGAAGATCTGCCAGGAATGATAAGTGATAGGAACGGGTGATAGGTAGATTGTTATGGAAACCTGAGTTGTCAAGGCCATCTGGTCATGAAGATGGTCATTATATTGTAATATTCTTCAACTTTGAAAAACCTTGTAAACTAATTTTACTATAAAGATGTAAAATATTTCCCTATAGTGATGCATTGACTTACGAGTTTATTTCGTTCCATTCGAAACTCCATTTCCTACTATATTAAATCCTTTTCGCCATTAAAATAAACAAAATTGCAATTAATCCCCCCACAAAAAAAAATCCAATTATTTTGTTTTTTCAAATAAAAAAATAGCACTGTATTTTATAAAAACATCATAAAATATATTGTATTCAATTATGTTCTGTAATATATTCTTATTTTTATTTTGTATAAATACTTTTTTCTTTGGATTATTAACTTTTTAAATGATTTTTAGTAAACATATTAACATATACGTGTCTGAAGCTCGCTTTTACCTCACATTTTAGCTTTCAACACAAAGCAGAAAGTTGAACGATTGAAAATTTAACTCGAAAAACTCGTATGTTGGGTCATTCATAAATCACCATACCAGTGTATTTAAAGTAATGAAACAATCTTTGTCAATTCTGTAACTGTGAGTCAGGGGTCGTGAGAGAATCTACGGATCACTGAAGAAATAAAGCATGGTGGATTTTAGTTTCTTGTATTTCACCAAAACTTTTGGTAATTTAAATGAAGAGAAAACTTTAGATGAGGTCCCTTTGTCTGACAAAATGTTTTTCTCGTGAAGTAAGTCTTAGGGATTATGTATTATCCAGTGCCAAATATTTATTGATAGAAAATCATTTCTTTGTTTTAAGAATTTGTACTTCAGGAATCGCATGTTTGCCAACGTAAAGAGCAAGGACGAAAAGCAAATGGTGCCCAACAGGATGGCGCCTCTACAAAAGATGATGGCAGATATCATGTGAAAGTGAATCGGGGGAAAAAAGACAGAAAGTTATATTTCTGTTATTCTAGGCAAAAATATTGATTTTAAACTCACGGCTAATAAGAACGAATATAAATAAAATCACATTTATTGACACACATGCGTATATTTGCAAAACACACGCATAAACACAAATACGCACACACACGCAAATAAACACGTATATACAAACGTAAAGAAATACACGAAAACACACACACAATATATATATATATATATATATATATATATATATATATATATATATATATATATATATATATACGTGTGTTGCGATATTCATTGTATGGTTTTCTTTACATGTATATTTACAGATTTCTTAAGCATTGTACGCAGAGGTTAATGGCATTTTAAATGTAAGTGTATTTCTATGAATCATCCATCAAAAAATGTTGAAGTTTAAATGTTTACTACACGATAATATGTAATACATGCAAAAATATTGATCTACATATGAGTTTACATATAGTGTGTTTATGAGTATGTTGTTACACGCGCACACATATGCGTATATATATATATATATATATATATATATATATATATATATATATATATGTGTGTGTGTGTGTGTGTGTGTGTGGTATTTGTGGAAAAGGTGACTTACGGTGAAAATGGTCACAATGGTTAGTTGATGCAAGTTTCACAATGATAAGACAGCGATATAACAAATATAAAGTGCTTAATACGTTAGCAGAGCAAAGATTATGATAATATATATAGGGTCAGGTTAGCTCACTCGGTAGAGCGTTCGGCTAGAAACCACAATGTTCCTAGTTCGAAACTGGCCCTCGCCAACTCAGCGTATGAGTAGCACAGGGATATGTGCGGTAAAGTGAGGAGTTGATGGTAGGTGTGGCGCTCCACCTCAGATGTAAAATAATCTCCTTGGTCTCGCGCTATTGAAAAGGGGATAGACTCCCTCGCTGTCTGGCTGATACCGACACTTTACCGACGACTTTACTTTTTTACTTTATATATATATATATATATATATATATATATATATATATATATATATATCTTTGTGTTTTTCCGCCAAAGTCTGTGACGATTTATGCATGAAGTTTTCTCGATAACGCTAAGTGTGTGTGTGTGAATTTTGATATGTGTGGGCACGGTATGCTTTCACACATAAACACACACACACACACACACACACACATATATATATATATATATATATATATATATATATATATATATATATGTTTGTATAAATCTTTTTATACACACGTATATATATATATATATATATATATATATATATATATATGACTGATGCTGAACCGATCGGATTTCAATCCCGGCTGTAGTTAGCCACAGTGAAGAAACTTGATAAGTCGAAACACATGTCTGTGGATGACAATATATATACATATATATATATATATATATATTAATTGCGTTAGGAAAGACCGAGCGTAGATTGATTTCACTTATAATGTGAACCTTTTGATTAATAACTATACAAAACAATATGACACTCACACAGACACATGCACTCACCCACCCACACATGTGCCCACACACAGACCCTCCACTCACACACAATCATACACATACATCGTTTTGGTGGATTCAATCTGTCTCAGGTAATAATCTCATGGGGTATGGAGTTGTACTTTTGAGTCGATGAAGGAATTGGAAATGTCTTCATAAATTGTAAACAATTACCAGTGTGTCAGTGCGTGTGTGGATGTGTGTGGGTGCTTCTCAAATTTCAAAATGTATGCACATTTATTGTTCTTTGCCGGTGAATGACCGGTGTTTTTTTTTGGGGGGGGGTTGTTTCCTCCCCAAAACTCATGGGGCTGTTTTTCCCACTTACCGCGAGAGTTCACGAGGTATATCTTTTCTCAGTTTAATATTTTACAAGCGTCTGTCTGGATACTTTTAGATCACTCCTCTTACATTCTAGTTCAATGAAACGTTTTAAAACTTACAATGGTCTTTGTTACTTTTTGGATTCAATTATTTCGCGATTTTTACAACACTGGTAAATTTTCAATTCTGTCGTGATGGAATGAACATTCTGAAATATCTCAAATATTTTTAAATTATCGATTAAATATTTGAGAATAAATCTGTCTTGAAATAGCTCGAATACATTTCTACATTTAATGATACTCTATATTCGTGAATTTTTCGAGACAACGCCATATTTAACTTTATCTAGCAATTATGAATTTTTATATCTCAAGAGAATTGTTGTTTTTTCCCTTTTTTAGCAAAAATATCAACATAATTCCACAGGGTGAGATATTTTAAAAGAATTAATATGTATTCACGATAAAGATATAGGTGTCATATGGTGCGTGTATTTATAATAAAAAGAAAATTTCTCGGGCGATCGAACCACTTCATTGACTTTTAATAATACGGATTGTTTATTTCTGTTTTAAATAATGAAACAACAATTTTTATAACGTTTCTCTACATAAAAGGAAAATAAAGGTTTTTAACATAGAATCCTTCGGTGTAATATTGTACACCCAGAACCACGATAATAGCTTTGTAGTAAAATTTAGAATATCTCGGTTTCTTGTGAATCGATTTTGAAATTTTCCCCAGATGGTCACTACGATACGATTGTTAGGTTGTCATTATTCTATATAACTTTCTTTTTTCAGATTTGTTATCGTTTGGGGTAAGCACGCTAATAGCATGTCTTCTTTCTAAGAACACTTTGACGCGGAAAAAGCCTCAACAGTGAAGTAAAGTCTCTCATCATCAATGAAAGTACTAAAGACACCTCTCTATATATCAGCGCAGGGCATTTATTTCGTCATATGGATATGGTTAGACGATTTCTGAGGTAACCTTTGCCATGAAAGATACAATCCGATTATGGGACCTCCAAGACGGTAACAGCGAGGAATTTAAGGAGCATTAGCCGCAAGATACGTGGGAAACCTGAACAAACAAGTAAAGGTATTTTCACCACCGGTGAACTTCTTCATGTACCGAAAACCACTAGAAACAACCTCATCTGGGACCATGGCTGCCATGCGAGGTTGTCTAAAACTGGGCGACCCTTGATGGATCTGTCGGTTCATTAAATGGTTGGGTATATTTCAAAGATGGGTGTTACTAGCGTTTACGACGTCAACAACAGGGCGGTGAGACAGACTTGTTGGCTAAATCAGGATGCCTGAAGGAGTAAAATTGACTGCACCCGCTAACTGCAATGTTTTGAATGAGGTTTTGATTCCATGGCTGGATGATATACCACTGTTACTTCTGTGGACTCGTGTTCATGCACTACAACGTTCCCTCACAATCTTCCTGGGCCACTCATGTATTCCTAGGTTCTTACGGCATACAAGATGAAAGGGTGATGCTGTGGCCCCTAGCCTATATCGATCTCAACCTATTGAAAATATTTGGTCCTTTATAAAACAAGATATTTATGCCGATGGACATCAATTCACATCAAAAGATATCTTATGGACAACCAGCGAACGTGCATCATTCGCAATCCAGCCTGCTACTATAGAAATAGTAAATTGGGAGATACCATGACTAATAGGGGTTTTGGCGATTGCCCTGGAAATGGCGATCATGGGACCTTAATAATTCATTATGTCAATAATCATTATAATATTGTCATGGTTTTCTGTAAAAAATATACTCAATGTATACTTAATATGTATTATTATGCTTCCTTTTCTCAAAAAATGACGATATGGGATATTTTCATTCAAAATCTATTAGCGAGGTTCACCCAAATAACAACGAATCTGAAATAAAAACCAAATGAGCGTTACAATAATGAAAACATACAAATGTTATTGCCATATTGTGCAGACCATAAGTGGAAAATTTAATCAAAGTCGATTCCCCCAAAAATGAGATATTCTTAATTTCACTACCAAGCTGTTATCGTGGTTCTGGGTGTATAAAAGGTAAAATGTGAGAAAGGGTAAAATCTTACGACAGAGTGTTTCGATTTTACAATCGTCAGGTAAGCTTGTATAGTTCTGAGTCGATTGTATTTAACCTGTCTTACATTTTATATCTTATATATTCTTATCATTAAATGATATCGTGGTATTGCTCTGCATTTTTTGTATTTTGGGAATTAAATACGCTTTCTGGATTGGATATACATTATATATGATGGCAAGAATATTCGCCTTCCGGGCGTAAGTATTTAAGTTTTATTGCAATAAAATATGTTAAATTAGAAAAACTAACGAAATTAAATAAGAACACATATAAAAAATATTACACTTATTTTTATAATATTTTAATAGTTTTCTATATAAAAATCATTCATAGGAATGATTTTAATACGTTGGAGAATAAAACAATAATATTAAAGATCAATAACACCAATTAAGTATTATTATTATTATTATTATTATTATTATTATTATTATTATTATTATTATTATTATTATTATTATTATATTAAAACGCTTGTCCCTTAATCCTCCAACCACTATGATCTTGCAACATCCACTAGTTAAAAATGAGACTCTCTAAATCGTCCAAAATGAAATGAAAACATGTAAATTCTGATTATCTATTGTTGCTTATTTGCTGAATTCTCATTTCTTATGAGTGTCGTCATCTCAGCTAAATAATGGACTATCCCGTTTTTATCATGGAGAAAGAAAGGGAAGAAAGGGGACACCAAAAGCAGGGGCTCACCAAAATTGAATGAAAGTAGAGTGTGAAAAGACGAAGGAGATGCTGAAGGGCCCCAAAGTCTAGGATAATTATACCAAAATATAACAATAAACTTGAACTGTACTCTATAAACTTATCCAATAACGTGTTTCCCAACCCATCTCTAAACAAACAACTGCAAATAACTTACTATCAAAATCAAGAAAAATCCCTTGAAAAGACACATAATGAATTTGACCAGCCCTCACAATTTACAGTTTGGCATAGAATAACCCTGGATTAGATAATGTGCCGTTAGAATTAATCAATCAATCAAAGTATAGGGGTTAATATGGCTCTGTAAAATTGAAGAAAGAGACAATTTGCTATTTCATATTGATTTTCATCAAGTAATGCATTGATACAATCACATGCTACTGTAATGCAAATCAGGTTTCTAATCTTGAGTTTTCTTTGCAGACAAACTTGTAATGCTTTGTTTATAAGCGTCATTAGCCTTTATCCTGTAAATAAATAATTTGGAGAATTTATATTTTGTTGTTTAAAAATAATTCCGTGTTTTGTTTTGTTTTGTTTGTTAATCTCAAATCAACAATTATAATCGCATATATATCCGTTATTCTCCTTAAAATAAACAAAGCTTTATATCATATTACCCTTTGTCAATATTATGGCATAAAACAAAACTAGAATTCTCCGAAGCCGTACCTTCTCAGTACTTATGTATGGTTGTACCACCAGGGCTCTAACAAAACGCATGGAAGAAATATAAAGATAGGAATGAGAAAAGGATGTTGCGTGTCTTGGGGAACACATCATAGAAGCAGCACCCTACAAAGCAGCATTTGTACGTTCGGTTACTTCTCATCTCACTAGAAAGGCAAATATGTGGTGAGTAATGCTGGAAAAGTAAAAACCAATTCGTAAGCGACATTCTCCTATGAAATTCTACACATAGATCAATATTGAGATAAAAACCTATATTCTTCAACTATGTGCGAACACGGGGTGCCGTCTAGAGTACCTACCAAGCCGTATGGTTGATAGTGAAAAATGGCGAAAGTGAGAGAGAGAAAGACAAAGAGAGACAGAGAGAGAGAGAGAGAGAGAGAGAGAGAGAGACAGACAGACAGACAGACAGACAGACAGAGACAGAGAGAAAGAGAGAGAGAGAGAGAGAGAGAAGAAGAGAAGAGAGAGAGAGAGAGAATGGGAGAGGGAAGACGAAAGGAAACTGTTTTCATACCTTTATGATGATTGATTGATTGATTAATTTTTATAGCAGAGATTAAGGAAATTCATTCATATTTACATTTTTGTGTAGTTTTTCTTTTTTGTTTTCTTTTATTGTTTTTTTTTTTTGCACTCAGTCCTATCGAATACGGATGATCTGTATACAAATCTATTTGTACCATAGATGGGGCAAGTACTAGCACTCCTGTACAGAGTGAACCTGTGAATAATTGATAATGTAGGGTAAGGCACACTCCCCAGATCTCCAGAACCTAAGTTTCAACATCAGATACAATTCAGAGTTAAATCCAGGACACAGGAGGGAAGTCCTTGTGACGTAGCGGCTAACGTCCTGGACAGCGACATTGTATTAAGTGAGTTCAAAATCTAGTCGCGCTATTATGTTCACTTTCGGACTTTTGTTATGAAACAAAGAAACCAAATCAAACCACAGTAGGACATGTTTATTGGGGGTGGGGGTGTTCTTCGCCCTCATTAGAAGGTACATTCAGCGGATTCTAAGCCCTGACGAGACGATTTCAGTTATGATGATGACTATATATATATATATATATATATATATATATATATATATATATGTGTGTGTCACTGATCTATGCCAATCCACAAAGCAAATAAATTTATTTCTGGATTAATTAAAATCGATTTAAAAAGTGCTCAATAAAAAGAGCTAAATATACGTTTAAAAGCGAATGTTATAAAATATTCCGACTGCAGTTTCTTGCCGTAGCAAATCTTCAGGGAATTCCCTGAAAATTTGCTACGGCAAGAAACTGCAGTCCGAATATGTTATAACATTTGGCTTTAAACATATATATATATATATATATATATATATATATATATATATTCTAAACTCTACCGGTGTGAAAAAAACCGATAACTCAGTTTTCAAAATAATACAACAAATTTCAAGCTGATATCAGGTAAAAATTTTTTTTTTTAATAATTAAAAAGAAAAGATAAGCACACCCGTACTTTCTGAAAATAATCATCAGTATCAGATGCAGTAACCAAAAGAAAAAAAAGCTCCGAAGAAGTTTGTTAAGTTACATATGTAAAAAGTGCTCAATACGCTAAGTAGAGCATAATTATAAGGACCTACGTGAGTCAGGCACTATCTACCTAGGTTTCATCCGAAAAAATTTTCCTGTAATGATTATCATCGTAGGAAAGGCATAAGGGGACCCGAGTTCAAATCCTGGACAATACTTATTGCGTTTTAACTAGCGCTAATGCCCTATTACCTCGCAGACTGTGTTCTCTAACCTGGCAATGACAACCGGTGTAGGAGAAGGAAAACTGAATTCAGTTTGTATTATCATAAATACGTTTGTTTTGAACCTCGATAAAGTAATCACACATTTAAACTTTGATTTATCTCTCTACGCATCTGTCTGTCACATTATGATAAAAACAACAACTAATTTCACAATAGAGAGAGAGAAGACAGAGACAGAGATGGAGAGAGAGAGAGAGATGGAGAGGGTGAGTGAGAGAGAGGGGGAGAGATATATATAGAGAGAGAAGGGTGAGTCAGAGAGAGAGCGAGAGCGAGAGGGAAAGGATGAGGGAGAGAGGGATTTAGAGGGGGAGGTGAGAGAGAGATGGAGGGTGAGTGAGAGTGATAGAGGGAGGGAGGGTGAGGAAGAGCGAGAGCGAGAGGGAAAGGGCAAGAGAAAGAGAGAGAGAAAGAGAGAGAGAGAGAGAGAGAGAGAGAGAGAGAGAGAGAGATTAGAAATGCCAATGAAAAGTGATTTGTAGTTGTCAAGAAACAATAACTACTTAAGGAATCTACAAAATCATAAACAAAGACGATCTTTGTATTTCATTCTTTTATTTTGTTTGGTATTTTATAAAATTTTGTTCACGTAAACAAGTGTGTTCTTTGTTCATTTTGTCGATTTCTCACTGTGAATAAAATTAATGGTTGTTTCTTTTTTTCTCTTCTGTATTTTATCTCTACACAAACGAGATCCGTTTTAATCTTGGTATTGATTTTTATAAATTAAGCTCTGTTTTACCTCGATGAAAAACATAATTATCGAAAATAGAAATAAATGAATTAATAATAAAACCGGCAGCAGCAACACGTCATAGTACCAACCTCTCTGCCATGTGTAGGATGCAACGCAACGTCAATTCAAAGCGGAGTAAAGCTGGTTGGAATTCAGATTATTTTCTCTAACCATTTTTTTAATCCAACACACACACACACACACACGCACACACACCGACACACGCACGCACACGCACGCACACACGCACACACACACACGCATGCGCGTATGCACGCACGCACACACACGAAACAACACATATGGGCACGGCAGAGACACTCATAACATGCACATATCAAACACGCATACACAGAGCAAACAATTTAAACAGTAATAACACAAATCAGCTGTGTCTGAAGAACACACACACACACAGATGGAGGTAATGAAAACACACCATCTGCGCTTGGAAAACACACACACACACACACACATACACACACACGCACACACACACACACACACACATGAATAAACAAATTACTAAGGCCTACGTAATAATGACAGGATAAATAGCTCTGTCTCCCATTTATAGAGATATCAATCTCTATGAATAGTATTTCTCGAAGGAATTCGCGTAAAGTCAAAAACAAACAGCAATGTGCAGCATTTGAACTAGTGTCGCTGATTTCAATACCTACGACGATAAGCGTTGCATTTAGCGCACGTCTTTAATTGTTCTTAAATTTTAATTTTAAATAGCCGAATTTTCTTAATTCAGTTTCGCTCAAATTAAGTGCGAGTGACTCTCATTGTGTCGACAAAAATAAGTCATTCAAGATTAATACCCAGTAACAATATGCATGAGAAAAATGTAGGGAAGGTTATCACATGTATTAAGCACAAAGAAACGATCCTATGATAACAACTATTACTGTTACTATAATAGTACCACTAGTAATGTAAAGTAGGCGGAGTGGCCTGTCATCAGTATCAGCCGGACAGCAAGGGGGTCAATCCCCTATTCAATAGAGCTAGACCAGGGTCCTTTTTGGCTCTGACGTGAAGCGTTACACCTACCATCAGCGTCAAATTTACCGCACTGATTCAAGCTGTCTACTCATGCGCCGAGTTGGGGAGGGCCGGTATCGAACCCGTAACCTAGTGGTTTCGATGCTCTACCGACTGAGCGAAACCAGCAATTTGTAGTATTTATTTACCAATCCCTCCGCACGAATAGGATGCAACACTAGGTAAATTTTGAATCGAAGTTTTTTTCTCCTAGTCTATACTCTACTAATTACCTATAGCCGTAGGGAGAATAATTGGATGTATAACTTTCACAAAGGTAGTAGCCCTATGTAAAATACATCCACCCTCGTCTAGGATTTGAACTCGAGTCAACGTGTCCATTTTCTACGATGATAACCAATACAGGACGGGTTCCTATATTATTATTATTATTTATTATTAGTAGTAGTAGTAGTAGTAGTAGTAGTATAGAGATGTACGTGCCGTAATGGTCATTGGCACAGAAAAATAGAATTGTTAATAGATTTTGTAAATAATAATTACATCTGTCAGCTTAACAGTCGAATAGTAAAGTATATATGAATTTCTATGCTTTGTGGGCAACCTTATTATTATTATTATTACTATTATTATTACTACTACTAATTCGTTGCATTAATATTATTTTAGGTTACTTGAATGATAGAAAATAGCTTTAATGAATAAATGATAGTAATATACGTTAAAATAATAATAATAAAATAATAATAGTAATAATAATAATAGTAATAATAATAATAGTAGTTATAGTGATAAAATAATGTTAATAATGATAAATGATAATAGTGATAATAATAGTAATAGTGATAATAATGGTAATGATAATAATAATGGTGATAATAATAATGTTGGTGATAATAATAATGATGATCTACTTCCATTTCGTATAATAAAATACGATACATACTTCGACTGTCAACGTTCAGAAATTAACATATGTATGCACTTGTACATATATATACATTTCATGTCAGGTCGCACAAAGCGCTATGGGTATTATGTAACCCCGTACAACCTGCTCCATAGTCGGATCATCGGCGACTAAACCGGTACCCCCACCAGGCTTGCTTGGTGAGGAGGGTGGCTAGACACCCAGCAGGACGAAAAACAAAACCTGTGAAAGGGCGGAGGAAGCTTCCCGCTCAACGGCCATCTTGCACATTAACGCGAGAGCACAGAAATACCTGGGCTGGTATCCAGGCGCGTAATAGTCTAAATAACCCCCACTGCCTTGTAGTTATCCTCTGGATAGGAAAGAGCTAAGGGAGAAAACCCTGACATAAATCACGGCTTGGACTCCGTTAGGCAGTTCAGTGTGTAAAACACTAACTGGCAACTCCTGCAGCCAAACTGACGCCGAATGTTGTGGTTCACCATTCCTTCGGATCACGCCAGCAAGGCAGAGAGGGGGCCCTGTCACTTGGGCAACCCAGGGCCTCCATACATCTTGCCCAGGCTCTTTCTTTTTTTTTTTTTTTGTGCCCTGGAGGGGAAACTCCTTCTACACTGTGCTGTGGGCACAGCACGGGAGGTCAGCAGTTACCGGTTATAAGCCCTTTCTCGTTTGGCGTAGAGTTGGGCGCCAGGGGCGACCTCCGTCGGTGGGAGAGATGTCTTCATCTCACTGGACAGCTACCACCCGCCTTAAGCTGGGCAGCCCTCAGCCAATTAGGTGCTGTCCCGCCACAACCTGCCTGCTTCATTGGGTGCATGTAGCTAAGGGATTTATCCTAACAAGCGGGTCGCAAACATATGCACCAAACAAAACGAACAAAACTAAGACTCTTGCATTACGCCTCGGATGCTGGAATGTTAGGACAATGACACCCGGACAAACTGACAACGATAAAAGGGATATAAGAGATACACGCAAAACTGCAGTCATTAATGAAGAACTCTTGAAGAGACAAGTTGACATCTCTACTCTTCAAGAAACTCGACTTCTCTCGTCAGGCTCATTGAAAGAAAGAGACTACACCTTTTTCTGGCAAGGGAAACCTCCTGGTGAAACCAGAGAGCATGGAGTTGGCTTTGCAGTCAGGAACACTTTACTGGGAGCAATAGTACCACCTACAGGTGGTTCAGAGAGAATTTTGACCCTCCGCCTGAACTCTTCGATAGGACCTGTTCACCTGGTTAGTGTATACGCCCCAACACTTAGCGCCCCTCAAGAAACAAAGGACAAATTTTATGATGAGCTTGAGTTGATTATAAAAAACATCCCCAAACAAGATCAACTTTATCTTCTTGGTGACTTTAATGCAAGAGTTGGTGCTGACCATGACTCCTGACCATCTTGCTTGTGTTATCATGGCATTGGTAGAAGAAATGAGAATGGACAACGTCTCCTTGAGTTCTGCACATACCACAATCTATGCATCACCAACTCATATTTTCAATCCAAACCGCGTCACAAAGTTTCCTGGAGACACCCACGATCTGGCCACTGGCACCAGTTGGACCTGATCATAACACGGTGCTCCAACCTCAAAAGTGTCCTCCAAACCCGTACCTTTCACAGCGCAGACTGTGACTCGGACCACTCCCTCGTCTGCTGTAGAGTGAAACTGCAAATGAAAAATTTCCACAGAGTCAAATTAAATGGACGCCCTCGTGTCGATAGTGCCAAAGCAGCTGACCCAACCAAAGCTGCTGCCTTCCTCTGTGCCCTAGAGGAGTCTCTCCACCACCTACCACAGTGTTGCTCTGTCCAGCAATATTGGGATGGCCTTCGGATCACCATCCATAACACAGCCCTGGCAGTTTTTGGCAAAAGAGTACGTAGGTCAAATGATTGGTTTGAAGCCAATGACTCTGTATTGACACCAATCTTGGAAGAAAAAAATATAGCTTTCATTAATTACAAATCTGTGACGAATTTACATGCCCTTAGAGCTTCAAGGAAGAAGATACAACGAACTGCACGTCGCTGTGCTAACAGTTACTGGCTACAGCTTTGCAGCAGCATTCAATCAGCTGCTGAGTCTGGTAATATCAAAGGCATGTACGACGGCATAAAAAAGGCGCTTGGACCATCACATCGCAAAACCGCTCCTCTGAAATCAGCCTCAGGAGAAATCATAAAAGATCGATCTAAACAACTTGATCGCTGGGTAGAACATTACTCAGAACTCTACGCCAGCGACAACACCGTTTCTGATGCAGCTCTACGTCATGTAGAGCAACAACCAGTAGCAGAAGAGCTAGATAAGGAACCTACAACTGAATAACTTTGCATTGCCCTTGACAGACTAAACTGTGGCAAATCACCTGGAAGCGACGGAATTACAGCTGAAATCCTAAAGTGTGGGAAGCTTGTTCTTCTAGAAAAACTCCACAAGCTCCTCTGCCTATGCTGAAGTGAAGGGGTTATCCCACAAGACATGAGGGATGCCACCATCGTAACACTGTATAAGAACAAGGGAGACGAGCGATTGCAATAATTACCGTGGTATTTCTTTACTCAGCATTACAGGTAAACTCTTTGCTAGAGTTGTACTAAATAGACTTCAGATCCTCGCAGAAAAGACTTACCCTGAATCACAGGCCGGTTTCAGAGTAGGAATGTCCACTACTGACATGATCTTCTCTCTGAGGCAACTTCAGGAGAAATGTAGAGAACAGAGAAGACCACTCTACATAGCATTTATTGACCTCACAAAAGCTTTCGACCTTGTAAGCAGGAGTGGTCTCTTCCAGTTAATAGAAAGAATAGGCTGCACCCCAAAACTTCTCCGCATTCTTCAGTCTTTTCACACTGACATGGAAAGCACCATCCAGTTTGATGGGTCCACCTCAGACCCTTTCAGCATTCGTCGTGGTGTCAAGCAGGGATCCGTGTTGGCTCCCACTCTGTTTGGGATCTTCTTTTCCCTCCTTCTGCGCCAGGCTTTTGGTAAATCAACAGAAGGAGTCTACCTTCACAGAAGGACAGATGGAAATCTGTTGAATCTCAGCCGTCTAAAAGCAAAAACAAAGGTCAAGCAATTTGTCATTCAGGACATGCTATTTGCTGATGATGCAGCAGTGGTAGCACACTCTCAGGAGCAGCTGCAAACACTCATGGACCAGTTCAGCCAAGCCTGCCAGGACTTCAGCCTGACCATTAGTATAAAGAAAACTAAGACGATGGGTCAGGGAACTGGAAATCCTCCCTCCATCACCATCAACAGCTACACCCTGGAAGCCGTAAACACCTTCACCTACCTTGGATCCACCATCACTGACAACCTGTCACTTGATGCTGAACTCAGTTGCCGGATAGGAAAAGCTGCCACAACTTTTGGGAAGCTCACAACAAGAGTGTGGGACAACAGCAAGCTCACTATCCGTACAATGGTACAAGTGTATAGGGCATGTGTCATCAGCACCCTCATGTATGGAAGTGAAACATGGACCTTATACTCCCACCAAGAGCGGCGGCTAAATACCTTCTACCTTCGCTGCCTTAGACGTATACTGGGCATCACCTGGAGGGACAGGATCACTAACACAGCAGTCCTAGAGAAAGCTCAACTCCCCAGCCTGTACTCTCTACTGAGACAACGTCGTCTCCGATGGTTGGGTCATGTACGTCGGATGGATGATGGACGAATCCCGAAAGACATCCTGTATGGAGAGCTAACATCTGGTAAAAGACAGATTGGTCGCCCCCTACTGCGATTCAAGGATGTCTGCAAAAATGATCTCAGGTGCTTTGGAATTGTCCCTTCCAGCTGGAAAATTTGGCTCAAGACCGCCCTCGGTGGCGGCAGAATCTCCATAGAGGCCTGTACACGTCAGAATTCACCCTGATACAGCATCATGAAGCTAAGAGGTCCATAAGAAAGCAACGGCAACAAAGCATCGGGACATCATCATCTACAGGGACAACCTACAAATGCAAAATCTGTGGTCGAGAATGTTTCTCAAACATAGGACTTCATAGTCACAGGAGGCGCTGCAACCTCAGGGGCACACAAAAACTTTTATCATAGTCTTTCGAGACTGAATTGCCAATGAATGATGTGGGCAACCACTCTAGGAAAATTACATATGAATTCAAAATAGGAAGCAAGTGACCCTAAAGCACATACAATGTCTACAACCTTATTTCCGTAATTCGTGCTATCAAACTTATAAAACTGCTCCAGCCTCTGTCCTTCATTTGCAAGATATCGGCCCGGTGGAGGGTAACGCTATTTTGTAGGAGTAACTCTTAGTCTTCCATAAAACCTTGCCAATATCTGTCTCAAGATCTAGACTCATATCCATGACACCTGGAGGTGACATGAACACATATTATCATTTTACACCTTGCGAGTTTTCCACACCACTTTTAAATTATAGTGTTTCACAGAAGTCTGAGCGAAAGAAAATCTCCTCAGATCTCAAGGACTTTTAAATATTGTAACTGATCATAATTTTAAGCCTAGAAGGTCTCGATTCTTTCCATGGTTTCCAGTTCGCCCATTCTCTTTCCTAGGCATTTGTGAACCGTTTCAATGGGACCAACTACAATTAGTATCAGCATCACTCGTCATCTTTTTTTATTCACTGACAAGATACAGATATTTGTTCATTTTTCACATTCTTTTATTTTCAATCTATGGATGCTGAAATGGGAAAATCGATTAGATGACAAGTTCTTATCTTCTTGTTAATTAACAACATGCATGGTCTACTGGCCGGAATTTGGTGACTCGTTTTAATCAAAGATTCATAGAGCATTGTATTGGTCTTTTTTTCCAGAAAATATTCTGGTTTGTGCATACGTTATTTGTCAGCATGGTTAAATTTCAGTCTCTTGCATAGTTCGCAGTGGATCCTCTTTTCATCATAGTTGTACCTAATCTTGTATTCGTTTTGTGTCAATTTGCTGCAGTCGCTTATGTTAACCGGTTAATATTTGTCACCACATAACCTACACATGCTATTCCTCAGTGTATTATCAATATTTGCTTTGAAATAATTAGTTCTCATGTTGTTACTTTGTACAGCTATTAACTGATATTCACTTTATATATTCAATTTTCTCTACTTGTATACATCCATATCTTCTTGTCTGAATTATCCTGACTGTGCAGCTTGAAACATCCATACATTTATTTTTCTTCCCATTTATTTTTTCTATATTTTAGTATTGTTCTTTTTCGGTTCAGCATTAAGATATTTTTGTTGATATTGCCATTACTGGGTGCTCTAACTAAATCTTTTATTCTTTTTTTTGTATATTACTCTATTCCGTGAATTGTAGCACCTACTCAATTCCAAATGTGGAAGTCCTCTTCCTTTTTTGTTCTTGACACATAAACTCTGTCTGTGTCATCTCTCTACTGTAAAACATTGTGCTTTGGGAGCAATTCCCTCATTCTTCTGTCTAGCTGAGATCATCCTTTGACCATATTAAGAATGGTCCAGATTTATTTCCATTTATAACAATAGAGACCTTTCATGTACTGAATTCATTGATCATATTGGTTTCGTGAAGAATTCATCTTCTTCTGAGGTAGTTATTTCTTACTTCCCGTTCATCTCTATTTACTGGATGGAGTCGGTTTCTAATATTCCAAGTTTTTTTTACAGTTTTCTTTTATTTAATTGTTTTGAAGCTTTCCAGATTTGATGGTTCTATCACTTTCTTTGTGTCTTTTCCACCCATTTATATTATCGGTATGACAAATTTTCTATCGCAAATTCCATTCCAACATCCTGGCTGTATATCTTAATAAGTTAAATAACTGTTCACATTTCTTTTTTTATTCTTGCCAAATATCATCCATTTACAAAAGGTGGTTTACTTTTCCTGTCAGTTTGTATGCTTGCAACCTTCTTTCGCAATTTTTTAGTATATACATTAGAGGCATCATTGTTATAACAAATTGCAGTGGTGACAATAAGTCACCCAGAAAGATTCCCATTATTATTATAATGGATTGTTCCCACCAGCGTAAGCTGATGGACTTTCACTGGAGTCTGAGTGAAAACACATCTTTCCAGGTTTCCAGGACTCTTCTGAGTATTCTAGCCAATTTCAATTTTCAATTGCTGTGTTCTGCATGGTTTAATTCGGCCTCTGATTTCCAGTTCCTATAGACTGTTTTCTAAGCTTTGGGGATCCGTTCCAAGTGAATCAACTACAATTGCTATCACTTTCATTCCCATATTCCACAGTTTCTTTAATTATCTAGCAAGGTCTACGTATTTGTCTATCATTGCGTTTTCTTTTATCTTCAGCCTGTGATCTGCTGGAACTGCAAAATCCACCAGCTGACAAGATCTCTTTTTTGTTAATCTATACAAGGTCTGGTCTTCTGGCTGGGATAAGACGATCCGTTTTTATGTTAAAGTATCAGAAAATGTGTTTCGTTCTCAAGATTAGATTCTGGTTTATGCATATACCATTTTTTGTATGGTCAACATTTAGATTCATGCACAAGTCCCAGTGGATTACCTTTCCAACCCAGTCGTGACTAGCCTTGTATACTCGTTGTGCTAGTTTGCTGCAATCGCTTAATACATGGTTTATTGTCTCATCTCTGTCACCACACAACCTACATTTGCTGTTCCCTTGTGTCTTATCAATTTTTGCTTAGATATAATTTTTCTCATGTCATTGTTTTGTGCAGCAATTAGTATTGACTCGGGTTCTCTCTTGAGGTTTCTTCTTCTTAACCATGTCCAGGTCTTTTCACGTCCGATCTCCACAATTTTTCGTTTGAAATATCCATATAATTGTTGTTCTTCACATTTCTATTTTTTGTATTTGTTGTTTTTCTGCTTGTCCATATGTTGCAGCTGCTGTTGTTGGCTGCCGTAATTGATCTTTTTTTTTACACTTTTTTGTTGTATTATTCGAGTCCTTGTATTGAGTCATCTACGCAATCCTTTATGTTGGCAAGACCACTTCTACCTTCCTTTCTTCATACATATATCCTGTCTCTATCATCTCTAGGGTTTACTGTCTTGTGCATAGTCATTAATTTTGTTCTTTTATTTTGGTCAATCTGTGTTACTCTTTTGTCCATTTAAAAAAAAAATATCCAGACTATCTTATAATTAGAACGGTTCAGGTATTTATTCTACTGATGAGATTTCTACTGCAGAGCTTGGTTTTCTTATTCTTCTCATGTATTCTATTTTTAACTTTTTCTTTCATCTTTGTTTCTGGATGATGTTCACTTCTAAAATTCCTGAGTATTTGGAATTTTTCTTTTCTCAAGTTTTCATATATTTTCCTGATTTGGTATTTGTTTTTTCTTTCTCTTTTCCCCTTTTATATAACTAGCATGGCACATTTTTCAATTCCGAATTCCATTCCTATATCTCGGCTGTATTTATTAATTTCCTTTTTTTTTTAAATTTCAAATTTACATAGGTTTCTTAAAAGTTTTCTACCTTTTTGGGGTATTATATTTTCACTCACATTAAGAGTAATCTCTTAAGGAGGTGTGCAGTACCGCAATGTGCCTTTTCGTATTTGCCATAAGCCGGGACAGAAGCCAGGGATCTTTTTAATATGTGTAGCTGTCTCTTGCTGGATCATACTTTGGTCTCCTACTATAAATAGCAAGGTGTTACTATTAAAGTGGCACTTTTTTTCAATTTCCATATCCAGGTTTTTATATTTACTTATTTTATTAGTTTCTTTGAATGTAATGTTTTTATCAGGTGACACTGATATATCAAGTAGAATGAATGTATTTTTTCTTTTATAGCACTTAACCAGTTTGCTCAATTTGGATAGAAACATCACAAAGAATAGTTGCTTCTTTCGATTCTCTTCTTCAGATCTCTCTATTCCATAGTACTTGTACATTTTCTAATGAATATATTTTATCATTATCACTTTTATAAAATTGTAATGATTGTTAAAGTTTTCCCTAAAATTAAATTACTTTATTTAAATTTACTAAAATTAAATTACTTTCGATAATCCAGCAGAGACATAAACATATACATATACTCGAATATACATATTAAAAATATATCATCAACTTGATATGACAGTGTCACCAGATAAAAACATTACAATCAACGAGACTAATTAAATAAGTAATTATAAAAACCTGAAAATGGAAATTGAATAAGTGTGCCATGATAACATTCCCTGCGTTAAATATAGAAATTCTTAGATTTTCTGATCAGTTGTGGCCAAATATTGCAAAACCGAGGAATTTTCGATGCATTTTTGTCTACGAACTTTGATGTCATTTTCTCAGAAATTGGTATAAGGGCAAGATCTAATTTTTGATATCATTACTTCAAATTCCTCAGCATTCCAGAATTGGAGCCTCAAAACCAAAGTTTGTTTAGATTCATAATAAGATTGCTCCTTAGTGGATTACCCCTACAGGAGGAATACAGTCAGTTTATTCTAAGCTAATTAACAGGGTCATTATTATTATTATTATTATTATTATTATTATTATTATTATTATTATTGGATGTGTTTCATTATCTAATGACATATCAAACTTTGTGGTTTATTCAATGCCAAATTCATCCTCGTAGAAGAACAGTTGTAATAGTATTTAACCCATAGAAGGGAGATATTGGGGTTCCTACTTTTTTCAAGGGTAATAAGCTTAATAGCGTGTCTGGCATTCAAACACGCTAACTGCAATGTCCCATTCTTGAACGTCACTAATATGCCACGGGAACTTCCCCTATTATTACTATTATCAGCATTATTTTAGTAGTAGTAGTAGTAGTAGTAGTAGTAGTAGTAGTAGTAGTAAAATAGCTCCTGTGTAAAGTAAAGCATCATATCGAAAATGGTGTGAAAGGAGAAAGCCAGCCACATTAATTTTAAGAAACCCGGGAGAATAGAACGAATCCGCATAATTGTTTTTACCTAAAGGCCAATGATCGTGATAACACTTTAATTATTCCATCTTAACAGATTGATTTTTTTTCTTTTCTTTTTTTTTTTTTGATTAAAAAAAAAGGTGGAAGGAGCAGATGGTAGGAAACGCGGAAAGAAGTTAAAAAAAAAAAACGGGGATAGGGATCAGAATATTCGATAAAAATAGCATTTTCTAAATCAGCGTCCTTTCCTACAAAGGACAAAGAGAAAGGCGGGGTTTCCCATGTTTGAATACAATTTCATTTTTTTAAATTGTTGTTGTTGTTGTAAACTTCAATTTTTGAAAAATTAATTAATTTCGCCCGTGTATTCAAACAACAGATTAAAAAATCTGTAAAATTTAACATGAAAAATGAATATTTAGCTTCCTGGAATTCCAACCATTAATTACGGATGCATTAATACAATAAAAAGGAGGAAAGTCCCCGTGGCATAGTGGATTGAAAAATCGTAGAAATCGAGTTCGCACCCCAGCCGTACTATCATTTTCATTTTCCAAGTAATACCCTTGGTAAAGATACCTCCTCCTCCACATAAGAGTTTAATAGTACCACTAGTTCTTCTACAAGTATGGTTTTAGCATTATATAACCCATGAAGTTTGATATACAATGAAAAAAGAAACCAAACCAAATAATAGAGAGAATAATAATTGCCTACACTATAATTGAATTGGTTTGAATTCGTTGTTTAATGGCATATCAGTCTTTGTGGGTTATTTGATGCCAAAACCATCCTTGTTGTGGTACTATTTAGCCCATAACTGGGAGGATGAGGGTGTTCATTCATTCATTCATTCATTGATGATGATGATGGTGATGATGATGATGATGATGATGATGATGATGATGATGATGATGATGAGATTTATCCAACATCGTTACATTTGATCGATCATTAAAATAACTTTTGCATTCATTATGTGACTGACTGCATATGTCATGTCACTGGCATACCCTGCGAATGTCATAATATGATGAGGTTATCTAGGGTATCTAATATTGGCAAGAATACATAATACTATTAAAATGCTACAACTATACCAATAGATACCTATGATGATGAACATTATTAAGTTGCATGATGTTCAATATAGCACTGGATCTATGTAATTAAATCTCAAGTAAAAATGACGGCATATTGTGTTTAGCACATTAAAATAATATTTATCTTTTTTCAACTAGTACATGAATACATATGCATTCTAGCATCAATATGTATCACTGGAAATTCGATGAGTTGAATTTAACACATGTGCATAAAAATAATGAATATTTATAGAGATTATAGGAAAATATATCTGATACACACACACACACACACACACACACACATATATATATATATATATATATATATAATATATATATATATATATATATATATGTTGAAATGAAAAATAAAGGAAAGAAAATGTGAATGGATAAAATAGGATTTATTTTATATTATTTTACTGACACGTGTTTTGGCCAGGAATTTATCCATGCATACATGTATTCTATCTATTATTATTTTAAATACACACATACGCATAAATTCTTTTTTTTTAAATTTAAATATTCCTAATGTTTGAAAATTAAAATTCCACCTGACATTATTCCTTATATTCACCAACTATCTTCTCTCCGTTTCAAAATCCGTCGCATGCGACGATGACGTCATCATAACTGTTTTCTCCATCGCGTTAGAACACTTTCTTCAAGCGATTTCCAAAACATTCTTTTTAGCACATCTAGAAAATCCTCCGTATTTCAACCGATTTCATTTAAAACAATAAGGATTTACTCTGATGAAGGTCGCTATTTCTTTGTATACTAAACATTTCTGTATTTTTTTTTCAATTATTGTTATTTTATTTTATTTTGTATTTAAAATAATAATAGATAGAATACATGTATGCATGGATAAACTCCTGGCCAAAATACGTGTCAGTAAAATGAAATAAAATAAATCCTATTTTATCCATTCAACATTTTCTTTGCTTTATTTTTCATTTCAACATACCGTCGGATTCGCTTCCATTTTCAACTTACACCCCCCATATATATATATATATATATATATATATATATATATTATATATATATATATATATATAATCCAAAAGTCCAGAGAAGAAATCTTCCTTACGACATAGGAGTTTTTCTAAACAACCTGCTGCAGTTTGAGAGCTCAATGTGAGCTCTTATTGTTAGAGTCACAGAGCAAATTTATAAGTAAAGAAATAACAAAATACTTAGAGATTTTGATTTATAGCCTATTTCGGGGAGCTTAGACAAAGTATCTAATTCTCCCAGGTCATCAGATGCGCATCTGATGAGCTGGGAGAATTAGACACATACATATATATAATTATTTAAGTTTTTAAGTTTTTCTTCCCAAAAGTAATATCATATGAATTCAAATACATTTCTCAGTTTTACACTAGTAATTACTAGGTTGACTACACTACATTAATTAATGTATGTATTTCGCTCGTTCACTTTGTTTCTTCTATTTCCCTTTTATTATAACTTTCTCAGCAGTTGCACGAACACGGTTCCAGGTTGGAAGAATTCTCACTTCATCATATCACAGACATCAAATTTGCATATGACCAATAATCTGTAGCGTTCCATGTCTTTCCTATGCGTATATTGACATTGTTTTCTGTAGATGAGATCTTACTACCTAGGTATGTGTACTGGTCCAAAAAGATTGATGGCTACATTGAACATACCTTGGTAGCAGCACACCACCAAAAAGAAGCTGTTCTACCATTTACCTCCTATCACACACACTATCAAATTAAGAAGAACAATATATGCTGCACATTGACGGAGAAGCAAGAACGACCTTATGAGTGATGTTCTCTTGTGGACACCTTCACATGAACACACCAGTGTACGTTGACCAGCAAAAATATACATATTTCAGCTCTATGCAGATTCTGGATGCCCTGAGAAAGACCTACCAGTAGAGAGAGAGAGAGAGAGAGAGAGAGAGAGAGAGAGAGAGAGGAGGGGGGAGAGAGAGTCATGGGACTGTGCTGTCAGCTCAACCAGATGCTGCTGCTGATAATATTCTATGCTCCACCCTTATTACATCTATATGTCAAATATTGTATTTATTTTTCAATTTTTATTGATTTTTATCATTTTCTCCAAAACTTCCATATTGTGCTAACCTGTTTCTTTGTTTATTTTTTCTCTCTTGCTTTCGTCTATTCAATCCAAAAAAAAAACTTGAAAGGATACCAGTCACTCTTTATTCCATCATTGAAATCAGATTTCCAAATGATCAATAATACGTATATTGCAGACTATGCCTTTCTCATGCGTATATAGAAGTCGCATTCTTACAGACAACGATATAGATATAAGATATTACTTCCAAGACATGTGAACTGGTTCACTAATTTCAGGGGCTTACTGTCTAATGTGGAGTTGATCTTGTTTGAATGCACATGAATTCTGTTTATCTGAGTTCATGTGGAGGCCAATGCGTCGTGCTGCCTTCCTCGGCAGTCAGTCGGCTTGTTCAGATGATTTGCTTCGCTGGATAAAGTCTTCTCCTTGCCTTTTATTTTTAGTGTGAATCCTTTTTTCTTTCATTAAATCTAATGATGTTTGTAATACGTACTCTATGCAATATATCTATATTAATAATGGAGATTCGCTTCCGGTTTTTGTCTGTAACAAAAATTACGTCACTGCTTACGTCTCATTACCCAAAATCGCCATAATCTAATAAATACACTCAAAATTTGAACATGCAACATTAGACAGTCCTCATTGTTTTTTAAAACCAGTTTTAATAAATACATGACTGGTATTATATATCTATATATAGTTTGTTTTATTTTAATACATATTTAAAGTTTACATTTCAAGTTGTTTTATTTTTTAATCCTTTAATGAATTTGATGATTTTAGTTACTTAGGGTACAAACTCGCTGACATTGAATTTTTTACTCCCACCCATCAGGCAATATGTTTCAAAAATCTATTTTGACATCGCCCGGAGGGTGTTTTTTTATTTTGTACTTGTGAATATAATCTTCATACAATGACTGCTA
>CM042139.1:141043287-141050787 GCA_023376005.1 Doryteuthis pealeii | reverse complement strand
TCTCTCATTTGCCATTATAAAAGCAAAAAGTAAAATATAGTAAAGACATAGATCAATAATATATTTAAAAATAATAATTTAACTAATTATATAAAATGAAAACAAATTAAAAATGATGAAAGAATAAAAAAAAAACAATTAAAACCGAAAATTCAAACAAGGAGTATAATAGTAATGAATACTAAAAAAATATAATAAATGTAATGAAAAGTGTTTTTTTTATTAATGTATATATAAAAGTAGACGAGAGATTTATTTTAACATGTTAATTCTCGGGTGCTTGTAAAATATGAAAATTGAAAAAAAATAATGAGAAATAAAAATTATAAAAAATGAAAACCAAAACGTGTTGAGTCAAAGTGAATTTATTAGAAAACTATAATTGTTGTTGTTGTTTTTGGGGGGATGGGGGAAATGCAGACAAACAAGTTTTAAGAGCACCGCACAAACATGCTTATTCGAAAACAAAACAATACATCACAAACATTTTGTTAACTATGAAAATACAGAGAGAGGTGTGTCGGTTCTGCGCGAAGAACGTCTTCTCCATCTGTCTTCGAGGCTGCCAGGAACTGGTTTTAAAAGCTGCTTTCCTGGTGACCTTTAAGGAAACATCCGCTTCGATTCTGAGATTGTCAGTCTGCTGGCATTTTACTCCACCCTCCAATATAGTTTTTTTTTTCTATTTTATGTTTTTTTTTCTATTTCTAGCTTCTTTATTATTTTTCTAATTTATTTTTTGCTTTGAATTGATTAAGTAATTTATCCATCTTCGCTCAAGGTTCAAATTTGAATATATATATATGTGTGTGTGTTTGTGTGTGTGTGTGTGTATGTGTGTGTGTGTGTGTGTGTGTGTGTGTGTGTGTTTTGTGTGTGAGTATAAATGAATGAATGGACACCTTGGTGTAGATATAAATTTATTTCGCCATTTTCTGTCTCGTCTGTCTGATCTTTAGTGATTCGAAGAACTCATACCCGATATCATTGGTATGATCTTCGCTTTTTCAGTGATTTTTGATTTTTCACTTTTTCAAATTCCTCCATTCACGTTCGTTACTTATGTCAGTTCAAGGGCATACGCATACTCGCGATTTTCATACATTTCATGATTTGCGCGTGTTGGAGGAAAAAAATGAAATAATAAAATTCAAAAGCCGAAAGAAACTACCGAATAAAAGAAATTGAATCCTATTCCAATGTAACATGCCCAAAACTCTTAATAGAAAAAAAAACTTTTAAAAACATAAGAATATTTATATACCCATATATAGCCATAAAAACACCGACAAACTGTACATAAGATATATGAAATACATGAAATTAGAACATGCATATATACAAGTGAAAAAAAAAATCAAATGTAAAAACTATGACGTCACAAACATGACAAACACAGAAAAACCATCAAATTTATCAAAAACGCAAGTGTGCGCGTGCTCGTGATCTGGCTTTTTTAACAAACGCGAAAGGAGGGATTTTTAAAAAAATGAAAAAAAACCAAAAAACAGTGAAAATGAGAATGTCATACCAGTGAGATGAGGTCGTCAAGATCAGACTGACTAGGCAAATAAATTCCGAAATAATTTTATATTTACACCAAGGTATCCATTTATTCACTTACTTATAATGCTCTGTATATAGAAAAAATATATACGCAAATGTTTATATGTACGTTTGAATTCTCAATTTTGGTTGAATCCTATGAAGGGAACACTTGATGTCATGCACCTTGATATATATATATATATATATATATATATATATATATATATATATATACGTGTGTGTGTGTGTGTGTGTGTGTGTGTGTGTGTGTGTGTGTGTTGTTTATGTCTGTGTATACAGTAATATAAATGTGATGAAAACTCACTGTCTAGTGAGAATTCACTACATACATATTTCCGGGATCGGAAAACCAGTCCGGATTTTAATTAGAAATACACGTCTCTTTTTTCACGTGTTTTGTAATGTTTCGAATGAGAAATAAAAAACAACACTATATCTATCTATCTATCTATATATATATATATATATATATATATATATATAAATCTATCTACCTATATATATATATGAAGTGAACAAACAATGTGTTTGAAATGGCGAAGGCCGACAATTTTTGGGAGATTATGTGCTTTATTAAAGTCATACCTAATTTTTTATTTAATTAATCATAATTAAATGAATTATATGCACGCCTAATTCATTTAATTATAATTAATTAATTAACAAATTAGGTATGACTTTAATTAAGCCCATAATCTCCCAAATATATATATACATATATATATATATATATATATATATATAATATATATATATATATATATATATATTCCTGTCTTAGCGTGGTTACTTAACAAATGGTAAATAGCCCAAACTGTTCTACTATTTGCCTATAGTTTGTGGGAAAATAGTTGATTACATACCTTTCAAATGGGTATTAGTGCTATTTAGAATGTGACCAGTCTCGTCCAAGATTTGAACTCGTATCAACGAGACCATTTATATATATATATATATATATATATATATATATATATATATATATATATATATATATATTAGTTATTTGTTTTTACGTTCACTGGCTGACTCATAGGTATTTTCTAGTGCCCGATAAAATCAACTTTCATAAAGATCCTGTGACGCTATATTGTGACGCCATATGCATTATAGTATAGTGAGATTTTTCAACGAGTCGAGTTCAAATTTTGGACGAGGTTGTTTGCATTCACTTTGCAATAATATTTTTTTGAAAAGTATGAATCCCTCTCTTACCCCCTCCGCCATCGCATTCAGCAAATGGTAAACACTACGGTCGATTTTCATTAGGTTGGGTAAGGCAACCAGGCTAGTTGAAGATCAAATCAGAATTCAAACGAACTGCAAATCGGCGGAATGGCCTATGACGGCGCTGACCGGGGAGATCGTTTTGTGTCTGAGCGCCACACTTACTATCAGCTCTTCATTTTACCGCACAGATCCGAGTTGTGCTGCTCATGCTCTGACTTGGTGAGGGCCGATTTCGAAGCAGGAAGCTTGTGGTTCCTACGTTGATGATCTACCGACAGAGCTAACCCGGCCCATCTACGCCGAATAAAAAAGACCACCCTGAGATATTTTCTAGGTTACCGGGGTCGCCTAATATGTGTAGGTGTTCTTTTTAGAGGCTTGAGCTGTTAACTAGGAGTGTATTTCTGGAACACGGATATATTGGGGATATAGCCCCGTCTACTTCTCAGCAATAAGTGATACTATGTTTAATCCTTATCATTGATTTTTTGTTTATTTTATATGCCATTCTTGATTATCGGTATGTGAGCTGTGTTTTTGTTGGTAGTATTTCAAAAGGTTTATGCTCCGACATAACTTAAACGTGTGCGCAGGTGTCCGGCTAGACTGAAAGGAGAACAGTACCGGATGTTTACTCCCATGAATCAGTTAAAGAAACAATTCCCTGATGGGAGTAAGTCCGGGAAAGAGACATGAGGGTAACATGTAAGAGTTAGAACTATCAAGGGGAATAACTTAAGAACACGACAAAAATATCTCTAAATGTCTACTGCAATGCAAAAAATTCACTCTAAACAAAAAAAAATTATATTATTAAAATGTGATTGTTTATCATGTTTTCTCACTTTTTAAACACCTGGATATTTCACCAGAGCAGTTTCCCCATCCCACCATTGTAAATTTCACCAGAGTAAATTAAAAAAGCACTCCAACCACAAAAGTTTAGATATGATATAATTTTGGACAAAGAAAGAAAAATAATAAATTTCAGCATCATACGTTTGTTCTTCTCGGATGAGATGTATGCCGATGGCTTCAGTTAAATAAATTCAATGGAATACAAAAAAGAATTTGTAAGTTTCGTTATAGTAGTAGTAGTAGTAGTAGTAGTAGTAGTAGTAGTAGTATTTGCACCAGCAGTAACAGTTGTAATCACAGAGCAGTTCTTGCCGATTCGGAGTACATTGAAATAAGTTTACTTGTTACGAGTTGCATGCATTAAAATTAATGTTTACTTATTAAAATAATATTGTATACATGTTTGACTGACAAAAAGCTAACTTCCCACATGAACTTAAATTACCCTCACTCTTACCCTAGGGTATTTGTTAGCTGGGAAATAAGTGTATACTCTTTTGTCAAGAGAAAGAAAACTAACTTCCAGTATAAAATGTAATTGAATATTTTTTTTATTAAATCTGGTGAGATTTACCATGGTTTAATTTACTGTGGTGGAATTTACCTATGGTGATATTTACCTTTTGTAATTTACCGTGGTAGAATTCACTTGTTATCGAAATCACGATAGTTTTTCTCTGATAAAAAATCCTGAAAACTGCCTCACTCCAGTTAATATATAACAATATTACCAACGACTTCCAGTTTAGTGATGGCTAATTGTTTGAAAGCTAAGTAGAAATGCAAAACAAAACTTGGTTCAAGAGTAGGGCCTCTGTTTTATTCTTTCTGTTCACTTTTTTAAACCGTGGAAGAATTCTGAAAGGAATAAGGGACCCTATTATCAGTGGAAGCATCCATCTTCTAGTAAGAACTAGATATTTTTGTCGAATCGTTGATTCGCTCTCTCCATGCAATCACATAATTTATCGCACAGCAGTAAGCAAAGGGAATGAGGAATCGTATGACATCACTTACATGGCAGATCGAGTCTGATGATCTTCATAAAGCATACACCTTTGCCTCCCGGACGAAATGTTGAAATGTGTTAAATCGTCTTTCTTCCGGCAGGTGGCTTTTTAAAAATAACATATGTTCACACCCTGGAACAATTCGCTTTCAATGTTATAAACTAAAGTATTTTACACATCCCTATTTGTGTATGATATATCCGGGTTAAGGGATATATTATGAAGTTGTAGTAAGGTATATTATTGCAGATAAATAGAAGCTGGTACATCACGTAGCAGTCGTCTTCCGAGCAGTCGGCGTGGTAGTCTTGCTAGTAGGCTAGTAGGCGCTTGTACCACTACAGTGTCGAATATTTATGGAGGACAATATCCAATCACATTATAGTGAGGAGGTAACTAGGTATTTACATATTCATTACATCGGTGCATTTATCAAAGTCTCTACCCAATGTATAATCACAATACAGGGAATATTTAAGTGGACTACTGCTAATTTGAATTCATTGAATTTCACTTTACTTGACTGGCTCGGATTTCTAGACTAGATAACACATACTGTCCTAATATTGTACCCATCACTGGGAGTAGGAGAAAAGATAATGATTCTTGCTTTTTCAAGCGTATATGAAGTAAAAGCAGCAATGCACCTGTTCACTAGTTAGATGAGTGATCACTTAAGCAACAACAGACACTGTAATCAACCCGAGGTTTATGTATCATGTCTTAGCAAATCTCAGTATATAACATAAAGTATTATACAATAACGCTCGTTTTGGACTTGGCTCCCCAAATGCATTTAAGATGACAATAACCGTTACACGACAATTGGCTCCATACCTATATTTATCTTCATAATATTTCCTATTTGATTCTACTCGTCGATTCCCAATTCTACAATAGAGAAATTACATTAATGCTGATTCGTAGTTCTTTTAATCTATTTTGCATTCATGAAAAATCAAAACATCTCTTTCTTTCGATTAATTGTATTCATATATTTGTCTATGTAACACACTTCATCTAGAGAAATTATTCGTATTCAAATGACAAACAACAAACAACGTTTAGAATAAATCAACATTATTTTTTTTTCAATAGGTTTTTTTGGGCGTCTACGTAGAAATAAGTAAAATAATGCATATGTATGCTGCATTGAATCGAATGATGGTGGGTGTGTCGGTAGAAGAAGAGACGGGCTGATTGATTAATGGTTTTCATACATCTTCAACTAACGAGATGAAGGATAACGTCAAGTCGAAAAGATTGCAATGATATTATTCATCGGAGAACTCTTCAAAGGGAGAATTTGAAAGGTTCAGTTTCCTTATCTACATTGAAAGAATTATTTCCGTATAAACAATAAACAAAAACAAAATAGCAAAAAATATAATCAAAGCCAATGAAATGACATGGAAAAGAACGATATTGCTTGATAAATAAAGAATACATAAACATATACACTAATATGGATATATACATGATGAAATGTGCATTACTGTCAATATTTTATATGAGATATCATTATAGTTAGTTCAACAACAATTATATATATATATATATATATATATATATATATATATATGTGTGTGTGTGTGTGTGTGTGTGTGTGTGTGTGTGTGTGTGTGTATGGAGATGTTTGTGCGTGTATGTGTGTGTGCATAGTCATTTGGAAATTGAGGTGGAGAGTAAGTATGTACGTGTGCTTATTACAGTGTTCGCGAAGATTTTAACAATTTACTGAATTATATATATATATATATATATATATATATATATATATATATATATATATATATATATATATATATATATTAGTAAGTAAAAAAATTATATATATATATACATATTAGTAAGTAATATATATATATATAAAATATTAGTAAATAATAATATATATATATATATATATATATAATATATATATATATATATATATATATATAAATGTTGTTCTGGTTCCAAAGGGAGAAAAATATAATATTTTATAAAAAAAGAGAAGAAGGTCCGCAAAATGTATCGTTCTCAGAAAAAATGTTTTATTCTTTTTATTTCACATACGCAACACGTGTTTCAGATATTCTGGTATCTTCTTCAGGCTTTGATATACCTATAATATATATATATATATATATATATATTATATATATATATATATAAGATATTTGGATGTTTGTTTATTTTAGAAACGTTGCTGAAGAAAGTATATATTAAATTTTTTATTTGAAGGCACTTACAACGCATGTATCGCATAAAATTCGATACTTTTTCTTATAGAAAATGAAATTGACAAGTGTAATCCCGGCAAAGGATCGCTCGGTGTGTAGAATGCCGTACAGACTGTTTCGACTTTATTAAGTCTCATCAGCGACATATACTAACGATTTCCCTCCGACAGAAATCGAAACCGGGACCTCAGCGAGCATAGTGAGCCACTATATCGCCTCGACCACAGTACACAGCTAACAATCCTTAGCGAAATTAAGCTTGTCAAATGATACTACGCACTTCTACCATAATAGGTAAGGGGGCGTTTTTTTGAGAGAATAATAACAAACAGACCGTGTGCCTTTCGGCGAACTGAATAAGATATTTGGATGTTTGTTTATTTTAGAAACGTTGCTGAAGAAAGTATATATTAATTTTTTATTTGAAGGCACTTACAACGCATGTATCGCATAAAATTCGATACTTTTTCTTATAGAAAATGAAATTGACAAGTGTAATCCCGGCAAAGGATCGCTCGTGCGTAGTATCATTTGACAAGCTTAATTTCGCTAAGGATTGTTAGCTGTGTACTGTGGTCGAGGCGATATAGTGGCTCACTATGCTCGCT
>CM042139.1:141025787-141040787 GCA_023376005.1 Doryteuthis pealeii | reverse complement strand
GAGAGAGAGAGAGAGAGAGAGAGATGTGTGCGTGAGTGCGTGTATGATTGTATGTATAAAATCATTGCCCTCTAAAAACCTGAACATTTTCAGAGGTGCTAAATCTTATTATAATAGAGATTGTGTGTTTTTCTGTCTGTAACCGAAATTATATTCCTACTCAAGTCACAATTCTCTTAGTTATTGACATCACATTCTCAATGATTTTATTTTTATCTAAACCTCAATTATTAATAAAATTGTCTTACATTATTAATATTGTTAACTATGTCTACATACAGACAACATGCAATTATATTTATATATACAACAAAATAGCGGTTTACAGTGTTGTAGCGTTAGTTTGTATTCGCCTGGTGGAGTTGTCTGCCCTTTTTAGTTTGATGATGCCCACCAGGGGCACCATAGTATTTAAGCGCCGGTTTCAAACACTTTCGCTCTCTTTTCCTGTTTTCAGCAACTACGAGCCACATGGGGTAGATTCTATCTAAACCCCTCGTTGGGGCTCCGCCCCCCTTACATTACTGTAAGTCTTCACAGCATGGACTATTCCTAGTCTCATGTCTGTACTCATATATGTATATCTGTATCATTCATGAATGTGTCTTATCTTTATTTGTGTACCCCTTTTTGTATGTATTCTTTACTATGAACGTTGTACCAACTGTTATCCATGTGGTGTGTATATTAAATGTTTGTCTATTAACCTTCGTCGGAGTTATTTGTATCCAAAGTATGTATAACGTTGAACCAACGTTATAACTGGTTACATCCCGAAGTGATATGAACACTAACCCTTTTTGGCCCAAGTCGACCATAAAAATAGTCGTAAAAGTACTCGGGACTTTCAACACGAACTTAAAAAAAAAAAAAGAAAAAACGGTGACCCCCTCAAAGAAATTATTTATTTTTTCTCCGACAGTTATGGACACATTTTTTTACAGCGCTGGATATCTTCTAAGAAATTTAAAAAAGGATTCAACACCAAGAATTACTTTTTTACCGAGAGGAGATAGTTCAGCCATCAGCCAGGGACAGTTTGACACGTTCCCTCACCCTAGGGATACTGACAGCTTCAATTCAGCGATTACTACTAAGGATACGGACATGGCCACACCATGTGACCTGGATTCCAACCGCAAGGCTACTCAGCGAAAAAATTTTTTGCTACCCCTCAGAAAGTGAGATGTTCATCTAAAATGTCCATTTCAGAAATACGGTATTTGTGCCTCACAGACTCAAAGTACCGACCTTTAAAATTTCAACTCGACCTTGGCGTCGAAGAGATTTAACCAGGTCAGCATTGAAGAATGGAATGAAGAGACGTTGAATTTCAAGTTTTTTATCCACACCACACAGAGACATTTGCTCCATATTTTTCCTCAAACTGTTGAAAATTATACACCTGTACAGAAAATTTTATATGCTAAAAGTTGAACCTGAAATAATGTTCGTAAAAATATTTTAACATTTGTTTCTTTTGAAACACCCTTTTAACGATTTCCGTCGTTTTTTGGGCATTTTGTGCCTACCATTTTGTTTCCAGGAGAAAAATTATTCCTCAAGGATAAAAGCAGTCCTTATTTCAACTCAGGAATTTGGAAGAAAGTTGATTTCTTTAAATTGTAACCATACCACATAGGAGTTTTCCCCACTGGACTTATACATGAAAATTCTCTTGTTTGTATTTTAAATTACATTCCTGTTTTTTCATGTTTTTATTTTATAGTTTGCGGGAATATGTATATGCAAATTTTATTTCTCTGTTTTTGGACCTTTGAACTTTGAACATTCGAGACTCTGTTCTTTTCCTTGAAGGAATTTTTTTTTCTGTTTGTCATGCTTGTCTATAAATTTTTTGCCCCGCTAAAATTTAGGGGGGGAGTATTTGTAGCGTTAGTTTGTATTCGCCTGGTGGAGTTGTCTGCCCTTTTTAGTTTGATGATGCCCACCATATTATTTAAGCGCCGGTTTCAAACACTTTCGCTCTCTTTTCCTGTTTTCAGCAACTACGAGCCACATGGGGTAGATTCTATCTAAACCCTCTCGTTGGGGCTCCGCCCCCCCTTACATTACTGTAAGTCTTCAAAGCATGGACTATTCCTAGTCTCATGTCTGTACTTTTATATGTTAGAATGTACCATTCATGAATGTGTCTTTATCTTTATTTGTGTACCCCTTTTTATATGTACTCTTTACTATGAACGTTGTACCAACTGTTATCCATGTGCTGTGCATATTAAATGTTTGTCTATTAACCTTCGTCGGAGTTATTTGTATCCAAAGTATGTATAACTTTGCACCATCCTTATAGTGTGAACGGGAAGGCTAATTTGCATATTTATATTGAAAAATCGAATTTAATAAATATGTGCTTAGTATTATTGATTTCTAACTGTTTGGTTTTATTTTAATGAATATAAGCAAAAATCTCTTCAATGAATCTTAAATGAAATCCATTAATAAGATAAAATAACTGTCATTTTATTCTTTACTTCCTCTTATAACTAAATATTTAAATTAGAAAAAATAACAATGCAAGACGAGAGTGATGGAAGAGTAAATTTCAGTTGTTCCATTTTTTATTATACTCCCTCTGTTTCAAATCTTTTATCATACTCCCTCTGTTTCAAATCTTTTTATCTGTATTCTTATTTAGTTCCGTTAGACTTTCTAATTTAATATAATATTTTATTACATTAAAACTTAAATACTTGCACCAGGAGGGTGCATATATTTGCAATTCTCTATAATAGATAATATGCAGAAACTATCTAATAATTTATCAATACTGGTAACCTATTAAGACGTTTGGACATTACGTTTGGAAATACTAACCCCAAAACATTTTATCAAATCATTCTACTTAAGAAGAATTACAATTTAAATCCCCTAACACATATAGTTTCATTATCTCTGAAAATATTAAAAACTTAAAACAATCCATTTCTTAAGAAATTATATCTATTGCTCATTAAGTTTTATATAAACAGAGTATGAATTGTTTTCAAATTTGAACAGACAATCATTTCATTACTGAATAAAATGTCGTAGTAAAATGATTGCTTCACACACATGAACGATAATCCCCCAGCGCGCATCTTTATATCTGTCTTGAAATATGAATAGTTTTGAAATAAACAACCACTGATGATGACCTAGAGTGTAATAGTATAATAAGTGTAATAGAATTATAAATGTTGCTAAATATATATATATATATATATATATATATATATGTGTGTGTGTGTGTGTGTGTGTGTGTGCATATATATATATATATATATATATATATATATATATTATATATACATTAATAATATAATTTGCTACGTTTATAAATAAAGATACTTCAAAATTATTCATATATTAAATAAAGAACAAAGAGAGAAACACACAACCCCGTTCAAAGATGTCCAACGCGATGAAGAATGGTCACAAAAGAGAAGCAGAATCCGAATGCAAACACATGAACATTTAGGTATATAACAATACCTCACCATTGCTCCAAAAATAGGAACTTCATCATTAGTTGCAGTTTAATCTCATATTCAGCACACACAGCCACTGTATTTTAGCAAATATATGATAAAAAGTCGAATACTTAATCCGTTTTTTATCGTATTCTGTATCTAAAAGTCAACTTTGTTGTATACGTTTATCTTTTTAACAACTAAGGTAGGGACGGTCAACTCAACTGTCTCTGGTCGGATTACTACCCAATTGCCTATCTCCTGTTAGCTTCTTTGAATATAAGTGATCCAGGTTTTGATACTACTTGATACTTTTGAGAATACTACAATACATACACATTCATTTACATGCGTACATGTATGACACCTAACTTTACTCATACCCATACAGATGCACTTCCACATACATGCATATACATATATATAAGGCGCGTGGTGTAATGGTTATAGTCTTAGGAAATGGACTCATCGACCCGAGTTAAAATCCCGGATGAGGCTGTTTACATTTCACATAGCGCTAATACCCTTGGGAAAACTATGAATCCATCAATTCCCCCTCCATTGGTAAATAGTAAGGCAGACTGGGCTCCTTAACCTTGGTGCGGCAACGAGTCTAGGAGAAGGAAAAATCTGAATTCAAACCTGTTAAACTCCACTTAATAAATTGACATTGTATCACACCCTGCTCGTAATCACATATACTCATATAGACACATTCGCAACTAGGCGTACACGTACTAAAATTTGTGCACTTGGAGTCCAAAGAGCTTATAGTGTCCCATATTTCTGCGTTAAAAAAAAAAGTCTTGTCCGAATCAGATCTCAGTAATGTGATTGATTAAAATGCATACGCAACCTAAAAAATACTAAAACAAACAACAATATTAAAAAAAACATACCTTAGATTTGGAACAGGGGTTTAAATATGGGTTTCCTATATTCATCGAATACTAAGTAGGTATTTACTCAACTCTTTCGTCGCCAAAGGTATGATGTGACACAAGATCGCTATTATGGGCTATTCAGCTAGAATCAAACTCGCTATTCATTTTTAATGCTTCTACGAGACTAGTTTGCTAACCGTTATATTACGAAGGGACGCCCTACGTGTATCATATCCTATACCTGACCAATGGGTTGGGTAAATACCAAACCCGTTCGTCACGGATAGGATGTGACACACATTTACAATTATGTGGCATCCAGTGAATATTGAACTCGTATTTCAGTAGTAATGGGTCTGCGAGACTAGCTTGCTGATCGGACGCCGTAAGTCACTACTAAGTACTAACTTGCTTTTGGAAGCTCATTAAAAAAACTATACGAGGTTTTGGTCTGGCACAAGGATGTTAGAATAGGGCATCTAGCAAGTATCGAATTTAATACTCAGCAGTAACTTTTGCATATTAAACGATTAAATGATTGATTCAATTTTTTAACCGGATTTTAACAACTTTGAATTCAGAGCTGTCCTTCTCCTAGACTGCTTGCCATACCAAGGTTAAAGAGCCCAGACTGTCCTATTATCTATTCATAGGCGCAAGGAGAAAAGCTGGATGCATATCTTTCACACACATGTTAACGCTATGTGAAATGCAGCCAGCCTCGTTGTGAAATTGAAATCATTTCGTTGTCTTCATTTCCTACGACATTAAAAATTTCACCCCGTGCCTCTTTCCCATCTGATAGGAATAATCTACTGACAGATATTTTATCTATGAATATTGAGTCGAATAAGTCTGATATCATTTTCAGTAGTATGTTGACAATGACCCAATAAATAGTCATGAATAAAATTTTCCAAATCATACGTTTTCATTTGTTTTACCTACCTCCTCTTTCTCTCTGTATCTACCTGTCTAAAATCGGTCATTTGTAGGAAGCTTAAGTGTTGGATTCTTTACTGACTAGCGGTCGACTCACTTTCATAGCTAGTCTCATAATTCTGCATTCAATTCAAAGATTTGTGAGATTAATATGTGTTCTCTAAAAGAAAACAAAGTAGGTTTATATGAAAAATTATCCAGACTCTCAGCACACAGAAAAATATTACTTTGTATTCAATGAAAGGGTTAACTAGTTTTTCATCAACTATATTATCATCTCTAATCAACTGAAAGTAATTTAAAATTTGATTTGAATGAAGTCAGAAGAGCAATATTTTTGCGTCATTAGCTGTTGAACAATTTGGAAGCGCTCGTCATACTATGGTTATTGTCATAAAAAATATATACAGCGAATCGGGTTCAAAATCTGGAGTTACTGCTTGCATAATAATAAGCAATCATACACTTGGGACATCTAGGTTTTTAATACACCGTTCGTCAAGGATAGGACGTGACACAAGGTCAAAAGTCTGAGGCATCTGGTGAGGATCAAACTTACTTTTCAGTAGTAATGGATTTGTGAGAGATTGGTAACTATTACAACTCGATGGGGTACTCTGCTCATGGGAAAGCTATGAATGTATTATCCCTCCAGCCATGGGTAAATAGTATGGTAGACCAAGATTTTAATCTTGATATTACAACCGTTTTAGGAGAAGGAACATTCTGAATTAAAATCCTTTAAAATCCGCGTGGAAATTAACTTTTTCCCAGCATCCTGTTTCATGGAGGGGTTGGATAAATACATACGGTTCGACAATCTATTCCGTTTATCAGTTAAAGATACATACGAAGATGAGTCAAAAGATTGGCAACATGTTGCTAACAATATTGCTTCATTCTTCATTCTTCAAGTTACAACAGAGCCAACAGAGGCTTTGGAAGTAGAGAACATATTTGCTTCATTCTTCAAGTTACAACAGAGCCAACAGAGGCTTTGGTTACAACAGAGCCAACAGAGGCTAAGTAGAGAACATATTTGCTTCATTCTTCAAGTTTACAACAGAGGCAACAGAGGCTTTGGAAGTAGAGAACATATTTGCTTCATTCTTCAAGTTACAACAGAGCCAACAGAGGCTTTGGAAGTAGAGAACATATTTGCTTCATTCTCAAGACAACAGAGCCAACAGAGGCTTTGGAAGTAGAGAACATATTTGCTTCATTCTTCAAGTTTTACAACATTCTTCAAGTTACAACAGAGCAACAGAGGCTTTGGAAGTAGAGAGGCATATTTGCTTCATTCTTCAAGTTACAACAGAGCAACAGACTTTGGAAGTAGAGAACATATTTGCTTCATTCTTCAAGAGAACAGAGGCTTTGGAAGTAGAGAACATATTTGCTTCATTCTTCAAGTTGTTACAACAGAGCCAACAGGAGCTCGCGAAGTCTTCATTCTTCAAGTTACAGAGCCAATTCATTCTTCAAGTTACAACAGAGCCAACAGAGGCTTTGTCTTCCCTTCACATATTTTGCTTCAAAGTTACAACAGAAAGGAGGAAGATCTTCATTCTTCAAGTTACATTTGGAAGTAGAGAACATATTTGCTTCATTCTTCAAGTTACAACAGAGCCAACAGAGCTTTGAAGTAGAGAACATATTTGCTTCATTCTTCAAGTTAAAACAGAGCCAACAGAGGCTTTGGAAGTAGAGAACATCGTCTGAAGCTACCTATCTGCATGTTCATTGGTCCCACGCTGTACAGAACCTCTTCACTGAAGCTTCCAAATCATATTGGTTGTGGAAGCGTCGCAAACGCAGAAATTGAGTCATGGATCGGAAGACGTAATAATCTGTTTGTATCCGACCACTTACTGGAGTTTATTCAGGTCACTAGCACCTTTGCAAATATTTCGAAACCTTTGATACTATAGTAAAGTAAAGTGGATTTACTCGAGGGATAGATCTCGTTCAAGCTTGAACTTTCGGAGACAAAACAATTTGACCTTCCTTAGTGGAAAATATATAATTTCTGACCGTCTTCTTTTATATTAAAAAAACAATGTCAAATAATGTGAGGTGAAATATAAACAGAAGTAGTTTCTCTTTACACTTTTTGTGTTTGCAAAATGGCGTGTCCATTGTGTCAGCTCTCAAATGAAAATGGCACTAGATCTTGATCTGTTTTATCATTCAAACTGTTACTATCAGATGTTAAATAGTGATCGTAATCTCTGAGGAAGAATCTTAAGTGTTAATCCTGATAAAAAAAAAAATCGCTTCATCTTTCCAATTCCCCAGTGCTTGCTGCACTTATACTAAAGAAAACTAAGTCAATCGCCTACGCATTCCGCGATAGAAACATTTTGGCGGCATTATCCATTGGAATTATAGTTTTGGTTTTTGGTTTATGATATAAAATAGACGCCATCTTCTTTCGGCTCGGATGAACCCAAGGCTATACCAAGGAAACGTCTGACGGCCTCGCAGCTGATTTCCTCCACTGGAGGTGGAAATATGCTGTCCTAAATTACTGCATATCAACAATTAGAGGTGTGCTTAACGTAATGTTTATTGTCACAGAAATTGGAATCGGTTATCCGAGTTGAAATTCTAAACGAAGCTATATGCTTGTTTAGTTCGTAGGAAAAAGCATGAATGCATCGATCCTCTCCCCAGCAGTGGGTAAATTGTTTGATATGGTTTTTTTGATTAATGACATATCAAACGTCCTGTGTTATTTGATATCAAAGCCGTCCTTTTAGAAAACAGTCGTGGTATTATTCGACTGCGGGTTGAGGGGCTCATACCTTTTCCAAGTGTATTCGTCCGAAAGTGAATATAATAATTCAACTTGAGTTCGAACTTGCTTACTACGATCTCCCAATCCAGCGTGTTATCCACTGGACCATGAGGACTACTCTGGGTAAATAGTAGAACTGACTGGTTATTTAGCCTTACTTATGAATACAACATGTCTAGGCTAAGAAAACTCTGAAATCTACCCAGCTGTCTGGGTATTGGGTTAATATATACATACAATTATTAGAACATTTCTAAGGAAGGCACAAAAGTAATAACCAATAACACTAAATTGTGTTACTTATTAATTTCTTATGTTGTAAAACGGACATTATTCGTTTCTAATTTTACTTTTCTCCTCTGGAAGAGAAAATGAAAAAAAATCCATAAAAATAGACCAAATTTCACAATTACTTATACATTGGTTTCGGTCTGTTTTGTGTCGAACATTGTGAATCGCATATGAGATACATCTAAAATACATCGGATATGGGATACATCCAAGAAATACATCGACAAAAATTAGACCAGGAAAGTGAGTTTGAGTGCCAACTTTTGTCTCACGCTCTGTCAGTCTTTGGCATTAAATGACAAACAGTATTATTATACCAGTAAATAAACCAATCTGAACCAAACCGAACCAAATGTACTTAACGAAAATGATTTTATAGATAATCTTTTAAAAAATTGTAATGATTTGTATACCGTATTTTTCAAAGAACACATTTTTATTTCAGTTTATTGTTTTCAAATGTACATTTTAAATAATTTCTTCCATAGATAATGATGTTTTTAGCGGAATGTATCAATTGAAAACATGTCAGATTAAATTTTGCTCGATCTCAATTGCGTGTGTGCTCTGGCAAGAACAAGTAGGCGAATATCAAATAAAGTGTAGGCTTTAATTTGTTGTCGATTGGGTGGTGGGGAATAAAGAAAGTGATGGGCAAAAAGAAGTGGCCTAGTCCAGGCCAACTTTGCTACTTAATTGCATGAGGGCAGGGTTAGCTCAGTCGGTAGAGCGTTCGGCTATAAACCACAGGGTTCTTGTTCGATACCGGCCCTCGTCAACTCAGCGTATGAGTAGCGCAGGGAATTGTGCGGTAAAGTAAGGAGCTGGTGGTAGGTGTGGTGCTATACCTCAGACGCAATAAACAATCTCCTTGCTTTAGCGCTAGGGAAAAGGGGATAGACTCCCTCGCTGATTGGCTGATACCGACTTTAGGCCACCCCGACGACTTTACTTTTTTATTTATTTTATGTAGAACAAAGCAAAAACATTGGACAAGTTCCTTGGCGTGTTGTCTTTTTCTTGGGATTGCCAAAAATTCATGGAGGCTCATTTCCACTATTCTCCCGAGGCCCCGACCAAGCTGCGTTGATCCCTGTTCTGCAGATCAAAGGAAGACATAACGGGGGCGCAGAAAAGATCAACTAAGCAACAAGTTGGAAAACGCATGTGGTCAACCGAGGGATAGGACTACGATTGGTGGCAAGGCCAATCCTTGGTAGAGACTTAGACGAACCTCAATATACAGCCTCTCACTCACTGCAGTGTCAATACTTGAAAATATTAGGAATAGAAATGCAAGTATCAACCGGTCTAATAGAAGAAAATTTCTGAACATACTTTGAATTCAAATGCTGACGACTGTTCTAGGGAAGATGCTTACAGACCTGCAAAAATGTGTGACATTCTGCTCGAACTTTCACCACCAAAAACATTCGCTAAAGTCCAGCTCTATGAATAGTTGCCATTTAAGAGAATACATATATATATATTATATATATATATATATATATATATATATATATATGTATGTATATATATTATATATATATATATGTAGAGATAGCGAGACTAAGAGAGAGAGAGAGAGTTAGAAAGAGCGCACGAGAGAGAGAGAGAGAGAGAGAGAGAGAGAGAGAGAGAGAGAGAGAGAGAGAGAGAGAGAGAGAGAGAGAGAGTGTGTGTGTGTGTGTGTGTGTGTGTTTTGTAGGTGTGTGTATGCCAAAATCTTTTGCTGATATATTGATTGTAACATGGCTTTCTTGTTCTTCAAAAACAGATCACATCATATCAATTCATACGCTTCACTGCTTATGCCTGTATTCCATTCATTTCGAATATTACTGAGATGCCATTAACATGCCTGCACATATCCAACTATACACGATTTTTACTATGTTCGTCAGTGTTTCCTAAGTCTGAACACTTGATATAAATCTCAGTCTGCTGATATCTATTATCTATCTATCTATCTATCTATCTTAGTATGTTCTGGGCTATCCATCTATATATTTCCACTCTCTCCTTCACTTTATATATATATATATATATTGTGTGTGTGTGTGTGTGTGTGTGTGTGTACATGTGCATCATCATCATCATTATCATCGATTCGCGCTAACAGCACGGAGAGTAATAACTCTTCTCTCTCTCTCTCTCTTTCTCTTTCTCTCACTCTCTCAACAACCGTCCTCCTCGCTTATCGCTCCTTGCAGGTCATCTGCACGGCACCTAGAATCCGTCCAGAGCTGATTGATTTAGGATTTTAGCTGGTCAGCATACAATTTTGTGTCCATATGTAGGTGTCCACAGGAGAATGCAGCATGTGTTCGTCCTTATATATATATATATATATATATATATATATATATATATATATATATATATATATATATATATATATATATATTCATCAAAAAGTCACTACCTCGTTTTCATTGCAGTAGCATATGTACTTAATCCAAAAGTATATCTCGTAAAATATAGAGCATTTATAGTTTTTTCTCTCTCCCACGGAAAACAAAAAAAATATATAGGTAGCTAATATTATATATACTTATCTGGTTTAGAATTATTTGTATTTCTCTATGTCTTCTAAAATAAACTTTTAGTCTTTAAAACTAAATTTTTCCTTTGAAATTGATTATTAGTTTTCCATAAGTTTACCCGGCAAAAGTATTTTATAATTCTATCTATCAGCTGTTTTTACTCCTATCCTCTTTTTTATTATTTATGTTCTTTATATCTTACTTATGTGTACTTCTGAAATTCAACTCTTCTGATAAATCCATTAAGTTGTAATAATAAGCGCTTGTCTTATATTATATCTTTATCAATCTTAATAATACATTAATGAGTTATGCAATTTGTGGCGGTATTTCCCCAGAAATTCATCTTTCTTATTTGATACATTTTTCCTATCCGGGTATCTAATCGCTAACTTTTCTAGTAGATACAAGAAACATGGATCAGTTGAACTTCGGCAGATATTTGATCTCTTTAATATTTCCCATCTAATAATAGGTGTTATATTTTGATGCCTAAAGTCCAAATATAGCTAGCAAAAGTTATTGCATGTTTAGCTTAATATTAGAAAAAGAGTGTTTATGGTTTGTAAACCTAGTTTTAAAATCTGATTTCGTACAACCCACAAAAAATTTAATAATGTCCAGTTTCTGTGTAGACGTTATCGATGCAAGGTAAATTACACCTTTGGTCAAACACTTTCTTTTTAAATGTCTGGGTTTCGGCAATTGCAGTTGTATGTCTTTTTCCTTATTTCTATCATTTGTATGATTGTTAATTTTTTTGTTGTTATGTTTTTTTAATGATCCTTTCTATATTTTCCATACAGGAGAAACTAATCTTTAACTTGTTCCTATTAAAGATTTTGTATAGAGCGTGGTTAACTGGGAAATGTTTGTTCATTAAATTTATAAATATCTTTCATATTTTTTTATCACCTGTAGGTTGAATGCTGCGTTTTTGTTAAATTTTATTTTATTTCTAGTATACCCGCTATAGTGCTTTATTATAAATATCACTAACACTATTGAAAATTTGCTAGTTAGAAGACTTTTTACTAATTCTGTACTCTACTAAGTCTGGGATTAAATTAAAGTAAGTAAAATAGGCGGAGTGGGCTAGTGTCGGTATCAGCCGGACAGTGTGTTTGCCTATCCCCTTTTCGCTAGCGTTGGCCAAGGGAGATTGTTTTTTGCGTCTGACGTGGAGCTCTACACTTACCGTCAGCTTCACACTTTACCACAAACATCCTAGCTGGGCTACTCATGCGCTGAGTTGGTGAGGGCCGGTATAGAACCCGGAACCTTGTGGTTCCGAGGTGGATGCTCTACCGACTGAACTAAACCGGCCTCATTTGTATATTTAATGAAAATTGACATGTTGTGGAGTGTTGGCCTGAGACCCTTACACTTGCTTTGGTCTCCAGAATTGAAATAGGATGAATTTCAAAATCAATGGAGAGCTGAAATTGTTCAGACCAGATTAAAGTTGAGGTCAGTAGGATTACTAAGAAAAGCACTGGAAATTTGTGGAGACTTGTTGTCACTCGACCCTAGTGAACATTCCCAAATACATTTGATGGAAATCGAGACCGAAAACATCGAATCCAAAGGAAGAATCGCGACCATCCAAAGTACAGCATTGATTAGATCGGCTAGATTATTCAGAAGAATACTTTAAAATCCATGGAGACCTGAGAAGACTTGCTGCCACTCAGTCACCAGAGAATCACTGGTTAAGGCAGGCTGGAAAAACTCTAATGGTTCGAAATAATAATAATAATAATAATATAATAATAATAATAATAATAATAATAATAATAATAATAATAATAACGTACAAAAGTAATGATTTACAAATCTTTCGTATAAAGAAAGACTTATGAACATAGATTTACCAAGTTTGGCTTATCGACGAACCAGATAAGATATGATTGACGGCTATAAATATACTCATGGATCTTATTCAACAAATTTTAGTCTATTGAAAATTGCTCAAAAAATCAATATCAGTGGTCATAATTTAAAACTTTCAAAACATTTTGCAAAATAAATGTATGACAAACATTATTTCAGTTTCAGGGTAGATGATTCATAGAATAAACTATCATCAGTAGTGAATGGTCCTTCTCTGAACTCTTTTAATGCTAGGTTGGATGAATTGTGGAAATATTGTCAATATTCAGTAGAATAAGATGGATCTCTTTTAGGAGAATGTTGAACATATTATGGACAAATAATAGATATAGGCTATTAAAGGATTATAAATGTGCAATGGAAAAATAACAATAAATTCAAGGATTCGGATGTTGAAATATAAGAAACAGCTGACAGGTTTCAGACGTAATATATCAAGCTGGAAAAATATAATAATAATAATAATAATAATAATAATAATAATAATAATAATAATAATAATAATAATAATAATAATAATAATAATAATGATATATTATGTACATGGACGACATGCAAGATTTTTGCCAAAAATGAACAAGAACTAGAAATTCTTATACAAACTATAAGAATATACAGCCAAAATATAGGGATGGAGTTTGGCTTCGACAAGTGTGCAATGCTCGTGATGAAGAAAAGAAAAAATGAAACGTTCTAGGGAATAGAACTACCGAATGGAGAAGAAATTAGGACACTTGGAGAAAAAGGAAATTATAAATAGCTGGGAATATTGGAAGCAAACACCATCAAACAAACAGAAATGAAAGAAAGAGTAAGAAAGGAATGCCTCAGAAGAACAAGTAAGCTCCTAGAAACCAGGTTCTGGAGCAGAAATGTCATCAAGGGAAAACACACAACAAAGATTGTACCTCTCGTAAGGTACTCGGGACCATTCCTAAAATGGACAAGAGAGTAGCTCCGGCAGATGGACCAAAAAACAGGGAAACTTATGACCATACACAAGGCATTACACCCGAGAGACAACATAGACAGACTATATGTGCCACGAACAGAAGGGGAAGAGGTCTCGCCAACATTTAAGATAGTGTTGGTAAGACAGTCCGAGCACTTGACGAATACATTAATGAAAGTATGAAAAGACTAATTGCATCAGCCAGGAAAAGCAATTGCAACATATTGACCAGCAGAAATAAATCAAAAACTAAAAAACAAAACAAAACAAAAATCAGAAATGGGAAGTAAAACAACTATATGGGTACGTCAAGCGAGAAACTGAAGAGATATCACATCAGAAGACAGGATCATGGCTAAGGAGAGAAAACCTGAAGAGAGAAACTGAATGTCTTATAATCGCAGCACAAGACAATACCATGAGAACAAACTATATAATGTCAAAATAGATTAGACGCAGCAAAATTGCAAGTGCAGAATGAATGGAGATAGAGAAGAAACAGTTAATCATATAATAAGCAAATACGACAAACTAGTGCAAAGAGAGAACAAGACTAGGCACGACTGGGTGGGAAAGAAGATCCACTGGGAATTGTGCAAGAAATTCAATTGGCAGTATACAACTAAATGGTATATGCACAAACATGAACCTGTCCTGGAGAATGAGACGCATAATATTATCTGCACACGATCACCTAATCCCGGCCAGGAGACCAGACCTAGTATTGATTAACAAGAAAAAGAGAACCTGTCATCACGTTGATTTTGGCGTTCCAGCCGACCACCGAGTGAAAGTGAAAGAAAGCGAAAAGATAGAAAAATGCTTGGACCTATTCAGACAACTGAGAAACCTAATGGATCATGAAGGTGAGGATCATGCCATTTGTAAATGGTGCCCTTGGAACGGTCCCTAAATATCTGGAAAAGACTTTAGGTGAATTGGAAATGAGAAGAAGAATCGAGACCATCCAAACTACAGCACTGTTAAGATCGGCTAGAATAGTCAGAAGGGTGCTGGAGATCTAAGAATACTTGCTGTCACTCATCCCCAATTAAACCACCAGCTACGGAAGACGTGAAAACTCAATAATAATAATAATAATAATAATAATAAGAAAGAAGAAGAAGAAGAAGAAGAAGAAGAAGAAGAAGAAAGAAAGATTGATTAACAAGAAATAATAGTTGTCAACTAGTAGATCTTGTAGTTGCAGCAGATCAGT
>CM042139.1:141005787-141018287 GCA_023376005.1 Doryteuthis pealeii | reverse complement strand
GTTTCCAATACAGGAACATTAGTGAATTGATTGTCGACGTCTAAGGAAGCTGTTATGTAGTTATTCTGGGGGTTGGATAAAGTCGTAGGTTGATTTGATGCGGTAATTGTTGGGAATATATGGTTAAATTATGTTATTGATTATTTTTGCTATTTGGTATGTAGGGGTGGGAATTTGTGAGGGGGTTTCCTGGTTTGTGGGTTTTTATTTTCCCATAAATGAATCCTGGTTTGTAGTCTCCGATTGTTTTGGAGAGTTCTTGAGATCCCATCTCTGCATTGTTCGCAGTGATGATTTTGTTTATTTGTTTTTTTAAATCGTCAGTCGGATATTTTGTGAGTTTTTTACATTTTGTTTTGTCATTGAGTATGTTTTGGATTTTATTGTTGTAGTCGGTTTTGTTCATTATAATGAAGACGTTGGTTTTATCATCAATGCGGATGGTGATGTCGGGGTTATTTTGTAGTTGTTTAGCGACTGTTTTTTAGTTCAGGGGTTAGTAGGGGTTCTTGATGTTTGTGATTGTTTCGATTTTTGATTCCTTCGGCTTTTAGTAAGTCGCGAAGGTTTGGGTGTGTAGTAATTTTTAATAATTTTGTTGTGTTTTTTAGGTCTTGAATTTGTTCGTATATGATTTATATTATGAATAGATTATTAATATATAATAACAATATATATATATATATATATATATATATATATATATATATATATATATATAATTGTTATTATATATTAATAATCTATTCATAATATAAATCCTATACGAATATATATAATATATATATATATATATATATATATTATATATATATATATATATATATATATATATATATATATATATATTGATAATGTGCAAATATTAGTAAGTACATAGTGTTTGATATCGGTGATAGAGCATGTATATCAGAGTTAAGGTAGCGTGGATAGGAAGTAAACGGCGCTTAGTAACTGACTGTTTCTCACCTATGGGATTTTCGACTTAATTTGATACATAGCGAAAAGCATTCAAGGAGCATTCATTAGGGTGAATGTACTTTAAATAGCAATAAAGATTTCTAAGAGAAATAATGCATAGACGTTTCTATTATTTTTGTTGATATTTCTATCCTATAATGAATGGCTAAATTTTTCGACGGATTGAAACATTGCATCTTAAGAACCTTTTTGGATAATTTTAACCAGTTCGTTCAGTGAGAGATTTGAGGTTTTGTCTATGTTTATTTTAATACTTAAAAGTATTTCACAAGTGTAATTCCACTGAGTTAAATGTTCAAATTGCAAATTCTTATTGGGTACCACAGCTCTCAATATCAATTATTCTCTAATAAAAACAAGCGCTGTTTTTCCTTCTCACGTCATGTTCAATTTGTCTGTTGAATGAAATTATTAAAAAAAGTCATGGCTTACAAAATAGCAAGGTGTTTTCAAGTTAATGTTTGGCTTTTGAATGGAAAGTGATTTGTTTCAAGAGATTCAAGTGATTCCTATAACATTTAAGCGTTATAACCTTTTAAGTGAATGGTACGGGATGCGAATGTTGCATTATGGTAGAGGAAATAAGAGAACTTATTTTTTTTGAATTAAAGAGAAATCTTGAGAGAGTCAAGAAACAAATAAATGAATACGAAACCACACAAACAGATAGGAACGGAGCCAGTGTGTCTGATCATACTTTGTTAAAGCTGAAGATTAAATCTAAGGATTTTTTGAGTAGATTTGGAATAGTGTGTTGACTAACCATAAAGAAAATGCAGGTGATCTGACTGAGAAAAAGTTCAGGGTTCAGAGTTAGTGCGGTTTCAGAGTTAGTTGGTTGAACCAAACCGGGGAATATTGCAAACGAGATGAACTCGACTTGGTTAGGACGCAGCAACCTAAAGTGAGAAACTGAATCTTTTAATTGCAGCTAAAAATAATCCCATAAGGACCAATTATAACAATTAATAAAATTAATAATACACAACAAAATAGCAAATGCAGGTTATGTGAAGATAGAGTTGAGACAGTTTCATAATAAGCCAGCATAGCAAACTGGCACAAATGGAGTACAAGACTAGACACGACTGGGTGGAAAAGGAAATCTCTGGGAATAGTGAAAGAGATTATTTGAAATGAAAAGATGCAAGCAGCCGAAAGAGTTGATAAACTTCAATATCCCGTCCTGTATGCAAGGTGTAACAAGATATGCTTGATTTAGTCCCTCGTTCTATAAGCAGTAGTTAACCAGAACTCACCAAACTCACCAGACTTAATGCTGAAATAGAAAAAGGAATAGGGTAAATTTTGAAATTCAATGAAAGAAGCTGTTAATATTTTATTTTGGTTGTTAGGGAATGGCAAAACAAGTCTTCAGGTGTACGGAGAGTGTTGACTTTTTAATATATAAGGTGTGTGCTAGTTCCTCGCTCCTACTTATAGACTGGGCGAGATCATATGATCTATTCCTTGGCCAATCACCGGTAGTACTCTTAGGCTGATACAATACTTAATCCATCCTACTGGTCATAATTACTGCAGCGTTCATTGTCGACGGACATAGGATTAAATCACTAGACCTTTACCAATACGCGGGATATGACGTACACGATTACCAAAGGATTCCATAACATAGGACTTTCTTCAAGCCCTATTTCAACTGGCCAAGTATGGCACTTAAAAACTTTACAGAGAGATTCAAAGATATTGTAAGAACCAGTCCGAATAAAGAATATATAGCAATCGTCGAAGAGTATGATAAAGTGTTGTAATATTATTCAATATATAATACACGAAGGCATTCCAGTGTAATGGTTTTCATCGTAGGAAATGGACACAGCAACACAAGTTTAAATTCGGGACGAGGTTGGGTACATTTCATATAATGCTAATACCCTATTCTCCCTTCAGCTATGGGTAAATAGTAAGGAAGACTGGACATTTTAACTTTTGTATGAACCCTGTAAAGTTTTTAAGTGCCATCCTTAGCCAGTTGAAAAGGGCTTAAAGAAAGTCCTGTGTTATGGAATCCTTATGTAAGCGTATAAGTCCTATCCTGCGTATTGATAAAGGTTCAGTGATTTAATCCTATGTCCGTCGTCCATGAATGTTACAGTAATTATGACCAGTAGGATCGGTTAAGTATGGTATCAGCCTCAGAGTACTGCCAGTAATTGGCCAAGAAATAGATCACATGATCTCGCCTAGTCTATAAGTAAGAGCGAGGATCTCGCACACACCTTATATGTAAAATTTCCAAACAGACACCGGTCTAGGAAATTGAAAACTCTATATTTCAGACCTGTTAAAATCCCCTTAAAAATTGACCTTTTGTCGCATTCTGGTCGTGCAGAGAGGTTGGGTAAATACATATAATACAGAAATACATCAATACATCCACGGTTTAAAGCCGGGAAATACATACAATGACATCTTAAAACAATCTTCTTCCTTGTTAATGCACTTTATCCAGCAATGAATAATAATCATATGGGCATTATAATGTGCCTGAGTGTCTTCCTATGCATATGTACATCTTATTTGTTCGAACGCAATGACAACATTCCAGAAATGTTTAGTGATCAATATTGTACGAATATGAACACATATATACAGACATCCTCCTCTATTTTTTACATATATGGTTTGCAGTGCACATATCGCTCGAACATTTGAGGCTAATGAACCCAGAAATATCATGAGAATCGTTGCCTGGAAATAAAAATTCATTCGTCTTATATTTAAGGTAGGTATAACGTAGTATTAGGATGTCTCGTTAAAAAAACAGTGAATGAACAGGATCATTTGTTGGCATTCGCATGCCCGGAGCATTTATTTGAATGATTACGAATTGGCTTTTGGGGAGAATAATTCTTCGTGGACAACGTAAACATTTCATCTTGAATATTCAACTTCCCACCTAATAAAATATACTATATTAATTTTCCATTATATATATATATATATATATATATATATATATATGTGTGTGTGTGTGTGTGTGTGTGTGTATGTGTGTGTGTGTATGGTTGTGTGCGCGCGTGTGTGTGTGTTGAAAAACAGAAAAAGATGAATTCATTCTTGATACTGAAGTCGACGTTAAAACGTTTCAATTTTTAGTAAACCTTCATCAGGACACTAAGATGAATTGTAGCGAATTCAATTATATGTATCTAATATTTATTTGAATTAAGATTAATTTCGGACATGTGTTAGAAAATTTCCCTATCTATTTTTTCTATTTCCCCCATATTGTTGGATATATTTTCATATTCTACTTCCATATATATATATATATATATATATATATTATATATATATATATATATATGTGTGTGTGTGTGTGTGTGTGTGTTTGTGTGTGTGTGTGTGTGAAGAAAGGAAGTGAATCCGACGGTATGTAGTATATTAGGAAACATGAAAAAACACAGGTTTAAATGGGTTAAGTGGTGAGTTTATTGGCCGAAGCTGCAGTGTTTCGATCTATTAATTAGATCATCTTCAGGGCATTTGTTGATATATGGAAGGTGATAAGAAATTATTTATCACAGAATAACGAGAAAAGCGAGTGATAGTTATTGTTATTCAGTCCGTTTAGAAATTTTTTTGAGGTTTGAAAAAAAGGGGGACGGTTTTGAAATATGACGTCAAATATTCTATTTTACTGCGTGGGTATGGGAGGTGTATGTGTGTGTATCGAAAGGAGACATTGTGCATTTTTTAGGTGTGTGGTTGTGTGTGTGTGTGTATATATTTTTTTTTTGCCATGAACGACAGCGGAAATAAATATATAGATAGATAGATAGATATTTTATTCCTTTGTATTTCATCAAAATCCTCAAATATTACTTTGCAATTCTAAATTCATTACAATGTAATATAGTCATCGTCATCAGCTCATGAAAGCAGTACGAAAATCCATGACTCTCTCTTTCTCTCTCTCTCTCTCTCTCTCTCTCTCTCTCTCTCTATCTATCTATCTATTTATCTATCTATCTATCTCCCACTCTCTCTCTCTCTCTCTATCTATCTATCTATCTCCCACACACACACTCTCTCTCTCTCTCTCTCTCTCTCTCTATCTCTCTATCTATCTATCTATCTATCTATCTCCAACCGTCCCTATCGTTCATCATCATCCAGAATCCACAGAGAGCTGATTAATGAGTGAATGACACTTATGCGTTTTTCATTGCTTTTCCTGCAGTGGCTAGCATGTCTTCGTTTTAATTAGATGATTTATGTGATAGAGACCAGATGGCCGTACAGCTGTTTTCTTGTAGGATGCTGCTTCCTAGATTTGTTTTAGACAGCACGCAACATCCTTATGCATCTCCCATGTAGCTTTTTTTTTCTCTAAGCGCTTCGATAAAGTTCAATTCCTTCAGACGTACATTAGCACTGATACGGCTATGTCTTGGAAGAATTTTCGGGTTGTCTTATCCGTGAGATCAGATATTCATATGAACGATAATATGTCCATTGTAGTCCATGCCTTACCTGTGCGTATATTCACACCGCAGTGATATTAAATGCAAGGTAATATATCATGTAATTATATTAGGTTATCTGTATACAGATATGCTTATAAAAAGATAGGCACGCACGCAGTCACACATATACACGCACAAACGTAAGCAATTATACACATATTATTTGAATTTATTACACTTCACTGAATCTACTCGGACAGAATTATATGCATATAGACTCCTAGCGTTTTCTGAGATCATTATCTGTACTGTACTCGTTACTGAATTATTTATCGCCTCGAGTCTATTTATTTCGTCATTTGTATTGTTTACACCCTCTTTTCTTTCTCAGAAATTTTGAATGTAAACAACTTTTAAAAATATCTTGTTCTTTATTACCAATGTGTGAACATGCAATAAGTTTATATTTTTAGAGTTTTATGCTTCTTTCCAACTGGAAATGTCTAATGCAACGTCTAACGTTTATGTTCTTTCTTTCTTTCTTATAAAAATTGACACATCCATTTGTACTTACTGTTAGATACTGCTCATTTTTTTTCTTATGACATCTACGTCCGCTAACTTCTTTTGCTGTCCATGTTGATATCAGTTCGGTTTCTCTGAGGTCTGTTTTTCAGGATGCCCCCCTCTCTCTCTCTGCTTCCATCTTGTTTATTAATCATACTAGAATGATGGAGACATACTTGCGTGTACATATAGTTTTACTTCCCGATCTCAATATAAACACTCACGTGTGGGAGAGAAAAGCATCACAGACTAAACATGCGTCTGGCCACTATAGATGCCGATGTCTTTAAATTTCCCAGTGTCAAATAATTCCACAAACCAAAGAGAATCTCGTGCTAGGTCAATTTGGGTTCAAAGCCTGTCAATTAAAACTCTGACAATTTTCCAAATCTAACTACTCTTCCCTACAAAAATAATCGGAATGGCTATCATTTGGTAACTCACATCATTATATTAACAAAAAAATGGAAAAATGACAGGTTTTTACCATAAAGCCCTTAGAAACTGAAACCAAAAAATTTAAAGTGATGAACTTGATTATATAGTTAAATTCCTTTGCTCAACTCCAGTATCTAAAACATTTTAAACATCTTGCTATAATCAAAGTTTTCAAACTTCATAAATTAAAAAAAGTTGCCTAAACCATTCCTATGATAGATCATAATCTATTACACATATATAACATTTTATCCAGTAAATCACCTACACACCTGCCCTGTCAGCTAGGGCTGTATAATTCGGTGAATGTATATCTGCAGTGAGGCCACCGCTTGGTCCTGGGTAGAAAACCATGATGCTTAAGAACAGAATACTGCTGGCTCTTCAGCGTACGTGATACGCAATAATTTACTTTGGCACTTAGTTGCGCTAAACAGGTGGTCGGAGTGGCCCTCACCGATCAATCGGCTGGTCACGTCAAGTTCTGCAATCTAAATATTTAGTCCTGACCGTAATTTGAAAACAACAATAGAAATTATTAATGCGTGTAAAAGTTTTAATAAATGTTTTAAATCGTTAGCAATCCCGAGCAAGGCTGTTTACGTTTCATGTCGTACTAGTGTTGTTAGGAATTGCATGAATCTATCTGTTTCTCTCCGCGCAACAAGGATAGTTCGTTAGACAAAAAGTCTAGGAGAATGAAATATCTGAATTCCAACAAGCTGAACTTCTCTTAAAAACTGATCGAGTGCCATATCCTACCCGTGGCGTAGGGGTTCGGCAAATGCACGCACACACACACACCCGCGCGCACACTTGCGAACACACACATGCATATAAAAGTAATCTGTAATTAACTTTTTTCCTGCTACACTTATCACCATATTTGGGTTGGGATGACTGAAAGTAAGTTATATCTACATTCAAAACTAATGCGTTTTACGTCGCCACAAAGAAATATGCACTGAGTTTTGTGTTCGTTTATAATTTGTTTTTCTTAATGTGAGCTTATTTTTGCTGTAAATGTGTTGCTTTTTGTGTAAACAGGTACGTGTGTCTAAACACTGTTTAAATGTTGTGTTTTAAGACATAATGAACAAAAATAAGTGTATTGTGGCCTATTATCGGTATCAACCGAATAGCGAGGATATATATCCCCCTTTTTCACTCGCGCTCGACTAGGGGGGTTATTTTTACTGAGGTGGAACACCACACCTACTGTCAGCTCCCTGATGCTTTAGTGCACAAATCAGATTATGCAATCTGTGCTACTTATGCGTTAAGTTGGTTTTGACCAGCATCGAACTTCGAATCATGCAATTCACTGGCGGACGCTCTGCCCACTTAGCTAACTCGAATGTCAACTATAATTATTCTTATTTTAGTCAGTACGAACCGAATTTAGATGCTAAAAAGTCTAAAAACTCAGGTTTACACAATTGCTATGTAACATATTAATTATGAACGGCAGTGTAGAAATGAAAATAACGGTAATTCTGAATAATGGAAAAACCCGTAGAATTGAAACGGCTTTCTCTTTTACTAAACTTGTAGATGGTTTCTGATTGATAATTGCCAATTGTGAGAACATACAGATACTTAGAAACTTGAGGTTTAGCTTGTTTTTCGAACGAGACAGACTTGTCTCCGAAGATGGCTATTTCTGTTTAAATTAGATTGAATAAGGACGTCTCAAAAAATATCCCATCTCATGTACGTTACTTAGATCAACAACGGACACAAAGATGATGTCTTTAAAAGTCCAAAGAAAAAAGATCAGAACAGAGAGAACCCAGCCCAGATACCAGAATAATGGAGACAATCAAGAAGATAGACGAATAGTTAGCATAGAAGACAACCGAGAGGATAAATATTGATTATATAATCATAAAAATAAGTATGAGTGTACACGAGAATTACCTGGTGTTTTGTAGTCTAAACTGATGGGTGCGTTTTATACAAGGGTGCAATTTATACACCGATAATCAAGGTGTTTGAAAATGTTACGAAGAAAACACAGTGCACGTTTGTTTAATTCAGGAAAAATAATATTGAACACAAATAAGATTGGCATAATCTTTGTAAATCTTAGGAGAATCTCTTCTGTTATCAAAAGGTTAAAAGGAGAAAAAGACGTTTGTGTCCGATTTAATAGAACGTAGGAGACGATTCTCTAAAGAATCAAATTTGCCATTCTGATTTAAAGACACTAAATGTTAGCATCCATAAATATAGACGCACATTTTTAGAACAAAAAAATAAACGAACGATTTGCAAATCTGCGTTTTTAAGCCGTTAAATCGTAAAAAGATAATGATTTTGATTATGAGAAAATACTACATGGTCCATAGTGTCCAATTGTGGTGTAATGGTTAGCAGACTAGATTCCTTATTACTAAATAGCGGGTTCGATCCTCGCTGTATGCCCCATACTTGCCATCCTTTCTTAAATCCTACTCGTAAGGAACGGCTTGGGTAATTACAGGGTAACTCATCGTGGTGCGATAATTAACAAAAGCACAGATCCATTATTAGTAAATAGAGATTTCTAGATACCCCATACTTGTAGGCTTGTGTCATATCCAACCTGTGGTGAGCGGGTTGGATAAATAAAAGGAATCCCATCGTAGTATAATGGTTTCCAAGCCAATCTATCAGATCCATTACTTCTGAATAGTGGATTCGATCGTTGCTGGAGATCCCATACTTGTGACCTTGCGTCACAACCTTCTGTAACGAACTGATTGGGTAAATACAGTCCGTCCCGTTAATAGTTAGAAAGTTAGTTTTGCAGATCCATTGATAATGAATAACGAATTCGATCCTCACTGAATGTCCCATACATGCGTTTGGTAAATAAGTACCACGGGTAACATGTGACACAAGTTCACAAGTATGGGTCATCCAGCGAGGATAATATTCGCTATTTCTTTCAGTTATTTTTCTGAAATGTATCATGGTGATTATTTTCTGTTAAAGATTAAAAGCCAACTGTGAAGCTGCTATTCAAAAACTGTTGCGCACATGCAACGTTCATCACCCCCCCCCACACACACAAATATATATATATATATATATATATATATATATATAGAGAGAGAGAGAGAGAGAGGGGAGAGAGAGAGAGAGAGAGAGAGAGAGAGGGAGATATAATGTCAGATTTTATGATAAATAAAAACGCATATATGTGTTTTTTTAAAGAAATTCTATGTCAGATGACTGCATTAATCAGAATTTCTAATCTTGTTATTAGCAAAAAGAAAACTATTAAGAATTCAACACGTTAATCTTTAAAAAATCATCATCCGGCTATAAATCCATTTAAAAGCACCTGTTTTTTAAAGACATGCAATTCTACGCAGAAAAATCTAATGAAGTATTTACCCGACATTAAGATGGGTAAATTTATTACATTATATAAACATATTAGCGAAAAACTGCACCAGAATGTTTTGCGAGTTCATCATCATTAAATATCATATATCATCCCATATGGGCGGGTTATTTGTTGGCTGAAGGAATCTAGAAATACATAGATACATAATATATATATATATATATATATATATATATATATATATATAGATAGATAGATAGATAGATAGATAGATAGATAGATAAATATATAGAGATATAGATATGTGTGTGTGTGAATGTGTGTGTGTGGATGTGAGTGCGTTCGGTTTGTGTTGGGATAGCTCTAATAAGAAACTTTATAAATATCAGTATATTAACTGTACGCAAAAATATACGTAGTCGTAAGTAGATATCCACGTATGATATACATGTATGTATACTTTACATATTCTATTCTATTATATATATATATATATATATATATATATATATATATATATATATATATATATATATATACTTACCAACCCCTGCGCACGAGCAGGATGTGACACAGGGTCAATTTCTTATACGGAGTTTAAAATATTTGAATTCAGAGTTTTTCTTTCTTCTTGACTGGTTACCTAGCCAAGTTCAATAAGCCCAGTCTGCCCTAGTATTCACACATAGCTGAAGGGAGAGTAGATGGATGCATACCTGTCCCAAGGGTATTAGCGCTATGTGACATACAAACAGCATCGTCTAGTATTTGAACTCGGCTTGACGAGTCCATTTCCTACGACTCTATCATTGCACCACACACCATCACTTTATTTTATTACATATATGTATATTTAAACATTTAATTATATATATATATATATGTGTGTGTGTGTGTGTGTGTGTGTGTATGTATGTGTATATACACACACTCATATATATATATGAGTTTATGTGTTATGTATATGTATATTCATATAATGTATATTTTGTCCATTGTTGGTAATATATGCTGGGATGGTTTACCTCAATCGTTAGGTTCGATCCCTGTACTAGCCAACGCAGCTCATGAGTAACACAGCTGATCAGTACGGTAAAGCATTAGGAGCTGCGGGTAGCTTCTGGCGCTCCACATCAGCGAAAAAACATCTGCCTCGTCAAGGTCTAGGGAAAAATGGAGAACTTTATTTCTCATGAAAATCTTACACTTATATCTTTAGTTCTTAGCAGTCCTAACATCTCGGCTATCTCTTCTCTATTAATATCTAGACTGTTTTCTCAGGCTCAATTGATTTTCCTTCTTGGGACTTCTTTGGACTTCTTCATCTTTGCGTCCGTTGTTGTTCATGTTATACTTTTAAGACGTTTTACTCAGCTCAAGTTAATCAAAACACGTAGTTTGAGAAATAGCTAACGGACAACAGACGTCATATTTGCGGCTGTTCTATTCTGTCACCCAGCTAAAACTTAAATATCTAACTTTACTCCCTGTTCTCATAAATTTGCTTAAGGAATCAGAGACTAGCTAACAAGGTCAGTGAAAGGTCAAGCTTTATTAATCATCTCACGGTTATTTCCATAATTCAGAATTTACCAGTTACCACTTAAATTCTACAATACATGATATATTGGGTCCCTATCAACGATGTTACACCTCACCATTCGGCTGATACAGACAACGGGTCACTCTGCAGACTAATATAAATTGAAATCATTGATGGTTAATATATATGTATACTACTCTTGGGTAATATATATATATATATATATATATATATATATATATATATATATACTGCACTTTGTTAAATCAACTTAGATTTTTGTGCGTAGAATTGCATGTCTTAAAAAAACAGGTGCTTTTGAACGGATTTATAGCCGGATTATGATTTTTTTTAAAGATAACCGTGTTGGATTCTTAATAGTTTTCTTATCTTTTTGCTAATAACAAAATTAGAAATTATGATTAATGCAGTCATCTGACACAGAATTTCTTTAAAAAAAACATATATGCGTTTTTATTTATCATTAAATCTGATATTATCTCTCTCTTGGGACCGTTCCAAGTGCACCAACTACAATTGGTATCACTTTCACTTTCATATTCCATATCTTTTTCAGTTCTCTGACATGGTCCAGGTATTTGTCCATCTTTTCGTTTTCCTTCATCTTCACCCTGTGATCTGCTGGGACTGCAAAATCCACCAGTTGACAAGATCTTTCATTTTTGTTAATCAACACTAGGTCTGGTCTTCTTGCTGGGATGAGGTGATCCGTTTTTATCTCAAAGTCCCAAAGAATTTTAAGTGTTTCCTTCTCAAGAACAGATACTGGTTTATGCATATACCGTTTTTTATGTTATCAGTTTATGCATATACCATTATTATTATTATTATTATTATTATATTATTATTATTATTATTATTATTATTGTTATTATTATTATTATTATTTTATTATTATTATTATTATTATATCACTCCATTCGAGCTTTAAATACCAGAATTAGCTGGTGGAGTTTCACTGGAGTCTGAGTGTTAACACTTCTCGAGTCGCCAGGATTCTTCATGGTATTCTCGCTGATCTTAACAATGATGTTGTCTTGAGAGCTTGGATTCTTACTCTAATTTCCAAGTCCTTCGGTCTTTTTTCTATTTTTTTTTGGGGGGGGGGTATATCCTAAAGCACCAAGTACCATTTGTATCACCGTCATCCTCATGTTAATCAGTTGTTAAGTTTTCTTGC
>CM042139.1:140993287-141000787 GCA_023376005.1 Doryteuthis pealeii | reverse complement strand
GTTTTAGTTGAGCTGGTGATCTACAGGTCCGACATACATAAATACTGTACATTTTTATGACATATGTCTAGGACGTTAATTGTACAATAATGTGGATGCTATAGTAAATCCCGTTGCACCATTTAATGTCAAATTGAAAGGCAAATAATTCATGTCATGGTGGCATCCCGGCAACAACTCCAATCTTTCTTATGGTGATTTATTTGAATTTGAAAAGATTCAACGACATTGTGCTTATCAGTGTAAAAAAATATTTCTTTTCCAGACGCAACCTTAAGATCACTTTACAGAGATAGTCTTTTTTAAAGATCAACTATATATCTATTCATGAGAGAATAGAATCTCGTTCAAAAAGCGTTTGATAAAGCAAAAATGTAAATATACCAACTAAAACGAATTAAAATCTTACTTTCTTACTATTGTCTCAATAGATGTCACATTTATTTAATATATATATATATATATATAATATATAATATATATATATATATATATATATATATATATATATATATATAAATGAAGGTCATACAATGAATAAGATATTTTTTTAGAAGCAAATCTTTATTTTTTAGAATTATTTTCCATAAATGTATACTCTGCATTGTTTAGAATTTGTCTAGAACAAAAATTATAATGTAGAAAAACTATTTGTTTTCAGACTATTCAAACGCGTAGCAAATAAAACAGAGTTCTCCAGGTTTGAGTAGAGCTCTGTAATTAGATTTTTTGGGGTCAGAAAAGTAAACAATGCGAAATAAATAGAAAACCAATTGTGATGTGTACGGAGAATCATATTTTAATCAAAAGAATATATACAAATGTACTAAAAATTAGTTTACCACAAGGAGGCAGAGTCGAAAAGCCACTCCAGGGAGTGGTAAACAAAGTGACTCTACGAGGAAAATAGTTTCGGTCTCGTATTTCCTTGAAAAAAGATCTAAATGTAAACAGAGTTTTTTAATGCAGAATCCCAGGGCAAAATTCACCTAATTTATTGAATTACTCTCTCTCTCTCTCTCTCTCTCTCTCTCTCTCTCTATCTATCTATCTATCTATCTATCTATCTCCCTCACACTCTCTTTCTCTCTACCTCTCTCTCTCACATATGCACTCACAAATAGAAATGTACACACACATATATACGTATGTGTGTGTCTCTGTCTATATATATGTATCTGTGATTGTATGTGTTTATATGTGTCTATGTGTGTGATTATATACACACACATAGACATATATAAACACATACAATCAGAGATACATATATATAGACATAGACAATACAACATAAAAAAAGTAAAGTCGTCGAGGCGGCCTAATGTCGGAATCAGCCAATCAGCGAGGGGGTCTATCCCCTTTTCACTAGCGCTAGACCAAGGAGATTATATGAGCATCTGAGGTGGAGCGCCACACCTACCATCAGCTCCTTACTTTATCGCACTGATCCCTGTGCTACTCATACGCAGAGTCGGCGGGGGCCAGTATCGAACCAAGAACATTGAGTTTCCTAGCCGAACACTCTATCGACTGAGCGTTTAGCACCCTTCAAGAGGTGCGAAGAAGAAAATATCCTGCCTAAAAATATTGTTCAATGCTAGTATAGCAGAGCATATATAAAACATATGCATGAGAGGATCATAGACACTATGTTTCTATTACTCAACTTTCATGTGTTTCACACAATCTTCAGACGGGAGTGTGGTAAAAGGTATACAGTCAAGATTTTGTATAACGTGAAGGGTATGTTATATATATTTACCTCCCTCCCACTCCCCACACACTCTCCCACACACTCCACACATACATAAATAAATATAAACATATATGTATGTGTGTGTGTATATTTGGGCTTGTATATATGATATTTTATATATGCGCGTAGTTAGATTTGTTTTTGCTTCTTTAAATATTTGAACAAGTTTTATATTATATTTGTTTTGTGCATGATTTTTCTGCGATCTTATCGAGTTCTGGGACGGCCAGATTGACGGATGCTGTACATTTCAGTAAGGGTCGAGGCGTTTGCCGCAGTGATGCCATGGACTTGTGCCAATTCCTTTAAAAAATCGCTAAAAACAATCCATCACTTGATTTTCTTCCTTTTTTTCCCCATCAAACTGAAAACGACAAGATGCTTCTATTGAATCAGTCTTTCTGGTAATTAAAACCTTCATGAAACCTTTTTTTCTGTTTGTTCAGTCTTTGTATTTATCTATACGTTTATTTCTTTTGTTTCATTCAATAACATTTTTCTGAAAGCTTTCATTTGTTTTACCAAGAGAAGCATAGTAGGAAAATATAATTCGTTTAAAATTGGTATCCTTGAAAAGCTGCAGTCGTATGACATGGGTTTAACTGGGATAGAACACCGGTCGCTGGATCGCGTCCCAATTACGACTTTATCTTAGCCGAATTTCGGGAAACCCTTGATCTTACATCTCGTTTATCGTTTTTTTTTTGTTGTTTATTTTTAAATATCCACTTAACTCTTTGCCTAACAACTTTCCCCCGCGGCTGTACCAAATTTTCTAAGTATGTTTTACCGGTGTGATAGGATATTTCAAAGTTCACTATCTATTTATCCTAGCGACTAATGATTGTATCGATATGGTAGGAGAGCCACTGTGAGTGGTTTAAAGTAGGCGGAGAGTTAAATTCGTCTATATGTACTTTCAGATCCCTTTCCGATATGTCTGAATCGACTGAATAGGCTCCACAAAATTCCTTTCCTGATTATGAATGCTGTGGAGCAGCTGGAACACCCCTACGACACGGACTGGTCTAAGACTATTTAAACAGCACTTTCTTTATGCTGAGGAAGACAAGTTAACAATTGACTTTTTATTGCATTAGTCTGTGTACTCAACTGTGTATCATATTATTCTCCCCATCAAACTACCTCTTACTTTCTTTATGTGTGTCAACTCTACTTTTTTACGACAAAATAGACATTAATCTACTGTTGAAGGTAATGCTCCAGTTCTAGAGATTCGAGAAGAGTGTATTAGCCATTCATTACATTTACTGCCATGCCAACTCTGATTCAGAGTGATTTCTATCTATGAGTCAAATAGATAAATTTTTAAATTATTCGTCTTTGATAGGACTATGTGCAAAGCTACACCACAATCTTAAGAAACTACACAAAAAATGTGTAACTTATAGACATAAAATATTCCTAGACGGGTTGTCATGTCGTTAAAAGTAATAAATCAATTAAGAGGTTGAGAAACTTTTCTTGTTAATTCTTAACATTTTCTGCCTTCAGGTAAAAGTCTGAAAGCTTTGATATAATATTCACCAAGAAATTAGGCAGAAGACTATATAAGTACATCTGGCAATATATAGAAAAGTATGGCTAAGAATCAGAGATTAAGTAGTATTTTCTTAAAAGGTGTATGCTTGTATAAGAACGATGCATTATCAATGCATAAAACGTCCTTAAGTTATCATAATGCATTAATGTATCCAGGGATACATTAACACTAAATATGCAGTATCGAAAGATGAATCCACACTAGCATAAGCAATAAGCATATGTGGTGTTTACATACTATTTACCTTAACAAATAAACATATTCCAAATGGTAACATATATACAATGTTATAAAAAACATGTTTTTCAAAACAGGGTAATACACATGATTATCTCACTTACGTTTAGGGGGTTTTCATTGTCATCAGGTTTGTGTGTGATAAAAAGATGACTTAACGGGGAATAAAATATCGAGTTATTAGCAATAATATTTTCGCTTTCGGATGTCACTGAAATGACATTGTCACTCAGTTCTGTCATATGCTCTCATTTATCAAACCGGTTTACGAGTTTATATAAATACAACAAGATGAAATGGTTTAAAAATATTCATCATCAAATAAACAGCTTCAAAATTAATTAGATATTACCACTGATACTTAAATGTGCGCTCTATTTTTGTTGTTCTATTTCTTCACAGTGAAAGTGATTTGATAAGTAAAGCTGACTTACGAAAATAAATCATTTTATATTGATTGGAAGTCGAAATTTTATTCAACAATCACGAAGAAGTAAGTTAATCAGTAAGGTACAATAATTGTAATTTGGAAATTTTTATTTGATTCCCAAACAATTCCTAAAGGATTTGGTTTTGAAATAGACGTACTTTATAAAATCATTGAGTTAAACCATTATTAATCATTAGACCGGATATTACATTACCAAAAATAAAATTGCACAGTCTCTATTTCATATTTAAAGAGGGATGTACAAGATTTCAATCTGCCCTGTCGGCTGGGGCGTTAGAATGCCCCGACTGCACCTCTGCAGAGGGGTAAGACTCCCCCAATGGGGCCACCTGTTGGCCGTGGGTAGCGACCAGTGATGATTAAGGATAGAGCCCAGGTAGATGAGCAGTTCATGACTTGCCATACTCCTCTTTGGCCCTATCTTTGGCTAGACGGGCGGTCGGAGAGGCTCCCTCTGATCAATCGGCTGGTTACGTCAAACCCTAGCACCTATATGATTTTACCAACCCTATTGCCCTCATGGCAAGCCCCAACCCCTTTTTATCATATGGGTGCTAGAAGGCGGTGACCGAGGGTCTAAATGTCCTGGGAATGACGTTAAACTCTATCTGATGCTGAGATTCCAGCTTTGGAGGTTTGGGGAATGTGGAGCACCCTTTCATCACCATTGCTCCTTGGTCCACTCTGACCCGGAGTGGTAGTACCTGTTAGGGTTTCATCTATGGGTTAAATAGAAAAACATGAGTTCATAAACAAAATTGTATTATGCATTAAGAATGAATTTATTTCACAACTTTGTCGGCATTAAATGACCCACCGAGGTTGATATGCCGTAAAACAAAACAAACCAAACCCAGATTTAAATATCAATTAAGTTGCTCTAGAAGTATTTGACTTGGGATTAGACAGTAATGACAATGAAGGGGTACTGCATACTCCACTTATCCGAGAGAGAGAGAGAGAGAGAGAGAGAGAGAGAGAGAGAGAGAGAGAGAGAGAGAGAGAAGAGAGAGATACAGATGAGAAAAGAGAGAGGATGAAATGAGAAAAAAGAGAGAAAAAATAGAATTGAGAGCAAGAGAGAATTGAGAGAGAGAGTGAAGAATGGTTATCATCGTAGGAAATAGACTCAAGTTCAAACCCTAGACGAGGCTATTCGCATTTCATATGACACTAATACTGTAGGGAAATGTATGCATCCGACTATTGTCACTTCTGTTGAGGGTATATAGTAGGGTAGACTGGGCTCTTTAAACTTGGTTAAGCTATCAATCAAGGAGAAGAAGGAGAAGGAAAACCATTTTTTAAAACACGTTTGCCTATAGTGGTTAACTGTTTTCACTTAGAACGCCTTTGTATATATATATATATATATATATATATATATATATATATATATATATATATATATATATATATATTGTGGGTGTGTGCGTGTGTGTGTGTGTGTGTGTGTGTGTGTGTGTTTATAGTACTGTCAACAGGATAGCTAAACGACTTGGTTTAATGGCATATCAATGTTCGTGGGTTAGTTGATTTCACCAATTCCTAGGGTAATTACAGGTTTCATATCTTTTGCAATGGTATAACTCCGAAAGTGAACATAATAGCGCAACTGGAATCAGAAGTGTGTGTGTGTGTGTGTGTGTGTGTGTGTGTGTGTGTGTGTGTGTGTGTGTGTGTGGAGGTGCGTGCTGTAATGTTTCCCATCTAAAAATAAGTAATTAATCTTTCTACTAATCTGATACATGAATGGATTGTTTCGGTTTATGGAAATCTTCCCAGTTCTTCATAAGTAAGTACAAAAAGCATATACAACTGGACAGATTTTCTTAAGACTCTCCATGTTTAAATTCCATAGGCTAAATTTGAATGTAATGCTGTGATTAATATCCAACAGTCTTGGGTTACTTTATGACTATAAATTAATAAATCCCGTTCATTGTATGTTCATACTTATATATTTTGTTCAATCATTTCTTAAGAAATTTATTTTGAACAAAGTTATATGATATCAAGTATTCCTATCAAATACTAACATTTTATACCTAATCATATGGATTAAATTACTTATTTCGATTTAATAATCATCATTTTTTAGGTTACCGTTAAATGGTTTCAAGTAATTAATAATTATTAGTAAACAATTCTAGTGTCCAGTAACTATTCTTAATACAAATAGTTTACTGTTATATAGTATCAATTGTTCCTATCAAATTCTATTAATTTCAGAATATTTGACTCATAGATAGGAGGTTAACAGATACTACTACTCAGGGATGAAGAGAATCTGGGATTATGGAAAAATGATAATAAAGGGCTACTCCTTATCTCCTGGAATGGAGCCACACCGTCAGATGCAAGTTAATGTCTTTCGCAGGAGAACCACTTTCTTTTTTTTTTGTCTTAACCCTCTGTCGGGATACAGTCCTTGTATTATAAACCATGTCAAAAAGGCGATTCCAGACTCGGTGAAATTTGGTTACTATACACATCTATCATAATGGCTAACGTGATGGACTGCGACATCGTTGTAATCGGGTTCGGACTCCACTAGCACTATTATGTTCATTTTCGGACAAATACATTTAGGAAAAGTATAAACGTCCTCAAACCCCAGCTATCAGATACATAGTACAACTACAGTGTTTTTATAGGAGATAGTTTTGGCATTATATAAGTCAGGAAGGTTGATATGCCATTAAGAAAAGGAACCAAACCAAACCATCCGTGCACATTGATATGAGCTTTAAACATTTGGTGAGGTTGTCTTGCGATGCTAAATGTAGCTGTTCAAAACAGCATAGTGTCTAATCTGTAAGAGATAATTATTTAGCGTCCAGTATACGTAAACTTTCCGGGAATTACGTTTAACTAATTAATTCATTAGATCTGACGAACGTCCTCGATGAAATCTATTTAATACAAACAATTGTAGTTGCTGACTAGATGACCCTTGAACCCATTGGGTTCTGGTTGTAGCAGTAATAGGTGATGATTCTGAGAGTCAGATTAGGACGGAGTAAAGGGTTCTAATTAGCTTTTCAAAATTATCTCAGATATACTGACAAGGTGGACAATTATATAATGACATTTAGCTCAACCGCAAAAGCTACACAACCAGGACAGGCGACAACCTTTAGGCGAACTAGACGAATTCATATGGCACATATATCTGTGGCAGCCACAATTCAAGGCAAACTTGGATAAGAATAGAAATGAATGTATTGATATTCTAGTAGCTATTGTTGATAGTTGTTAATCTCAAGTCTGTATTAAGCCTTTAGCTGATAGAGAACAGCAGTCTTTTCTTGGTTGTGAACATTCTAATAGCTCTCCCAAGACAGTAAATGATCTTAAATGCTTTTTTCCTGTCCGTTTATAGACCAATTTTACCGTAAGTTTGTACTGTTGCTTCTGCTCATACTGGTAAATTCTCTCTCTCTCTCTCTCTCTCTCTCTCTCTCTCTCTCTCTCTCTCTCTCTCTCTCT
>CM042139.1:140963287-140990787 GCA_023376005.1 Doryteuthis pealeii | reverse complement strand
CCTTCATAAAAAAAAAAAATTAAATCATTCATTCCTTCTTTATTTTTATTGTTAGATTCATTCATTCATTAATTATCAGTTTCTTTATTTCTTCATTTTTTTCTTTAGTCGTTTCATTCTTTCTTTCATTGTTTCTTTCATTGTTTCTTTCTTGGTTGTTTCCATTCATCCGTTGTGTATTTGCTTCTTGTTTGCTTTAATCCCCCTTTCTTTAATTCCTTTCTCATTTCTTCTTTCTTTCTTTCTTCTCAATTGTTTGCTTCAAACAAATTTCATTCTTTCTTTCGTGCTTGCTTGCTTGCTCTTTTATTAATCATTTGTTTCTATTTTCAATATTGTTTTTTTTTTCTTTCTTCATTCTTTTTTCCTTATTTCTTTTTTCTTTCTTTCTTTCATTTATTAATTTCCAACATATTTCTTTATTTCTTTCTTCCTTCTTCCTTTATTTTTTTCTTTCTTGCTTGCTCTTTTATTAGTTATTTGTTTTTTCTTCTTCTTTCTTTGTTTTCTTTTTCCTTCCTTCTTTCTTTCTTTCTTTCTTTTTTTCTTTCTTGACTGCCTGATCCTTTATTGATTATTTGTAACTTTCATGCTTTCTATTTTGTGTTGCTTTCATTGTTTCTTTCTTCATTCATTTTTCTTTCTTTATTCTTTATAAATTTAATTATTCCATTGCTTCATTAGGTATTTATTTATTTGTTTACTTTCATTCTTTCATTCCTTTTTACATTCCTTCCTTCATCCATCTTATTTCGTTCTTCTCAATTGTTTGCTTCCAACATATTTATCATTTTCTTTCTTTCTCACCAGCTTGCCTTCTTTCATTCATCATTTCTTTATTTATTCCTTATTTACTTTCATTCATTCCTTCATTCCTTCAGTTAGTTTTTCTTCCTTGTTTGCTTGCTTTCATTCGTTCTTTCTATCTCGCTTAATTTTACTATTTCTTTCTTTCTCTCTGTCATTCATTCATTAACTTATTCTTTGTTGGTTGTTTGTTTTCATTAATGATGTCTTTCTTTCTTTCTCTTTTCCTTTCTATCTTTCATTCATTCATTAATTTCTTCTTCTTTAATAATTTATTTTAATTAATGCTTTCTTTCGTTTTTTTCTTTCTTTCTTTGATGTATTTTTTCTTTCTTATTTGCTTGCTTTAATTCAAACTTTCTTTCCTTTTGGTTTTCCTTTATTCATTCATTAGTTTGTTCTTTCTTGTTTGATTTCTTTCATTAATTCCTTCTTTATTTTTTATTTCTTTACTTCTTTCTTGTTTTTCTTTGTGATTAGTTTAAAAGGTTTTCAGTACACAGATGCTCATGTGATGGTTGCCTACAGAACAAAACATAATCTTGAACACAGACAGACAGAAGTGCAGAAAATTTATGAAATTATTATTCGCCCATTTATGGTGGAAATATTCTAGAGTGAAAATTGGAATAAAAAAATAAAACTATAAAAACGGCCAGTGGCACGATGATGGATCAATGTCTCCATCCAACAATAATTCCTGCCGAAAGGAATTTTTATTCTCAACAAAAGAAGCAGATGGTAATCATCTTATAAAAAAAAAGAAGATATAATGAATTCTACGTTTAGAAGTGTTCTTTTCGTGGAGATTATTGAATTTTCTTTCTAATTATCTTTATTAATTTATATTTTATTTTTACTGCCCGAAAATTTAAAAAAATATCTGTTATTTACGAACATAGGAATAATGCACGTGCCGATTGAGATTTGGAATAAGAAAACAGATTACACACATATGATAAAGTATATTATATACTACTGTTGAAAATGTCAGATGGATTTAAAATGTCAAACACATCACCAGTATCAATGTAAAGAAAATAGGATAATAATGTCATACTGAAGAAAAACTACAGAAAACAGGAATTGTATAAAACTCGTGGAACGTGTGGATATACTAGAGTATGATAATTTAACCATTACTACATTTGATATGTATACTTAAGAGCTACGTATTGCAGTGATAATTGATGTAGGAAATGAACACGCCGACGCGAGTTCAAATCCTGCACGAGGATGGTTGCAATTCACATAGCATTGGTAAAGGTATGAATCCAACCATTCTCCCTTTAACTTTGGATAAATCGTAGGGCGGACATGATTTTTTAATTATGGTAGGGCAACCAGTGTAGGAAAAGAAATTCAAATTCTGAATTCAAACCTGATAAACTTCACTTTAAAAGCTGACCTTGTGAAACCATCTGCTTGTGTGGAGGGCTTGGCTAAATACATATACTTAGGAGATATTGCAAAATAATTCAATATGTAAAAAGTATAATGATCTTGATTTAAATCTCACTCTTTCTTTCTTTCTATTCTTTTTGTTTTCATATTTTCATTCCATTCCATTGAAATCGATTAGCGTTATCGCGTCCGCACTTTCACTTCCCTTCTCCCTGTCTTTTTTCACGCTTTCCTCTCTTTCTTTCTTTCTTTCTTTCTTTCTTTCTTTGTGTAGCATGTCCTTTTCTCCTTGCTTTCATTAAAATAAAATAAAAACAGAATGGTCCACTATTTAGCTGACGTGACGACAACCATCCTCGTATTCAAACCCCTACCCCTATGAACTCTCCAAGTACGGATCAGGGGTGCTGAAGCGTGACACACGTAGGTAGGCATTAGCTAATTAATCTATAAATAAAAAAAGAATAAAGAATACATAAGTTAATAGATAAATAAAAATAATACATGGATGTTATTCAGATTTCTGTCAATAATGAAAGAGAATTAAAAACGCAATCCAAATTATGCGAATTCTCAGACAAGATGTTGGAATCGAATCTGGTATTGAAAAATGTACAATGCTTACAACAAAATAAAATAAAAACAGAAACAATTGAAGTAATAAACCTGTCCAATCGGGAAAACATCAGAATACATAGAACAGAAGTTCCCAACCACGGTGGTTCGCACCCCCGGGAGATGCGAGCATCATTCCAAGTGGGAGAAGCGTCCGTTCAAATTTAGATTATTTTTTCTCTTGTAATTAATACTATTTATATGTTCGTTTCTTTATTTCAGATTATTATTATTATTATTATTATTATTATTATTATTATTATTATTATTATTATTATTTAGAGAGGTAAATATATATGAACTTTTGATAAAACTGTAGTATGGATTCACATTCTATATTTTTGAATAAAATGATAAATTGTAGAGGTGCGAGGTCAGAGCAAAACTCTTTTAAGGGGTGCGAGGTAAGAGCAAAACTTTTTAAGGGTGCGGGAATAGAAAAACGTTGGAAACCACTGACATGGATTTAAAAAAAAATCAAATACCTACGAATATTACAAGCGTATACCATCGGTCAAACGGAGACAAAAGTTAAAAGAAAGAATGGGGTACCTAAGACTAAAACTGGAGAGAAATATAGAAATTGCTTCCGATGCATTTTGTCAATTATTTGTAGTATCGGACCACAGATTGAAAATAAAAGAAGGCGAAATACTGGATAAGCGGGACCATATTGTGTTCATATATTCAAGCAGTATTTGAAGATATCAGATTTAAAATGAATTCTGCTTCGCAAATAGGTCTTTGAAGTGGACACTGACATTGACCCTGAGCAAATATCCAAAGTCGTTGAGAAATACTCTTAAGTCAATAATTAAAAATATTTGTAAGACCATCAGTAAGAAATTATCTAAGTCCAATAGAAAATACGTTAAAAAAGTAAAAGAATACAAGAATCTGCGAAAAGGTGACCTACAAACATGACGCGTTCATTATAGTTCGGTTATGAAACATACGCGAAATACAACTGAGTGTAATTTGAGATGCTTATGACATGGTAGAGCCAAGGCAAAGAAACGGATCACTATGCTAGTAAATCTCAATTAAGAATATATAATCTTATAACCAACTGAAAATTTGATATACAAAACAAAAACTAAGATAAATTACATCTACTTGTACATAAAGATAAACTGAAATTAAATGTATTAAGTTAAGCTGCAAGTCTAAGTTCACACACACACACACACACACATATATATATATATATATATATATATATAGAGAGAGAGAGAAGAGAGAGAGAGAGAGAGAGAGAAGAGAGAGAGAGAGAGAGAAAGAGAAGAAGAGAGAGAGAGAGAGAAGAGAGAGAGAGAGAGAGAGAGTCAACGACGAAATTATTCGTACATCCTTGAATATTGAATATTTTTACACATTTAGAATTTAATATCCGCATCCGTTTTAAAAGTTATTAAGTACAAAAATGAATATAATACTTAATATTAAAAGAACAATAAAAAAGAGAGGAAAAAGACTCAGCAAGGTTTTTAACTTGTATCACTGTGTCCATTTCATACGTCGATAACGATTACCCCATGCGTCTCCATATGAACTGTTTTATACTTATTTTGTTATGTATATAAGTATACTATAGCATATTCCTGTTTATAGTCTATTCATGTTTCAGGTAAATAGTATATTATCAAATTGCATTTTTATATTCAATTAACATTTATGTTATAAATGTTAATTGAATATAAAAATGCAATTTTCCTGTTTATAGTCTATTCATGTTTCAGGTAAATAGTATATTATCAAATTGCATTTTTATATTCAATTAACATTTATGTTATAAATGTTAATTGAATATAAAAATGCAATTTGATAATATACTATTTACCTGAAACATGAATAGACTATAAACAGGAATATGCTATAGTATACTTATCTTGAAAATAAATATGATAGAAATGTATATACTATTAATATACAATTATACGTATACATTCCAATCATATTTGAGCAAATTCTGAACGCAGCTTCTGAATCAAAGAACATGATTTAATCTAACATATAATGATTTGTATGGACAGTAGATAAAATGTTTTGGCTTCCCGGTGTAATTCTGATCGCACGAATTGTCTAAATACCAGTATGTACAACGATCTAATTTGTCTAATTCAATTGAATGTTAGCAGAAAAAACAACTTATCATGATCGAGTTGTCTTTTTCCGATATCAATCTTCTTTGTTATCCTAACATATGAAAACTTGTCTGCGTTGATCCGAGTAAAATACGACCACAAATTTGTAATTAGTTTAAGCAAACACGTCTTATCAACAATAAAATACAGTAAAACATTTTAGACTCTGTTAAATATACTAGCAAATTTATGCACCCTCTGGGTGCAAGATTTTAAGTTTTAATATAATAAAATATCATATTAAATTAGAAAGGCTAATGGAACTGAATAAGAATGTAGATAAAAAGATTTTGAACAGAGGGGGTATGATTGAAAAATAGAACAACTTTGAAACTAACTCTTCCATCATTTTCCGTTACTCCCTTCTTTCATTGGTAAATTTTCCTAATTAAACTGTTTAGTTAAAATAGGAAGTAAAGAATAATATTACAGTTATTTCTTCTTGTTAAGGAATTTCTTTTAAGATTTATTGAAGAGATTTTTGCTCATATTCATTAAGATAAAACCAAACAATTAGAAATCAATAATACTAAGCATATATTTATTAAAATCAATTTTTTAAGATCAATATGCAAATTAGCCTCCCCATTCATACTGTAAACCTCTATTTTATTGTATATATAAATACAATTGTATGTTATTAGTATGTAGATATTACCAACAGTATTAATAATGTAAAACAATTTTATTAATAATTGAGGTTTAAATAAAAATAAAATCCTGTAGAATGTGACGTAAATAACTAAGGGAATTGTGACTTGAGTAGTAATATAGTTTCGGTTACAGACACAAAAACCCACAATCTCCATTATAATAAGATATGTATATATATGGGGAATATTAAATACGTGGTAATGTGGAACTGGGATGTGACATAGGCTAATGAGTAAATATATTCAGGAACACCTATTTTTAGTGGTTCTCTTGGGTATTTGATAACATGCTGTCTTAGCTATTTAAACATATGTTGTCTTAGGTATTTTATTATCAGTTACCTTATGCATTAGATAATCAGGTTCCACGGGTATTTGGCAATAAGTTGCCGTCGGTATTTAACGATCGGTTAACTTTGGTATTTAACAATCAAGTGATTTAGATATTTAATAACACACTGCCTTTGGGTATTTAAGCAAGCGTATTTCAGAGTCAGGTGCCTTAGTAATTTGATGATAACTTACTTCAGGTATTCAATAATCATTTAGCCTACGTATTCAATAATCAGTTGCCGTAGTTACTTAAGCACCAGTTATCTTTGGTATTTGACTTTGGTATTTAACAAACAGTTGCCTTAAGTATTTATTAATACGCTGACTTATATATTTAATTAGGTGTCTTACCTATGCCCTTGGCATTTAATAATAAATTGTCTTAAATATTTCTTAATCAGATGCTTTAGATATTTAAATACTTGCCTTAGGCATTTAATAATCTCTCGCTTTAGATATTTAATAATCAGTTTTCTTGGGTCTTCCATCGATTGCCTTAATGGTTTAACAATAAGTTTCAATAGGTACTTCATAATCAGATGCTTTCCTTATTTAATAACCAGTTACCTTAGTTATTTAATATTCACTTGCTTTAGACTTTTAACAAAACATTGCCTTACCTATTTAGTAATAAGTTGCCTTGGGTATTTCACAATCAGTCGCTGAGTCTACCACTCAAGCAAAATACTGAACTGCAGTACCAGGGTTTTTTTTAAATCACGTTTTTATGATTATCCAGTAGCTTGATTGAGAGAGAACATAATTCTTAGCGAAATATTTCATCTTTATCCAACGATAGATGCCATTCATGATGTAATGGAAATCATACCGTGAACAGAAGTAAACGTACAAATATTACACTTAAATCTATTATATTAGTACCAATTCTTACATAATAAACATTATTTTTTTAAGAATTTCTAAGTGCACAGCGTACCAATTCTAACGTTGACAGTAATCCTCATTGATTTCCACTGGAAATAAATGTTTAGTTAGTGCAGAAATTTACTAAAGCAATGCGAGTGTTTAAAGGCGGTGCAGTAACGGGAATGATTACGAAATGAAAAGCTGAAAACTTGCTTCGACAAGTTATTGATTAAAAATCGCAAAGTCCATAACTGTTTTTTTTTTCTCTATTACCTTCTGAATTACATATATAAGGGTATACTGACACGTTTCCGGCCTGATCAGGTAGGCCGAATCAACTCATTTTGATAAATAAAGGACTCACAAGCACGTACTGTTAGGCTGCTTACAGTACGTGCTGTTGCTTAAGTGGTCACGGAGTAAAAAAGGTATTTTATTTTCCTCAAAATCAGCATATAAGCGTGTTGAGAAAAATATATTTTTCTATATATTAAATTGGATTTCATGTCTGCTGTTTTTTCACGATCTCCTGCTGAATTTTTATCTTTGATTTAAATGGAATTTAATCCACATGTAAATGACCAGAAATTATGCCAATCACAAAATATCAGTAAATTTTAATAATATTAAGACACCGTAGCGGTGTTAAACAGCCCCTCTAAATTGAAATTTCACGGGTTTCATGACTAAGGATTTTGGAAGTAGACCCCATAAACATAACTCAAGTATTAGAACCACTATCATCACATGTTTATTTGATTAATTAAAATCAACAAAACTAAATATATCTCTTTTGGCTAATTTAGGCATTTTATCTATGGCAAAACATCACTAAAATTATAGCAACATAAATTATTAGTTAACTAACTTAAAACCGCACTATTTCAGCAATTAAGCTCGTTTAATAATGGCCATTGATTAGTTTCAGAAATGTATCGATAACCCGGGGAATAAAGCACAGCTAAGAATACAACAGATTCTGATTTTCAGGCAACACTTCTGGGATCAATTTCCTTAATGGCAATGTTCCTTTCCAGAATGAAGTATGTATTTATCACGGGTAGGATGTGACACAAGTCGCAACTATGAGAGAACCAGCGAGGATCAAACCCACTATTTAGTAGTATTAGATACTGGGATACTAAGTTGCTAACCATTATACCACGATGATACATTGATTTAAATACCCCCCACCTTTTTGAAATGGGTAGGATTTGAGACTAAGTCGCAAGTATGGCATCTAACGAGGATCAAAATTGCTATTCAGTACTGGTGTATCTTTGAGATTGGCTTGCTAAAATTACAGCAAAAGACGCTCTTTGAAATAAACCAGCTTCTCGTCCCGGCTAGGATGTGACATAAGCAAGGACTGAAATCGCTATTCAGTAGTAATGGATCTGCTAGTTGAGAAAGTATTTTGCATCAGTGATGATCGAAGTCGCTATTCATTAATAATAGATCTGCAAGGTAAAGTACGATGAAAGAGTCATCATAGAAACTCGTTGGATTCCTATGATTGTTATATGAACATGACCTTCAATTTATTTTAATATTCGGATATCGTTGGTAATATTCGTTGGACTTCCGCAACGTCGATTTTGAATGTGCTCATTCCTGGAGACGACCTGATAAAACCAATGACATAGTGTTCGTTCATAAAGATTTTCTTTTGTAAATATTAAATCAATGCTTCTATAGGTTTACTGCATTCAAATTGAATCTGGTGCAAACCCAGTGATTGTTCCTTAACTAAAAATAATATACAGTGGTGCCCCCAGCATCCGAACGTAATGCCCTAAAGGAGGCTGTTAGGATTGCACAAAGTTTGGATAACAAAATTATTTTCCCCATAAGAGATACTGGAAAGAGTATAAATATGTTCCCGAACCCCAAGAGTTGATTTAGACATTTTGAACACAGTAGCGAAGTCAGAAACACGCGTACTGCTCTAATTTTTAGCGAGATTTATTTTTTCGGCTAAATTGTCATTATCACGAACACCCCTTACTCGCTTCATTGCTTTTTGTCATGGTAAATGCACAAGGGTGATATTAAAAAAAATAGGAACGGCACAAATCAAGATGAAAACACGAAGCAAACTAGCGACTGACACACGGGAGCAGCGTTCACGAATAATTCCAACGACGAACTGAACGAACAATGTGTGAAGATATGGGTCGGAAATGCACCGGAAGGGTTGACACGCGCAAACAATCATGAACGCTACATTATGTTCGGTTTCTGAAAATGTTTTCTGTATTTAGAGCAGAATTTTCTCAAAAGATTTGTCAGATTCCAGTTTATTCGAACAATGGGAGGTTCGGATGCTACAGGCATCACTGTCTTGTCATTGAACATAGAGTATATAAAATAAAAGATAATCTAAAGATTTAAGGCCAAGAGTTACTGGGTATTTAATTTTTTAAGGTTCGTTATCGCTATAGTTGTTGGAAATGGAAACGGCGATATGCGTTCAAATCTTGTTCGAAGCTGTTTAAATCTTGTTTGAAGCCTTTCACTTGGGAGGGCATGAATCCTATTCTTATCGACCCCACTAGCTATGGGGAAATAGGAAGACAGGCTATGTTATTTAGCATTGGGATGGCAATATATATATAAGAGAGTGGACATCTTAATTCAAACCAAAAAACCTTAAAGATTGACAGCTTGTGGCACTGGAGCTGCTTAGATGCATGCAGCAGTTTTGATATGCTAGATATTACAATAAATCTCACACTTAATTCGATCCATCTTAACTGTCGTAATGAACACATAATTTCTTATTTTTCATAGCCTCTTTTAATTTCTCTTCTTGCCATATTATTTTTTTCCTTCTTCGATTTGTTGAAGATTGCACACAGCATTCTAGTGCAACTTCAATCTAGCTTATTCTAAGTGAGATCAGATTTTCAAATGATTGATAATCTGTCTACAATGCGCATGTCTTCCCTATGCGTGCATTAACGCAGCTTTCTGTGGAACAGATCATGTGAGGGAGACGATCGAAACATGCTGGACATGTTGGAGAAGCATGGACTAACTCATGTGATGTTTTACTGTGAAAACACATGGGTATTCCGTATAGGCCATCCAGCAAAGACCTTCATCGACCAGCTCTGCATGGAAACTGGATGCTGCGCCGAGAACCTCCCGAGGGCGATGAGAGATAGGGACAGCTGGCGAGAGATTGCCATGAATATTCGTACTACGAGCACGATTTGATAATGATGATGATGGTGGTGGTGGTGATGATGATGATGATGATCTTTTATGCTGGATATGGGCTCCTCTATATTATCCCTGTCTTCTATGCTATCACTTTTATGCTGTCTCTGCTTTTCTACTATGTCACTAACAGTCTATTCTATGGTGGGCTGATTCTCTGTTCTGTTCAGAAGACGATCAAACCATGGCAAAAAGGAAAGATCATCACATGGATATATTCCGTGTTCTTTAAATAAATAAGATTAAACGTTATATATATATATGGGTTTTTTTATAACATTCACCAGGACATTATGAGGAATATAGTGTTGTCTACACAGTGACGGAAATCTTAACTTTTTTTTCGAAAATATTTCCATTACCGTTGAGACAATGTCAGGTTTTAAAAAAAACGTTTTAACGTCCACTTTACCATCTAAAACTAATCTATCTGTTCGGAATAGTTTTTTTTTCTTATTCTCTATATACTGTCGAATTTCTTTCCGTATTTTAAACACACACACACCACACACACACACACACACACACACACACTCACAAATATAAATATAATAATATATATATATATATATATATATTATATAATTATAATATATATAATATATATAGGTTGTTCGGGAGAAATTTGCCAGTTTCATAAAGAAAAAGAAAAAGTCCATGGTAGCTACAAAATTTAATGGATTATAAAGAAATTTAACAGACACGAATATTAGACTATTGTCGACAAGTCTCACTCAAAATAAACGCCATTAGCGTCGATCACAGCCTCAATCCTTCTCTGGAACCTAGAGCAAGCTGATGTTACAGTTTCCCTGGGAACGGTCTCAAAAATACCTTAATTCTGTCGATTAATTGTTTTTTTGTAGTACTGGCACGGTGATTGGTGTCTTTCTCAACAACGTCACATACATAATTATCCATGGGGTTAAGATCTGGGGAGTTCGGAGGCCAATCATTGGGACTGATGTAGTCGTAAAAATTAGCCGTCAACCATTTTTGACTTTTCCCAGAAGTGTAGCAGGTGGCCAAATCCTGCTGCCATACATATGACCTACCCTTGTCATCCAGGGCTTTACTACAGTGTTTAGCAACTCCAAGTTAGCAACTGAGGATCCTCCAACACTTCTTTCTGCGTATTTTTGAGGAATTCTGCTGAACAAACGCAATTAGATCGTTTGTTATGTTCCTTTTGTCTAGCCACAGCCTCGTAGTCTCCATTACAATTCTCCAGTTCATGCCTGATTGTTTTTAAATTGTTCAGAGAGCATTGAGCAGCAACCATAATCTCCTTATTTTGATGTTCGGCGTAGATTATCATGATACAAGTTATTCTCTTCCATGATTTAGGTGGGTTCCAGTCATCCATTCTATCTGTCATCACGTATATGAATGAATAAGGGTCCAAGCTCTTAAATGCTACGTAGTGTACGTCAATACCCCCAACCTACGGAGAAAAATAACGAACCGAGGTATTTCCACAAGGTATCGAGTAAGGATAAAGGAAAAGTTAAATACATCATATCAATACTACACTTTTCAGTCAACTCGCGTATTCCAGCGAGCTTATAAAAACACTTCTGAAACTTCTCTTTTGATTTACCTTTTAATTTCCTCACTTGCACAGATCTTACCTTTGACACCAATTTTCAGTCTGCTGCGTTTAAAAAGCAGAACAAAGTTACAAAGATCTAGGTCTGATAAGTTTAGTGTGTGTCAGATATGCATAATACTAAAAAAAACTTATTGAAAATGATGATCAAAAAGTAATGAGGATTTCTATAGACGATTCCTAAACGTCCAGAGGTCTATACATATCAAATTATTATAGAATTCACTTAGGTGTGCGAAAGAACTTCTTTAACAGAAATAAAAGAAACATCCAGCCACGTTAGCTTTATCTAGCCAACTATTATCTATTTATCAATCTATCTAACTATATATGTATTATATGGAAACTATTCGATGCTATATTTATAAGTATACAGTGCTTGATATAATAGATAGATAATTTATTTATACTTAAGGTAACACAATGTAAACATGGTGTCAACGGCGCTTTATTTTACTGTCAGGTTTTCGCCTGAGTGATCTTCAGACCAACTTGGTCTGAAAATTGCATAGGCGAGAAACTGTTAGTAACCACCGTTGACTATTCATACAGTGCATTATCGTATATATATATATATATATATATATATATATATATGTGTGTGTGTGTGTGTGTGTGTGTGTGTGTGTGTGTGTATGGTACTTAAAAATCCAGTACTTAGAGAGTCATATGGATCACACAAACGTCTGAAGGAAATAGGAATATATTGGATAATTAATCACATTTATGGAATGAAATACTTGTCACATGGCATGATGTTTTTAAATGCGACACACGAAACTATATTATAATGCATTGATTTTAGAAATCGTAACTATCCAAATATCTGTAAAATACATTACATCAAAATGTATATTTCTGAATTGGATTTTAAGAGTACATAATTTGAATTATTTATGCCACTAAATCCTGATGTGGCATAATAACATTCAACTCGTTCTAATTGCATTCATCATTTTTAACATTTATATATATATATATATATATATATATATATATATATATATAATATATATATATATATATATATATATATATATATATATATTCTGTAATCTTACTAACAAAATTATTTGTTTACTTTTTCCTGTCAAATTATCATTGAATGGAGAGTATGTATATTATAATATCTATGTGGTTTTCTTCACTTAAATTCTACGTACAAAATATATCCATACTTATACCAACTTATGAAAGATGCTTCGTCCTTGTGTAAAAGGGTTGTACCTCACACATGAACTATCACACGCACACACCTACACACACACTTACACACACACACACACACATATATGTGTGTGCGTTTGTGTGTGTATGTATGTGTCTGTGTGTGTTTATGTAGGGACAATGAATCGATACATAAACGTTGGGAAATATGTTTTCATTAATTTCTTATGGAGTCCCGGCTGGGTTTTGCCTACGGCCATCATCAGGGAGTATTTATTTCAAAAGTGTTTACATTTCAGACCCGAGGCTGACGAACGCTAGCATTTAAGAACAGCAAACGTGTTAACCCATTTTCCTTCGATATTGAGAGGTTTGGAATTTTGAAAATAATTTCAAGTGATATGGTTTCTTTGAGAACATCTCAAGTTAAGTAGAAGAATAGCGAGTAAAGGATGTGTTTGATATTAGGATGAAACATCTTTTTGCGTAGATTACTGTGTTATTACGTCCTTTCCGATGTTTTAGACTTAATATTCATTCATCCTCTGCCAGATAATCATTTTGAAATAGTTTCTAATATATAAACCGAATAATTTCTTTTCAATCCAGAGTCTGTTAGTAATTCTATTCAACCTGAATTAATCTATTATCATATATATATATATATATTTATATATATATATATATATATATATATATATATATATATATTATTATACATAAAAATAGAGTATACACAAAATGATGTATACTCTTGTGAAGCCTCTTTGTACTTCAGCTTTATTCTCATATTTCCAGATGTTTTTTGTCATTTTTTTGTGACTGTTTTCCTTTATGAATTGAGAGCTTTGGATTTAGCAAAACCCCCCACTAATACATCTTCTAATATAACAAAACTTCCCCATAGATACATAGTTTTACCTAATAACCCTTCCACTAACTCTATAGAAAACAATTTACACCACCTTGGTATCAAAATCGTTACTATTTCATCCAAATCAATTAGAAGCTTACTCAATGTGGGGTCTCACCATCCTATAAAATCCGAGTCTGGTGTTTACGCAATTCCATGTAAAGATTGCAACAAAAAATACATTGGGGAAACAGCAAGAACTCTCAAGAAGCGTTTATATGAGCACAAACGCGATATTAAATTGGGCAATTTTCAGAACACCCTCCTCCAACATATGTCTGAAACTAATCATAACTTCAATTTCAATGATGCCACAATATTAGCCCATATTCACAACAAAAGACTACGACAGATTTTTGAAGCCTGTGCAATTTCGCATTTGCCCTCTCTTAATAATGGACATGGTTTTTCAATATATCTCCGTTTTTAGCTAAAATAGTGTTAAACAATTACAAAATACCAGGCTTCATTTAATTATTTATTTAGTTATCATTCCCACTTTGTTCCCTTAATAACCGACATGTATTATTTATTATATCTCCGTTTCTAGTTAAATAGTGTTAAATAATTACTAAATACCAGGCTTCATTTAATTATTTATTTAGTTATCATTCCCACTTTGTTTCCCTATGTTCTCTTAAAAATAATCAGTCCATTAATACTTTTTCTCGTCTTTTGCATGTCTTCGAGTGGCGTCACGCGTCATGACACCTTCGCGTGAGTAGATCGCGACTTGCCTTTCAAAATTAAAACGCTGATCAAATACAGTTACATAACTAAAAAGATTTTCATCTCCTGTCACATATAAAAACATCCATCATTTTCTTCACCCCAAGAGACATCCTGATGAAGGTTCAATGTAATCGAAATGTTTTAAACATCGATTATTAAATTCATCCCAATTTCGGAATACTTGTTTTTTCAAATTTTCTTTATATATATATATATATATATATATATATATATGTGTGTGTGTGTGGGGGGTGATGGAATGTTGGAAATATTGGTTCGATGAAGGTGTAAAAGGGAGGATGTGTTGAAAGAAGAAAGAAAAGAGTGTAGGATGCCCCTCAAGTATATGTAGAAAGCATGTTCTTATGGTGGGATAGGATGATTAACTTAAGTGGAGAATTTAGTGATTAATTAGGGGTTTGTCTTTTCGAGGTTTTGGGCGACAGCATGCTGATTTCCGTCTGTTTGAGATGAGACTATGTTTGTTTTTGGCGTTCATGAATATTTATGTTCTGCGCGTTTCCAAATGTCTGGGATTTTAAGTTTATGCAATAACCGCTGATTCGCATAGACGCCGCAGATTCTTACATTGTGCCGGTTTTAAAAGTAATGCATGAATGAAGTTGTCACATTCATTGCATGAAATGGTGTAAATGCTTTAATTCTTATTTTGTAATTCGACTTACAATTCCGGTGGGAACCCTATCATCAAATAGTAGAATAAAGGTAAGAACCCTATTATCAAATAGCAGAATAAAGGTGGGAACCCTATTATCAAATAGTAGAATGAAGGTAAGAACCCTATTATCACATAGTAGAATAAAGGTGGGAACCCTATTATCATATAGTAGAATATAGGTAAGAACCCTATTATCAAATAGTAGAATATAGGTAAGAACCCTATTATCATATAGTAGAATATAGGTAAGAACCCTATTATCAAATAGTAAAACAAAGGTGGGAACCCTATTATCAAATAGAAATAAAAGTGGCAAACCTATTATCAAATAGTAGAATAAAGGTGGGAACCCTATTTTAAAAGCAATGCATGAATGATGTTGAATGCGTGATCGAAATCTATCATGTGTGTGAAAAGGGCGTTTTGAGAGTCAGTTGTCTTTTTTGACCTGCAGTGATCATTCGAATGTTCATCTAAGTTTTATAGTCTTTTTCCCGATGTAGCTTTTGTCACATTCATTGCATGGAATGGTGCAAATGCTTTAATTCTTATTTTGTAATTCGACATACAATTCCGTTATTTGGTGATGAATTTCAAATAACTTAATTCTTCTTTTTCATTCAAAAACATAATAACTGCGTGAAATTCACACATGACGGTAAGGTCTACCACAACAAAAGAAAAGAAAAGAAAAACATTCAATCTCAAGAGTGTGGCAACGAGGCAAGCCCAGGTGCAGACTCGGGCACATGCAAAGTAAACACAACAATATTCAAAGTAGCCGCACGAACAGTGTCTCTGTGTCCCAGCGCTTTAGACACCTTACTTTTGTGATTACTCTCGTATATATATATATATATATATATATATATATATATATATATATATATATATTATGGACTCTCTCGTCGATTTTCGACGCATGAGGGTTCATATACACCACAATGAACACCACAGTGATTTGTTTATAGTGGTGAAGACTTGTGTTGGACCATCCACACTTTTTGGCACAATCGATAGGAAAGAATTGGTGCATCAAGGGTTGCCACTAACCCAATCAACGATGATATATATATATATATATATATATATATATATATATATATATATATATATATATATATATATATATAATATATATATATATATAATTAATTGAATAATAATATAATTCAACTAAATAATACCTATAAGCGAGGTATACTTGAATATTTAGCCCTTTTTACACACGTTCTTTTTGAATATCGGTAATATTTAAACAGATCTAATTGATCTATAGATAGGATCTTAACCCTATCAGGCACTACCGCCCTTGGTGAGATTGAACCTGTGAATAATGGTAATATAGTCGTACTCCACACTCATCAGGCCTTCGGAACTGGAGCCTTAATACTACTCAAAAAATTGTTTATATTTACATGTTATCAAGGATCCCTATCAAATAGTAATCATTTTAAAACAAATCTATTTTACCCATATATGTTAAAGTGGACCTGAGAGTAATGTCAACGAAGATGTATTCCACACTAATTACATATCCCAAAAAATGTTGATATACCGTAAAACAAACCAACCATCCAACCAACTATCTATATCTTCAAAACTAGATCATTACTATCAGATATAGTCATACTCAGAATACCATTGTATTTCTTTTTGAAGGAGTCGTACAGCCAATGTATTCTAAGTTTCATCGACAAGTCTATAAGATTTTATTCTCGGTATATTTCTAAAATTCTTATTAGGTTTAAATGATAAAAGTAATTGGATGGTTTATACTACACATTTTGATAATTATGTTCCTTAATATCTCATATCAAAGATATGCATACAATTTGCCAGAAAACCCGGCTATAGTATTATATCATTTAATTCAAGTTTTAGGTTAAAGTTTTCCTCATGGGGCGAATATCATGAGAGCATATCGTTAAATGCTATTACGTGAAGCTTTAATATAATGTCGGCTTTAGTTCTCTAAATTTTATAGTCGATGAGATAACGATACCACCTTTATGCTATCCATTGTATTTTCAGTTTACTGACATGATCAGATAAATCATGCTTGCTTGAAGGGTATTTATATATATATATATATATATATATATATATATATATATATATTATATATGTGTGTGTGTGTGTGTGTGTGTGTGTGGGTGGGTGTGGGTGTGTGTGTGTGTGGGTGTATCATTGTCTATATATATATATATATATATATATATATATATATATATATATATATATATATATAGGTGTCTGTATCATTGTCTGTATGATAAACAATGGGTAATGTTATCTGACAAAATGATTATGAAATATTACTGAAGGAAAAAAAAGAAGACCAATCTTTTGAAAGTACCAATTTATTCTCATGAAGAAAAGTAATAAATTTGATTCTAGCAGACTGAACGACTACAATATTTTCTTCTTCGATAATCTTCAGTTGTATCATATACTATTTAAGTTGAATTACAAACACGATTACTCTTCATTAATAATTTCTAATTATGTTTAATAATAATAATAATAATAATAATAATAATAATAATAATAAAATAATAGAATTAAATGCATAAAATTCCCTGAGACTTTGAGATAAAGACGGATCACCCTATCCCAGCCAGGAGACCAGACCGAGTGTTGATTAACAAAAAATAAAATAAAAATAGAACGTGTTAACTGGTGGACTTTGCGCTTCCAGCAGATCACAGGGTGAAGCTGAAGGAAAATGAAAAGATAAATACCTGGACCTTGCCAGGGAATTGAAAAAAAAAACTGTGGAATATGAGAGTGAAAGTGATAGCAATTGTAATTGGTGCACTTGGAACGATCCCGATAAACTTGGAAATAGACTGGAGAATCTGGAAATCAGAGGAAGAATTGAGACCATCCAGACTACTTCACTGCTGCAATCGGCTAAGAATACTCAGAAGAGTCCTGGAGACCCGAGGAGACTTGTTGTCACTCAACCTCCAGTGAAATAACATTAGCTAATGCTGACGTGAAAAACCCAAAAGATGGGAATAATAATAATAATAATAATAATAATAATAATAATAATAATAATAATAATCCTGGTAGCCATTTTATAAAGTTTGGTGTATTAGTTAGAAGTAATTATAAGGGAGAAATAATGTAGCGTCCATAGATATTCTTCGTCATTCAATCTGTAGACTTTCTTTGTAGAAATATTGCAGTATCAGTTACTCCTTGTGGACTGTAGCATTTCTTCAGTCAGAAGACCAGATCCAATGTTAATTAGCAAGCAAAAAAGTAATCTAGCGGATTTTGCTCTTCCAGCAGATCATAGAGGGGAAACCAAAGAAAGAGAAAATACTTAGATCTTGCCAGAGAGTTGAAAAAGCTGTGGAACATGAGGATGACGATGATACCACTTGTAGTTAGTGCCCTTGGAAAGGTCCCCAGATTTCTGGAAAAGAGCCTAGGAGATATGGAAATAAGAAGAATGACATGAATATATCAACACACCAAAACTTAAGATCAGATAGAAGAATTAGAATTATCCAGGATGCATGGGAAGACTTGCTTTTAATCATACTTCAGTTAAAACACCAATTCAAAACTTTGTGAAAAGAATTTGCAAGGAATAATCTAATAAAAGCTAATATAGTTTTAAATAAGTTTTTTTTTTTCATTTTAGAGTTGAGGACAACAGTCCAAAAATCCAAATATTATAGATCATCAAGCTTCATCTCTAAGATTCCGACAGATAAGATGCTGTTGGCTTTAAAAATCAAACGAATTTTATATGCGTGATAGAATTATCTGCACGATAGAATTGTAACATTTTGAAATTAAAGAAAATCTTATCTTGCGTGATCTTTTAATTGATAATTAATATAAGCCAATTATATGTCTCTACAAAAAGCGACATATGTTTCCATTCAACAAAAACATTGCTAGCTATCACTCGAAGGCAGACGCCCATGGAAATATATTTTTTATTCCTGACATAAAGCAATCATGAAGAATATAATTCAATACATCAGCCTATCAGTTGCTTTGATATTTTGCTTATATACAACAAACACAGTGTCTATAATTTTTTTCATCACAAAACATATATCAAATGGTAAACCATTTTTTTTTCTTCATTATTTACTGTCAAACATAATATTCTGAAACATATTTTATTTTATTTTAGCAGGCATATTTTGATAAATACTAACATTCTAATACATTTTTTAAGGCTGCATTATATCTTACCTTTAGAATTCAATATTTTTCAATTTCAAATTAGTTTAAATGTACATTAAATATTTTAAGGCGCTTGAGTGTAATGGTTATGGCGTAGTAAATGGAGTGGGTGAGATTTAAATCCTGAACTATGCTGTTTGGATTTCACAAAGCGCTGATAATCTTGAGAAAGGTATGAATCCAACAATCACCCCTCCAGTTATGGGTAGATAGTATGACAGACTGGGATCTTTAACGTTAGTACGTTGAATGTTTTAGGAGAAATTAAGCAAGAATTAAAATCTGTTACACTATGCTTAAAATATCACCTTGTATCTCATCCTGTTTGTAGGGAACGTTAGAAACCACGCCACAGGGACTTTCCCTATTTCATTAGCGTACAGAACTTCATGATATATGATGCTCTTCATACTATAAAGTGGAGAATTCTTTTTCACAGTTTGTTGATTGGTGGGTTGGTTGTTTTGTTTTCCGGGTCAATTTAATGCCGAATCAAGTAATTTTTATTCAGCAAAGGACCAAAGTTGTTTACAGTACACACTGATGTTTAAATCGTCACCCAATTACAGAACATGCTCATTGCATCTTAACTTTAGTGATCTAGTGGGAATCAATGCTTTCAGACTGACCTATTCAAAGATTATGACACTGATCTTCGTACTTCATCAGAAACATAGACACATCGTATGAGAACCCTACTCTCATAAAATATGTGTGTATTATTACCATTATAATAATGACTATTTCACATATCTACCCAACCCCTCACACGAGTAGGATGTGACACAAGGTCAATTTATTAAGCGGTGTTTAACAGGTTTTAATTCAGAGTTTTACTTTTCCTATACTGGTTAAATAGTCCTGTCATCCCAACTATTTACCCATAGTTGGATTCATACCTTTTCCAAGGGTATTAGCGCTATATGAAATGCAAACAGTCTCGTCCAGGATTTGAACTCATCTTGCTGTGTTAATTTCTTACGCCGGTAATCATTACATATTGATTTATTTTATCTGCGTTTTCTTTCGACCATAGCTTCGTCTACGTTGGGTTTCCTTTCAGATCCGGAACATGTCTCGCTGCGGATTTGTGAATCTGTTATAAAATCCGGACATGTGTTTGTTTTTGTGAACACTCAAGAAATTGGTGACCGTCTTAAGAGTAAAAGAATGAATAAATTCATAGTATTTGGCTCTGATTGGAATCGGATTCTTTGAAGTATTGCACTTTTTAAAATTCTATTAGCATTGGAGCTTCATCAGTTTGTATTAAGAAAAATCAATTGTTGATTGATTGTAGTAATTTGCTAACGAGATGACTATTAATCCTAATTGTAGAGCATTTCCTCTTATCTAGTTAATAACAGGTATTTATGATCTATAATGGATTATCCAATAAAATGTTCTATATAATTATAATAGTGTGATATATGTGTGGGTTCTCACTCATTTAACGATTTATGTTGGCGTCAGCATTTGAGCCGAGGGAAGCTTACTGTTACCATCTCAAGTGAAACCTACACTTGAATCATGTGACTTTTGAAGATCTGACAAGATAAATGGACGTAACTCATATAAAAGTAACCCACATTTTCATCCGCCAGACAGTAATATAACGGCCAACCAAGACTTTCAGGCTAGCCAGTGTCCCCGCTGAGACAATTCACCGATCCTTTATTTCATGTTGTGCTAACACGGTGACGTTGATGACAATAAAACGATAATTTGGCCTCCGAGATTTTTCTTCTCACGTGTTTATAGACAAAGTCAGCCAATTCAACTGATTCCATAACAATCGACAGGCAGTGATCTAAAAAGCTGCATCTACAACCCCACCCCCGATGCTTGTGTAAGCTACACATCGATCATTACAATTGATTATTTCCAATTATTGATAATGATAATAGTGTGTTATGCGTTGGTCCTCACCCCGATCATTATAATTTACAAAAAAATGTCTATTAAATGCTTATCGTATAGAATCCCACCAATGCATTTATTTTCAATTAATTATAATAAACATTACCTATATAGAATTATCCAATATTATTTGCAAATAATAATAATAGTGTTGGTTCTCACATGATCATCATAATTTTTCAACTATATCAAGATTCAATGCTAAGTATAGGGCGTTTACTTTTTTCGATTAATTATGATAGAAATTATATATATATATATATATATATATATATATATATATATATATATTCACCAACCCCTGCACACGAGCAGGATGAGACCCAAGGCCAATTTCTTAAGCGGGGTTTAACAGGTGTGAATTCAGAGTTTTCCTCTTCCTAGTTTGGTTTATCTGCCAAGCTTAATGAGCCCTGTCTGTGCTACTCTTTACCCATAGCTGGAGGAAGAATTGTTGGATTTATACCTTTCACGAGGGGATTAGCGCTATGTGAAATCCAAACAGTCTACTCAGGGATTTGAACTCGGGTCGACGAGTCCATTTCCTACGAATCTAAACATTACAATACGCGCCTTATCTATAAAGGATGCGTATTAAAATCGAACTTAATGACCACCGTGGGTGTTGTTTATGCGACTGAACGTATAGATGTTATGCGTATCCCGTTCCATAATAAACGCTAACTAGACGTTCCGATTGTTATCAAATATTTTTTCAGGTTTATCCGAGTTTGAATGCATTGTTTCTTGGTAAATCCTAATAGCTTTTTGACCATCGATTTACGATTATAAATCTGGATTCTTTCAGCTTTGACTATCAGCTGAAGTCATTTAGCGCATTAGATACCCGGAAGAATTGATAGCTAGATAAGAACAAATTTGCAGATGAAAATTATATTTTTTCTTAATTTGCCAACGCATTTGCTACAATAACCCAGCGTTATTTTTCTTTCAGTTTTAGACGAAGTGATGCGCACATAGGAACAAAGTTAATCATATTTTTTGCAACGTTCCTTATTAGCCTTTATGTTCACATATATTTTGTTCTTTTTTTTTCTTTCATTCTATTTATTGATAAATTGTCATGGTATTCCTTTGTAGGATCTTGCCGCACTTACTATTTTTTGTTGATTGTATGTGATGCCGATTGTTTATTCTGAAATGGCAAAAACAAAGCAAAAGAACGCAGTACAATACTGTGGGTTTTATCAAAGGGACCAATTAGATAAGCATTTGTTTCATTGAGCGATTGTGGGAAAGAAGAAATAAATATGAATAAAGAGAACACATATTTAATATTTAGAACCCGATGTTTCAATTACGGCGATACATATCCAATTTATGCATGCATTACAAGTATATTATATATATAAAAAAAACAATCAGATATTTGGCGGTATGTATTCATCCATGCAGAATCAATAACATTATCTATCTATTTATCTATATATATGTCTATCTTGTTTCCCTTAACTTTCTTCCCACACTGGTTGTTTCAGTATATATTTGAATACATACATGTATACATACTACGCAATAGTGAGTTCGACCCTAGCTGGATGTCTAAGATTTGCGACCTTGTGTCAAATCTGACCGAGATGAATGGGTTGGCTAAATACTTCATCATAGTATAATGGTTAGCAAATTAGTCTCGCAGATAGATTAGTAATGGATGGGGAGTTTGACTCTAGCTGGATGTCCCATACTTGTAACCTTGTGTCACATCCTAACCGTGGTAAACGGTTCGGGTAAATACATATACACTCACATACACACATACACACATACGCACACACAAATACACGCACACACACACATTATACATTTATTCATTTTCTCACCTGTATGGCTAAGATTCTGAAACATGAAAATTTTCGTGTGCACGCGAGTGTTTGTGTGTGTGTGTGTGTGTGTGTGTGTGTGTGTGTGTGTGTGTGTGTGTGTGTGTGTGTGTGTGTGTGTTTGTGTGTATGTGTGTATGTGTGTATGTGTGTGTGTCTCTGTGTGTGTGTGTGTCTGTGTATGTGTGTGTGGGTGTGTCTGTCTGTGTGTGTATGTGTATGTCTGTGTGTGTGTATATGTGTGTGTTTGTGTGTGTGTGTGTGTGTGTCTGCGCGTGTGTGTGTGTGTGTGTGTCTGTGTGCGTGTCTCTGTGTGTGTCTCTCTATGTGTGTGTGTGTGTATGTGTGTGTGTGGTAGCAAGTAAATAAATAATGAATTGATAAATAGTTAATACACTAACCGAAGATACATATCATTGTAAATAGAAGACCACAAATACCAAATATTGACACACCCATACCCTCTAAAGAAAGAAGTTTAAACCAGACAAGCATACAAATACACACCTATATTTAGAGATTATACATTTGATATCTCTACACCATTATATATAATCTAAAATGAACATTGCTGTTTATTAGTCTTTACTTTGCCTCACACACATATATTAAAAACTTACTTAGTCGTGTTAATATTTAGCGGACTGAATCTATGTAGGGTTTCCACTCAGTATACTTAATGAGTAAACTATATTACTGAATATTAAATAGAAATTAAGAATCAGTTGGTAAATACGTCGGACCATATGACCTTTAGGCACCCCTTTTTGATCTCGATTAAGAAAGAACATGTTTTTTATTTACACCGTCAATATCCGGTTGTTTTAACAGACGATTTTTAGATTTAAAAAAATTATAAAACTTGGATGATTAAGGTGTTCACAGATTTCTCATGTCCAGAAAGTGAACGTTATAACGTGATTGTTGTTCAGGATAGCTTACTTTGATGTCACAGACCAATAGATTAACCATTACGTCACCCTTTCGCAGTTTGAATTGGTTACATATTTTCCCGGATAGAGGAATGATACTTAGGTCAAACTTAAGTTAATTTAGAAACAATAGCATTTAACTTTATTGATTCGTTGCATTTTTTCCATTTTCCCAAGATCTGTCTTTAATGTGAATGATGTTTATTTTTTTATCTATATATTTATTTTTGTTTTTTGTTTGAATAGGCACTATGTGGGCAAATCATGGTCTTCTAAAATATGATCACACTCCCCTTAAAATGACCTTATTATTATTATTATTATTATTATTATTATTATTTTATTATTATTATTATAGAGTCTTTCACACCACTGTTAGCTGATGGTCTTTCACTGGAGTTTGAGTGATAATCAGGCTGCTCAGACACTTCTGAGTTTCCCAGCTGATTTTACCAATGCTGTTGTCTGGATGGTCATAATTCTCCGTCTGATGTCCAGTTCCTCCAGTGTTTTTTCTAAGCCTTTGGGGGCCGTTTCAAGTGCCCCAACTACTATTGGTGTAATTTTCATATCCAAATTCCTCATTTTTTTTTCAATCCTCTAGCAAGGTCTAGGTATTTGTTGATTTTTTTTCGTTTTCTTTCATGTTCACGCTGTGATGTGCTGAAACTGCAAAATCTACCAGTAAACAAGTTGTCCTTTTTGTTAATCAATACTAGGTCTGGTTTTTCGGCTGGGATAGGGTGATCCGTCTTTATCTCAACGTCCCAGAAAATTGTATGCGTTTCATTCTCTAGAACAGATTCTGGTTTATGCATATACAATTTTGTTGTATGGTCAAACTAGTTTGTTTGCATGATTCCCAGTGAATCATCTTCCCAGTTGTGTATTATCGTTCTGTTAGGTTCCTACATGGTTTATGGTCACATATGTGTCACCACACAATCTACATTTACTGTTTTGTTGTGTCATCATTTTTTACTTTGATATAATTTGTTCTTATGACATTATTTTGAGCAGCACTTATGAGTTACTCGGTTTCCTCTTTTTAACTATAACCAGGTCTTTTTATGTGCAACCTACCCAATTTGTCGTTTGAAGTATCCATATAATTGTCTTCTTCCCATTTCTGTTTTCTTGTTGTTTTTCTCCTTGTCCATCTGTTGCAACTGCTGTTATTGGTTGCCATAAGTAATATTTCTTTGCTCTTTTTTGTATATTCTTCGAGTCCTTGGATTTTGGCATCTACGCAATCCTCTATGCTGGCAATATCTATTCCACCTCCCTTTCTTGAGGCATATAGCCTATCTCTATCATCTCTAGGTTGTAATTGTGTATTGTCATTAATTTCCTAGTTCTTTGGTGGATATGTCGTAATTCTTCTTTTGTCCATTCTAATAATGGTCCAGAGTATCTTATAATGGGGACTGCCCACGTATTTATTCCTTTGATGAGATTTCTGCTGATTAGGTTTGTTTCTTGGAGTGTTCTACTATTGAATAAGTTGTGTAGTTTATTTGATTTAGGGAAGCGTTTATCTATTAGTTTTATGAATATATTTCCTGTATTTCGTATAACATTCTCATGGTATAACGGGTTAGACCAAATGTCTTATCAGAGCCTACTTTTTCGTTCTGTTAGGGATATATGTTAGTTGTTCAGAAGATCCACTATTTCTTTAAGGATTTCTCGTAGTCTTTTGCGTTGTTGAAGATGGCTTCGTTTTATGTGTTGTCTGATTATCTATACCCTATGGATTGTGGGATTTTTAGATTGTGTTTGGTGGGATGAGATGTATATGTAAAGTTGGTTGTCCTTTAGTTTTCTGTATGGTTGATATGTTATTTTTTTTTAGGTTGAATGTAATGTCTAGGAAGTTCGGTTGGTGTAGATTGTTTATATATATATATATATATATATATTATAAAATAATAAAATTCGAAGGCTTATATATATATATATATATATATATATAATATATATATATATATATATATATTTATAAATAATAAAATTCGAAGGCAATACAATGCGTAAAAAATAAAGACAAAAAGATGTTTTATATGTCTTTGTCTTTATTTTTTACGCATTGCCTTCGAATTTTATTATTTTATAACATACTTAACAATGCTTCAAGCAAATTACCAATTACTTTTATATATATATATATATATATATATATATATATATATATATATATATATATATATATATATATGAATCCTATTTGTTTAAATAATTTTATAATTTGTTTTCTGCTTTGGTCTGTTTTTTTACTCCGTTGCAGTTTCGTAGTTCTATCACAGAGTCGTCCATATTCGGTGTAGATTTCTAGTTCAGTGTTGTTATTTGTTTGTTTTTTGTTTGTTTATTTTATTATTATTTTTTTTTTGTTTTTACATTTTGGCTGTTTTCCCTTTGTAATTTGTTATGTTGCTATGGTTTCGTTTCGTAGATGTTTCACGTTTTATCGGCAGGGATTAAAAAGTTGGGTGATTTTTTAAATATTGTTTATATCGGTTTTTACTTTTATTTTGTTTTTGGAAAGTGTCTAGATTGTTGCAGAATTTATTTATATTATTTATAATGTTGGTTAGGTTATATTAACATTTTTCTAGTTCCTCTATTTGTGGTGGCCTCTTTCTGGTTTTTCTGGGATATTGAGTACTGTTTACTCATAAATATAACACCTATATTATCGGTATTACTTTATATATATATATATATATATATATATATATATATATATATATATATATATATATATATATATATATATGCTAGAATGAAAATATTTTATATCTTTTTCATTGCTGATATTGACAATATTTCGATTTATTTAATATCATCATCAAAGCATAATGATAATTAAGTCCGGTTTGGGACGTAAATGTTTTTGATAAGGATTCTTCAAGAGAAAAACAGAAAATAATTTGAATTCAAACTGGAAGTATTGTTTTTCCCAAAAAGCGTGTATCCCGCGCGAATGATCGAGACTAAGCGAACGGTTCCGTCGGATTCACTTCCAGTTTCATTTTTAACACACACACACACGCGCGCGTGCACACACACACACACACACACACACACACACACACACACACACACACATATATATATATATATAATATATATATATATGATAATAATTTTAATAGAGATTTTATGTCTGTATAAAGCCAGAATGACGTACCCTCTGACGTTACAATGACCTTAGTAATGTACGTTTCATTTTATTTAAGCTTCAATCATTACATTTGTTCTTTATTATAAACACTGTTGTTATCTATCTAATAATAACATTCGATTTTATGTATATATGAATTCAAATTTATAGTTTATAAATTTAGTTTACAATTTGCACAAATCCAATTTCAAATCCAATTTGCTTATTGATCTAAAACAATGTATTCTAATGACTATTCGGGTGCTATTATTGAT
>CM042139.1:140950787-140955787 GCA_023376005.1 Doryteuthis pealeii | reverse complement strand
GGCAAAATAATGCAATTTATGTTGAAAAACATATTTATTTAAATTTTCTTTTTTTCCTTTTTTTCTCTTAATATTTTCGGAGCAAAGTCCATCTTCAGAGAGTTGAATAGTTTCCATCTGTGTTTGTTAAAATCAACTGTGGTATTATTCCGTTGAATTTGATGGAGATTTAAAAGTTCGGCAAAGATCGTCAAATTCCGTTAAATCCCGTGTAGCTGTTGTGTTTTGCGGAAAGTTTTGAAATCATTTAAGATATAAATATATTTGTTTAATACTATAAAAACAATAATATATATATGTATGTATGTATATATATAGTTAGGTATCGCAGGCATATAATCGATGGTGTTTAGAAACTGTCAATGTCTTGCCTATGCAATCTTCAGACCAAGAACCCTTAGCCTGAGGATTTTTTAGGCGGGAAACTGGCAGATACGATGCGCCGTTGATTATATGTCTACGCTATCATAGATATTCATGTACTATGCCTGATATTGAAACTTTATATTATGAATGTAGGAGATTAAAATATAAGTATTCACACACACATATATATATACATATATATATATATATATATATATATATATATATATATATATATGTGTGTGTGTGTGTGTGTGTGTGTGTGTGTGTAAGGAGGATTGGAGTAAATCCGACAGAATGTGGTAGAGATATGGGGAACACAGGAACAAAACTCAGACAAACGTATGTAGGAGATATATTTCGCTAAGCATTAAGCTCAGAATCATCAGTCGTTTATTCGAATGAATCAGTCGTTTATTCGAATGAATAAACGACTGATGATGCTGAGCTTATTTTTTATTCCTGAGTTCCTCATATCTCTACCATATATATATATATATATATATATATATATATATATATATATATATATATATATACTAAAAACGAAATGGCTATAGAAAACGTATATCCCGCACGTGTATACCATTTCGTACACGCCTAATTTAAAATTAAAGTTTGTTGCAAAGCAACACTTTATATATCAATTTCTTGCTTGCCACATCCTTTCGATTTTGATAATTTTAATTATATTTCCATCTGGTCGATTTCACAAATTTATCACGCACACCCACCAATTAATTTGCACGTTTTTTGCATTTTCTTTCTTTCTTTCTTTCTATCTATCACAAATTATTTTTTAAATTTTTCTTTTATTACATATATCAGAATCTTCTTTCTTTCTTTCTTTCTTTCTTTCCTTCTCTATATATATATCTATCTATCTATCTATCTATCTATCTATCTCTTGTTCATATCTATCAATCTATCTATATCATTGTGTTCATGTCTGTCTTTCTATCTATTTATCTATCTATCTATCTATCTATCCATTTTGTTCATATCTATCTATATCATTGTGTCATGCCTATCTATCTATCTATCTATCTATCTATCTATCTCATTTTGTTCATATCTATATCTATCTATATCATTGTGCTCATGTCTATCTATCTATTTATCTATCTATCCCATTTTGTTCATATCTGTCTATCTTTCTATCTATCTATCTATCTATCTATCTATCTATCTATCTAACTATCTATATCATTCTGTTCATGTCTATCTATCTATCTATCTACATAGCTATCTATCAAGATATCTAGCTATCTTTCTATACACCTATCTATTTATCTCATTCTGTTCATATCTATCTATGTATCTATCTATCTTCTGTTTTTCTCTCTCTTCTGTCTTTTTATCGACTCTTTCTTTCTTTCTTTCTTTCTTTCTTTCTCTTTTTATATCACAAATTCGTTTCTTTCTTTCATTTTTCCTTCTATCACATCTATCAGAATCTTCTTTCTTTCTTTCTTTCTTTCTTTTAAAAACGTAAATAAATAAAAATAAAGCATGCCAAGAGTATGCTGCGATCGCAAATGTCTCATAATCACTTTTCAATCATTTCCATTTTCCCTGATATTACAATGTTCTGAGTATAACGTCAAAATGTATCAAGTGGTGAGGTTTCAGTTTTGGTGCACTGAAAAGTGTGAAGTACAAGCAGATCCACTCTGTCCCGGAGTGGTAATACCTGTTAAGATCCCATCAATGAGTTAAATCAATGAAAAGTGAGTTAAGATGTTAAAAAGAGTTTTAAAAATTGAATACCCATCAGAAATGAATAAAAAATGTATTTGGCATAAAATAACCCAAGGGTTGATAGGCCGTAAAATTCAGAATAACTTAATCGAAAATCAAACTTCGAAAATACTGCACTGAGTCAGTTTCGAACTTTGGCCTCTGGCTCTAGTGGTGGGATACTTTTTTAAGTCAAGATTATGAAGTTTATATCACTGATATTGTTGATATATGTATATTGCTTCGATCCTTTCCTATACAGTCTCATATATATATATATATATATATATATATATATATATATATATATATATATATATATATATATATACCTACTTCAGTGGTTGTTTAACTTCTAATACAAGGCATAATCACACACTCATTTCGTTCGAACATCCCTTATTTCATTGGGTTTGAGCAATTAGATTGCAAACATGGTCGCTGCACTGGAAATTCGATTCCTCCTCTTCTATAAACTCCAATTTCTGTGTTTCCGAAGCAGAAAATCAAGTATACATAAAAGGAGAAAATTCGAAATTTCGCAGTGTATCAATAAGTTTCCTGATAGAGATTGCTATATTGATTTTTCCTACCATTCTCTCATGATATAAATACACAGGGGAAGAATTAGAAGATAGATAGGTAGATAGATAGATAGCATGGTTACATAAATATGGGGATGTTCTGGACTACGTGTTAAATCATTAGATTAGCTATCAGAATGAAAGAGGGAGACATAACCTGACATTGGTGTCAGTTAAGTGTTTAACTATATGATTGTCCCTTACTAGTCATTGCTTTCAAAACTAATCCAAACTTAGTAAATGTATGATGTACAGAATAGAAAATGAAAATGAAAATTCCAGTCGAATACAAAAATATACAAATACAGACATAGATATAGATTGATTAAACACCCTGATGTGATCTATCTATCTATCTATCTATCTATCTATCTATTTTCTTTGAAGGGAGGGAAATTCAAATTTCCCATCAGCATTGAGGATAAGCCGTCAAATAGACGCAAAATGGAAGGATTTCATAACATCCCCACCTGAAAAATAGTTTGAACACGGTTTTATGCACAATTCTAAACATTTGAACCTGGACAGAAACAATATTATTAAATAACTAAACACACACACTACACACTACACACACACACACACACACACACACACACACACACACACACATATATATATATATATATATATATATATATACACGTGTGCATGTGTTTGTGTGATCGTTTGTGTGTGATTGTTTGTGTGTGTATGTGTATGTGTATGTGTATGTATGTGTGCACGCGCGCGTGTGTGTGTTCGTGTACCGTAGACATAAAATCAACGGAACTTGGTAACTATCAGTTTCTTGCCTATACGATTTTCAAACCAAGCTTTGAAAATCGTGCTGTCGAGAAACTAAGAGTAACTAAGCTCTCGAAGTTGCTATTCAGTAGGAATGGATGTTCGAGACTAGCTCGCTAACCATTGCACAACGACATACATGGCTGATGTTGAAATAGTTGAAGCAATGTTGTGCATATAACGAACAGCAATTGTACATTATTTTTCTTCCCTATTTTCTTCTCGTTCTACATTATACATCCAAACAATGGTGTCCACCCACACATTTCCGAATTCTGGATAGATTGAGTAAGATTCCTCCTTATGTTACCAATGCAATTTTGCGAAGGTTGACTCTCTAGTACTTCAGGGAAAATTTGCATCATATTAACATTGACTAATGTACTGCATGTTTTGTCGATTCCTTAGTTTTGCCAATTAGGAAAACCCTATTAAGAACCCCTGTTTTATGCGAATGATGATCTGAATATGATATAGAAAGTAGAACAAGAAGAAAATAGGAAAAAAATAAAGCAGCGTTTAAATACTGCTCATTATGTGCGCAGAATTTGTCCATTGCTTCAGCTATTAAAATATCATGTAAATTAAACCGTCGATTCGTGATGTTATGGTTAGCAAGCGAGACTCGCACATCCATTCCTACTGAATAGCAAGTTCGATCATTGACCTTCAGTCATACCTTATCCGCAGCAAACGGGTTGGGTTTATACGATGGAGATTCAAAAATTAACCGCAGTCTTGTTTTATGGAAGCCGAGCTCATGGAGGATAATTTCTATGAACTAATCTACAGAGAACAAACTACCTCATAGATGCTAATTTGCCGTTTCACAATTACCATCTCTCAAGCTTGTTGATTCTTCTCATCTCTAGTGGAGGTTGACGGGCGTCCTGCTTCCTCTTCGTGCGTCACGCTTGTCTGGCCACTTTGAAACTTCAATATTCACTCATGCACATTTCAACACGGTAGTGCACTGTACCCGTTTTATTCTAAAAGACTCTGATGAATTTCAACCGCTTACACTGATTCTGACCAGATAAATCGGGTCATTTCCTGGTACATTCTGTTAGTGGAACGGCGATGTTTATACTGTAAAGACAGCAAAGAAAATGGAATTTTGTTTGAAGACAATTACCACCTGTTCTGACTCCCGACAGCTCCTTTATGTGCTGATCCCTGCTCTATACAAGGGTCACCGTCGAAGAAAAAAATATAAATTTATATTTTTATATTATTTGTTCCTTGTTTGTTGTCAAAGTTCAGCATCAGTATACTACACATTCTCTCTCTCTCTCTCTCTCTCTCTCTCTCTCTCTCTCTGCCCCTATGTACGTGTCTACATTCTGTTATGCATGTTTGCAATCGACCATAACTATAAGGCTGGGCCGTTCGTTCGTGTGCTTTTATAGTTATCACCACGTATTTCTTAAGTATATTCATGTATATTTTACTACATAATCTTAAGTAGATTTTTACTAATTTTTGCATAGAATACTCTGAAATTTATATTACATTTAATGAAAT
>CM042139.1:140925787-140945787 GCA_023376005.1 Doryteuthis pealeii | reverse complement strand
ATTGCGCTATTTTACTTGCTGTTGTGGGGTTATTTTCGTATTTGCCTGGGGAGTTGTCTGCCCGTTTAATGTCGCTGGTTCCCGCTAGGGGCCTCGTGTATTTAAGCGGCTGTTTTGAATTTATCTTCCTCTTTGCCTGCTGCTCGCTACGAGACCACATGGGTTAGACACGGTTTACCCCTTTCTCGTTGGGGCTTCGGCCCTTAACACTGGCCACTCACTGCTAGTAAGTCTCTTATACGATATATCATCATATGTATCTCTTTGATACCTAAATATCTTGTATTTTACCATTCATGAATGTGTCATTATCTCTACTCTTGTATATGTATCTTGTACTTTATGTATCTCGTCATATCCATGTGCTGTATACCTATTAAATATTTTGTTCCTCAAACTTTGTCGGAGTTTGCGTTGCAACGAGTTATGACTTTGTCATAACCATTGAATCTTACACTGTCTTTACAGTGTAAACACGGTCGCTCCGCTTGCTCTATTCACAAAGGAAGTGAAATGATTTCTCGGGTTGGAAGGAGGGTAAGCGTTGAAATTCCCCGGAGACTTTTAGCACCATACGAGGACAGTGCACTACAGCGTAGAACTGTATAAGAGTGGGTAGGGAAATTGAAAAGTGGTCGGACAAGCGTGACGCACCAAGAGGGAGCAGTCAATCTCCACCACTGATTAGAAGATTCAGCAAATTCGAGAGATGATCATGGTGAACCGTTATCATCGATGAGGTAGCTTGACCTCTGCAGATTAGTCATGGTTCTGCCTATCAAATCCTCTAAGATGAGCTCGGCTTCCATAAAACAAGACTGGGGATGATTTTTGAATCTACCTCATAAATAAAATATTAAATACAAATTGAAATACAAAAACATAGAACAACAAAAAACAAGCCAATAGATTATTAAATCCAGTAGCCTTGTATTTATTAGCGTGTTCTTCACTTTAGTGGGTTTCGATCTGATGAAAATAACTGTCTAGATTAGTTATTTTATGACTGTCTAAAAAAGAAAAATGGGAGGTGGCTGTAAAGAAGAAGGATCGAAGGAACAAAGGAACGGCGTATTTTACAATAATTCAAGACAGAATTAGTCACGAACACTTAATTAACACGTATGGTTTACAAAGATTAACACTGAGATATACACGACATCATTGTTTAATTTATTTTACGTTTCTAAGTCGCAGTTAAAACTCCAAAAGTTTGTTTGTATTTCAGGGAAATGGACTGGGTTGTGAAATATCAGAAGTCACAGATATTGATAGCAGATGTCGTGATATATATTCATCTAGTTACAGTTCGTCTTCTGCAAGAACCAAGGTTCTGTAACAGTATGATAGGAAGGTAATGAATAAATAAAAAAGAGGCAACCCGGTGTTGTGGACGAAACTATCGTACCGTTTCTGGAAGTAAATGAACTGGTCAATGATTATTTGTTTACTGCTGTTTTGAGCGATGGAGGAAACTTAAGGAGACATTTAAGAGAACCGTCTAAGTAATGCCAGTTATAAGCATTCTGCTGTGAACTACGAATTCGTATATACTAGTATTCTGAAACATAGAAGGTTCCAATATACAATACCTGGTTGACCAAGAATCTTAAATGCTGGTTAAAATAGGTATGTGGTGGAGCCATAAGTAGATGGGACAAAGGATTGAAACTCTGATAAAGTGACGTCCAGGATTTGAACACATGAGGTCATCTTCATTTCCTGCAACGGTAACCAATATCACGTGCACCGAGGAGGGGTATAGCCAAATATGTGTTTTCATTACGCGTTTAGTAATTTAGATAAAAACACGAGATACTAGTTTCAAGCTGATCAAATAAGTTCTATTTTCGTCTTTAAAATTCAGTAGGAACGTTCATTTAGAAATAATTTCTTCATTTTTTGTGATCTTATTTTATTTATTTATTCATTTTTTGGCATATTGGAAAAAAACCTGCTATGGCAGTGCACATTGATGAAATACATTTTCAAACGTGGCACATTTTTTTTTACCAAGTAAATATTGGAGATAACTAAAACATAAAATGTATTTTCGGCAAACCACACTTTTTTTAATTCAAAGTAAATATGAGAGAGATATGCAAAACTTCACAGAGAAATTTCTATGCATGATGAAGTGTGTCCAGTTCCACGCGGGAGATTTCGTAACCAACGATGCTTTACGAAAAACTAGAGCAAAGGTGGTGATATCGATTTAATAAAGAATGTATATTTAATCGACATTATACACTGTGGGATATGTTCAAAATAAATTACATATCTACATCAATTGCTGAAAATCAATTGCACTCGTTGGCTTCCACATTATAAGATATTCCGAGGAAATGTGGATATTCAATTCACACACACACACACACACACACACACACACACACACACACACACACACACACACATATATATATATATATATATATTATATATGAATAAGATATAATGAAAAAACAAACGATGTTGACAACTGAAATAGGCTCATCAGAAGAGAAAGTGTGCAAACCGTTTCGGGGCCTAATTCTCTTGACGGTTTAAAAAGCAACACTCGGCCCATCCTCAACTAATATGAGGACCCTATTGCATTATAATGTATCAACCGCACGTGGGTCGGTCATCAACAAAATATAAGACGGGAAAAAGACCGTTAGTAAAAACAGAACGCTGCTAGTCAAACGTTGGAACTAATCGAAAAAAAAAATTGTGCTGTCTGCATTAAAAATAATATCAACTTTATTTTAAAATAAAATGAATTTTATTTAAAAATAAAATGAATCTCATTTTCAATTTTGGAAATAATCAGAAGCATTATAGTAATGAACTAAGACTCAAAAAAGTCTGATGTAAAGTCATAGAAAAGTGTAAATATGTATAAAAAAAGTGTATGTGGAATATCAAAATTATTGTAATACAATCCAACTGTAAAATAAGTAGCCCACATTTATAGGTAAATCCGTGGTGTTAATGGATATCATCAAAAAAGGGTAAACATTCAAATGTAAAGTTTTTTCATGGACAAGTATGTGAAAATGAAATGGAAATTAATCCGACAGTATGAATAAGATATAATGAAAAAACAAACGATGTTTACAACTGAAATAGGCTCATCAGAAGAGAAAGTGTGCAAACCGTTTCGGGGCCTAATTCTCTTGACGGTTTAAAAAGCAACACTCGGCCCATCCTCAACTAATATGAGGATCCTAAACGGTTTGCACACTTTCTCTTCTGATGAGCCTATTTCAGTTGTAAACATCGTTTGTTTTTTCATTATATCTTATTCATACTGTCGGATTAATTTCCATTTCATTTTCATATATATATATATATACAACTGTGCATGAGCAGGGTGGGAATTTAACAGATTAAAATACAGAGTAACACTTCTAATAGACTAGTTGCCAACCAAGTTCAGTCCACCCCACTATATACTCATAGATGGATGAATATAGTTGGATTCACACCTTTCCCAAGTGGTTTAACGCTTTGTGAAATGCAACAAAAAAAAAACTCGTCCAGGATTTGAACCCGTTCCCTTTTTGTCCATTTCTTACAACGGTAACCATTAGATCGCGAATGCGATCTCATAAAATGGATATATGTACCAAGGAAATTGATTGTCTTTGTTCGGAAACAGATCAAAGTAAATTTTATATTTGTGATGTATTTTAGTAAATTCTAATATTCTGTAATATGTTTTAATGAAGTTCTTAAAGTGTTTATTGTTTATCATTAATAATACATAAATACGGAAAATACTTTAAATGTTATCCTGCCCGATTTTCGAGTTATTCTAACCCTGATATAAAATAAAAAATTAGCACACTTAGAGTGTGTTCACCTTCTTTTATTTAGTAGTAAATAAAGTAATAAGAGATAAAACTCAAAACATTTGTCTTTTACAGGTAAAAATTCTGGCTTCATTAATCATTCCTCAAAGAACGAATTTAGATTATCTAACTTAATAGTATAATCTTTTCTTAGCCATTCAGAGGAATATTATTATAAAATAAGTAATGTTGGGGAAACATCATTGGAACATGCTTGTAATTTGTATTTTTAATCAAAATACCAGAAGAAGCCTAGATATGTAAATCGGTCTACTTTTAAAAGACAGTTAAGTAAATTGAGCATAACCTTTTGAAAGGAAACATGGCTCCAATAAAAGAAACTAACCAACAAAAACTTACATTCATCAGCTCTCTGCAGACATTGGAAATTACGTAGGGTACTTTCTAGGAGTGGAGGCAAACAAAAAAAATGAGTTCAGATAAATAGAACACATATATAGAAATTCAATAAATTTTATTTCTCCATCTCATGTGAATCCCTTGTTGAAAACCAAAGTTACAGCTCCCTTTTCTTGAAATGAAAATATCTGCGTACTATACTATAATAAACAATACGCAATGATTTCTGGTTGGCTGGTTGGCTGGATTTTACGGCATATCAACCCTTGGGTTATTCTATGCCGAATACGTTTTGTTTTATTCATTTTTGTTGGGTATTCTTTTTATTTTCAAAGTAAATTTTTAAAAACTCAATTAAAAAAACTAATTTTTTGATAGATAGGAATCTAACGGATACAACCAATTTAAATCAGAGTTAACATGGGAATAATGACGATGTAGGGTTACTTCACTCTCCACAGAGATCTAGAATTATAACTTCACCACTATATGGAGTTTAACGTCATACCCAGGACACTAAGGTCCTCAGTCACCGCTTTCTAGCACTTATATGATACAAATGATTGCGGTTTGTCATAAGGGCAGTAAGGGTGGTGCTTGGTCGGGACAATAATATAGGTGCTAAGGCTTGACGTGACCAACCGATTGACCGGAGGGTCCTCTCAAACTGTTCGTATAGCCTAAATAAGCGCAAAAGGGGAGTATTGCATATCATAGACTGGGGAGCAATATGTCTGTACATTGCAAGTGTTTCTAGTACAAACATTAATAAATAACTGAATATTTCAAATGTAAATAAGTAATGAATTTCACTCAAGAGAAACAACATCGAAAAGGAGCCATAAATGAGGACGGATTTTCACGGAAAACTGATGTTATCGCTTATTTAGAGAAATCAGGTAGGTTTAAAAATAGACCAAAAGAAGTTTAATTCATTTACAATCTTAATTGGTTTTTGTGTTTTTAATAATCTTGCAAGGAAAAGATTCTTGAATTATTCAGGTTTTTTTGTTTGATAAGTTTTGTGTTATTGTCTTCAATATCAAAGAAAATTTAAGCGTTGATTTGTCAAAAAGTGACAAAATAATAGATTTAAAGCTTAATCTTTAAAGAAAAATTAACACTTTATATTTTCAATGAAAATCTGTTTATTGAGTAGTAGTACTACTAAATAGAAGGAACTAAAACAAACAAAAAAACAAAAAACAAAAAACAACCGAGTTTTCTGATATTTATTCCCAGGTGAATATATTATGATAACTACATTATTATAATATAGCACTTTAATGCTTCACACTAATGCCCAAACCTGATTTGTGGACTTCCGAAAAACTGATACGGATACAAAAATATATCTCAAATATATATACTTACTAGAAACATACGGAGAATCCCAATCAACAACATGCATATATATATATAAATATATATATATATATGTGTGTGTGTGTGTGTGTCTGTATGTGTGTCTTTATGTGTGTGTGTGTGTGTGTGTCTGTATGTGTGTCTTTATGTGTGTGTGTGTGTATGTGTGTCTTTATGTGTGTGTATATGTGTGTGTTTGTGCTTTAAGGTGGTGGTGGTGGTGCTTGGTCTAGTTACTGTATGTTTTTTTTACGTTGAGGCAGCTTATATATATATATATATATATATATATATATATATATATATATATATTATATTATATTATATATATTATATATATATATATATATATATATATATTATATATATATATATATATATATATATATATATATATATATAGACTGAAGGAATATAAGAAAAGTGTTCTTTGCTACAATGGCAGAGTAGGTCACACCATAGAATAATACAATTATGACCGCGTAATTTCCATAACTTGAAGTATTATTTGGATCAAACAAAGATCAAACGGAAATAGGAGGAAAATTTGGTAATCAACTGTATTTATACTGCTAGGTGTTTGTCACGTGGCCAAATAATCTTACAGGGAAACAAATCAGAGAAGTCAACACATAGGAAAATAAATTATGAATTTAGATGGGAAATGACATTATATAGATATATATATCTATATATACATATATATCTATATATATATCTATATATAAGTGAAAGAATGTCGTCATTTGTGTGTGTCGTCTTTTAACACCATAAAATATCATTCAGATTTGTATCATGTATACACCTTAATATGCTTATAACTAAGAAACACATCAAATTTAGTTATTTTTTTTTATTAAATGATATAATTAATTAATCAAAAATCAACCGATTAGCGGAACTGTTCGCATGGCGCTGCTCCTGATGAATTTAAATGTTTGCCTGGCTTCTGCGTATTGTAGCATAAGGAGGTTGGACAAATTCAGACCCTAATCAGTGCAACTAGGAATTTCTCGGTTATTTCTGGTCAAGTCTTAAGAATGTTTATTTGATTAGAAGAAAAATAAAATAATATTTCTAAACATGTAATTTGTATGTGTTTTTATCCATTAAGCGGGCAACGTACGATTGCAATACATACAACCTGGTAGTGTTGTCTAGCAAGATTGTAGGATGTAAGTGGGCGGCAAAATGCTACACAATTGGCTAACCAGCCGTAGGCGAACTTTTTATATCGGGTCAGACGATGACGGTTGAGACAAGCAATTGTTTATGATCACACGAGATCATTTCGAACAGGAAGAAGCATTATGCAATGAATTATTGTGCGGACAACGTCCGAGTACCAAACCTCCGACCTAATAGTGTTGTATGGCAAGATATTAGAAAGGTTTCTGCAAAAGTTTTTAGAAATTTTAAATGGTCTTTCACACAAATATCCATCATTGTTCAACATTGTGATGAATGACAAATGACAGGACAACTAAAATAACCTTTAACAAATAATTTTACTTAGTATAACTACAAAGTACAAGTGTTATATACCTCTTTTATTCTTCTGGCCGGATCTGCTTCTTCTATCTTCTAATGGTCTGGTATATCTTCTACAGGTCTCGTCTGGTCTTCTTGTATGGGGGTTCCGTGTCTGGTTCTGCTGGGGACCATTTCTTATCAGAAGCCTTGTGTCATTGTTAGCTTTTAGTAATAACAACAAGACTTCGATTTACTTTGGATGTTAGTTTATTCCGGATCCCCAGACCAGACAACTGCGCGCTGAGAGTCACATCTTGCTAGCTTCTAACTCTGCAACTGACTAACTGCAACTAACTAAGTTGCTTACCTTAAACCGGAAGGGGGGCTTTCTATCGGGGTTCCGTTCCCACGATTCTATCCCCAGAAAGCAAGGTGAGAGTGAGGTCAAGCATTGTCACTCACTCTCAAGGCGATCAGCTGTACTGATCGGCATAAGGATTTCTATACTACCTTAAAAAGTAATAGGGATCCAATTAATATGTAACACAAGGATCATTCAGTAAATAAGGTGAATTTTGCCAAAAGTGTAGGCAATGGGAAATACTGTTTACAGCTGCAACGTTTTCAAAGAAATTAAACGAATTTATTTTTATAAGCAATTAAGAAAATCAAGCAATTAAGAACTAAATTTAAGTTTTGTTCATGTGTACAAAAAAGTTTTTAGAAAAATAAAAGGTTTCAAAACACACACAAGTGTAGGATTAATTTAAAAAAAATAATATTTTAAATGTAAACAAAAAATATACTAAATTAAACAAACATTGTACATTACGAATTCTCTTCGATTTTTAAAAAAATTTGATAAATCATTGTCTCTTTTACTTTTGTTTTCATTTTCGCATTCACTCTCTGGTGTTCCTATTTCTTTTGTTCTGTCATATATGAGATGCACTTTTGGCAAGCATCATCATCTTTGTAATAAAATGCAAATTATAATTTAAGAGGCGTTATCTGTGATACCCATGAATCCGTACACGTGAATGTTTTTGCGACTAATGAAGAACTAAATGCATTCAATTCGTAGCCGAAAATGATCTCTCATCTCTGTCTATCTAACTATTTATCTACGTAAATTTATCTCTCTAAAGTTGTACCTTCACTTAAAAGGACATGAACTTATGAGTTTTCCAAGTTACAAGCTGTTAGTCAGTCGATCATTTGCTTTGTATTCAGAGCTAAAATTTGAGGTACGAGCGAGTTACAATTTAAAACTTATATTAATAAGTCTAAAAAATAATTTTCTGAATTCATTACGCCATATAACAGTATTATTTATAAAATAAATACACATTAGAATATATTACAGCACATGATTGATTACATTCTATTTTATTATGTTTTTATATAATACAGTATTGTTTTTCTTATAAAAATTGGGTGTTTTAGGGAGTGAGGAATTTTACGGATTTATGGACCTTCAGTTTATTTCAATGGGAAAACTGATTTTATATGCAAGGAAATTGAGTTACGAGATGAAGAAATTAAACTCGCAAGTCAAGTTACCAACGTATTTTTTTTCTTAAACATTCTATTGGATTCGATATTTATCACTGCCTTATAAATTGCACGGCCTTAATTTTCTCGTAGTATCTTCATTATATATATATATATATATATATATATATATATATATATATATATATATATATATATATATTGATTGTTATGAGATGATATACAATTAAAGAGCGTTTCAAAGGAGTGTATTAGCCGCATATCGTCGGGACAAAACGCCTTGATTTTAAGGTGTTCTGTTCTGATGATAAGTGGCTAATAAGCTGCTTTGAAACCAATCGTAACATACACATTTTAATTATATATTACCTCATAACAAATATCCCCGTTTGTGAAAGAATAGAATCTGTAATGCACTACATAAAATTATATAAAATGAACTGCGGCTACTTTCCGCTACTATTTTTTTTCTGGGACGTACCATTTTGTGATTGCTACATGCATGCCTTGCCTCCAAAAATATATTTTCTAAAGAGATGGTGGAAACTAGATCTTAAATCGAGTAAGGTTTTGTTGGTCACATTCCTTTAAATTGTTTGTAACACCTCGTGTTTGAATTGGTCCTGATAAATGAAATTGTATTTGTATGTGTATGTTAATGATTTATTAGCCTTCTCTTCTTCAACATGAATATTCATCGCATTCAAGTTGTTTTCATAATGTTTGGTTCTTTCGATGACAGGGATGGTAAAAGGAATAACATATACATCAAAGGGAATTGGTGAGATGATCATATCCATAATAAAAGTGCATATACGGTTAGACTATTTAGAAAATGTAAAAAGACAAATCAAATCTGATTATCGGGATATAATGTCAAAAACATATTATTCACTGCTCGATGAAGGGATTTATATAGTTCTACAAATAGTAACCCATCCCCATCGCGGAGGCATCCTCGTTAGCCCTGAAATGTAACTCATTGCCCACGTTGCATAAAAATATTGATGAGTCAACTCTACAATAACAACTCTACATAACACCAAAAGGCGGTCACTTGTCAATACCCTAAATAGTTGCTTAAAATACACTTTTGAAGCTGAATATTTGTTTTTATTGCAGTACGTTTGAGTAGAAATCTAAAAAATAACGGGGATTATGAATTCACGGGGCTTTGATTTTCACTGTCCCTATGACTGTCCTCTGATTGGTCAGTTCAGTTCGTGGAAGCAGGAATTAAACATGATATTTAGGAGTTCTAGCTTAGTTTTTCACGGAGGCAGACGTTTCTCCAAGATTGCTAATTCTTCTGGGCATTATTATTTACCAACACCTCCGCACGAGCAGGAAGTGACCGAATGTCAATTTCCTAAACGGACTTTAACAGGTTTGAATTCAGAATTGTTCTTCTTCTAGACTATTTACCTAGACAAGGTTAAATAGTCCAGTCTGTCCTACTATTTACCCAAAGCTGCAGGGAAATTAGTTGGATGCATACCTTTTCAAAATGTATTAACGCTATGTGAAATGCAAAGAGCCTCGTCCAGGAGTTGAACTCGGGTCGTCGAGTCCATTTCCTACGACTGTAAACATTACATCACGCACCTCCATCCTAAATCACATCAGGGCATTTTAAGTTAACTTGGGTTAAATAAAAGACGACTAAAAATACCAACATCTTTATTCGTTACTAAAAAAAAAAGAAAGAAAAAAAAACACAGATGAAAAGTCCTAAGAGCTCCCGAGGGAGTATATCAGATGAACAGAGAATCATCTCAGACCTAGACAGAGAATAGACGACCCGATCCAGTAAAGTTGCTGATACGTACAATATGATCAGATGGTTAAAAGTAGTATGGTGCTATACAGCATTTTGCTAGTACCCCTTGTTGTGACACAACCTGCAGCATGTTGCTTTATTCCAACCGAAAATCAAAGGGTTATCCAGTAGCAAAATCGACTAAATTCCTCATACATTCAAGTGAATTTAGTGACTCCTGCTTTCTTATCTGATGCATATATGGAAAGTCCAGTGACAAATCAACTTACCGTCTGTGTTGTGAAGTCAGTGAACTTTCTATGCTGACTATACATCTTATTATCGTAATGTTCTTGTTTAAGACTAACTTTAAAGCTGATAACTCAAATGACTTTATTCTATTCAATCACAATTCCGCATGTGTAATCCAGTTGCATGCTATGAGTGGACCGTTAATTTACATAGGAAAATATGCAATTTCCAATCGGTTTGAATCATTGGCGAATAAGCTGCGGATTTACTTATCAAGAGTTGATCGTATTGTGAGTGTTTCTTTGAGATTTTCTTAAATGCCATTGGCTAAGGATTAATTAAGATTAGTACGCAATACTAAAATATTTGATCTGGACAACTGTGCGCTTTAACTCATTGGGCACATCTAATGAACTGTTACAACATTGTATGTACATTCTGAGAAAATTAGTTATTTTCCTGACCACCCACCACAAGGTCGTTTTAAAATGGGAAGCCACAAACAAACCAAAGCTCATGCGCTGATCAGTGCAAAGGGTGCATGGTCCTCTCTGTATTTTTCTTTTGGGGCGCCTCAGGCACCAGGGAATAAACCTAGCTCTGCCCCCATTCTGAAAAAAAGTATAATAGTGACAGAGAGAATTGTATTTGTATAACTAACCCATCTATACGTGTAGAATGTTTCTTAATCTACTGCGACATTTAACATCGGATTTGATTACCTGTACGTATGTATTTACCCAACCCATCCACACGAGGTCAATTTTTAGCGGGGTTGTCAGGCCAACGTTAAAGATCCAGGAATTTACCGATTGATGGAGGGAGAATAATTGATTTCCCAAGGGTATTATCGCTATGTGAAATGTTACCAACCTTAGTCATGATTTGACTCGGATCCGTTGTGTTCATTTTTTTCTGACAATAGCAATTACACCACTGTCATTGAATATGTATGAAATCAACAAATTCCTAAGCCACAGGTAAGAATTTTACACAAGGTCGCAAAAATGGGGCATCTACCGAAAATCGAAGACGCTTTTCAGTTGTAATCAATCTGGGAGACTAACTAGCTAATCATTGCACCATAATGGGGCGACTAAATTCCTAAGTATTGTATTATTGTTGGTTGATAAGATGCTGTACGTAAACGTGCGTTAACCCTGGTTTTATGAATCCGGTGGAATGAGAGGTAAGACACCGTACAACTGTTAAAGCACAATCTTCGTTAAATTCAATTTTATTATGTTTTTATATAATGGATTGCTATGTCTCTTTTAAATAAGAAACATAACAAAAATAGCGTGCTTTGGTAATATGGAACGAATTAATGGCATTCCAGTGGAGAAAATTGATTTGATATACGAGATAATTGAGTAAACGAGAGGAACGAATTAAGCACGTAAGTCAAGGTACTCCTGTATTCAAGAAACGCAACCGTAAAAGAAGAAATCAAAATTTCTACCTTTTAAGAAAGGTGGGCTGACCGAGAGATGAAAGAAGTGTTGAGCAATTAGGGAATTAACATAAAAAATAATGAACATTTAAAAATATATTAATCACCGAGTGAAATGAACATTTTGGAAGATAGAAAACGGTTATAAGATATGAAATTACCACCAAGTCACGCTGAAAGCACCGGTTCCCTCTAGAACACCGAGGTTAAGCAGCACTGAGCAAGTTCAATACTTAATTGGATGACTACTTAAGTAATAGCAGGTACTGTAAGCAACATGAGTCCTTTCTTTATCTAGAAGGACTTGATTTGGCATTAAATGTACCGCAAAGGCTTGATATGTCGTAAAATAATCAACAACCACGAGATATAAAAAAATGAAATTAAACCACCGCGTCTACATGAAAGGCAACAGGGAAATAGGTCTCCATAAAATATTTAAAAGAAAAAAAAAATGAGTAAATGGATTTTTCAGAAAAAATATATATAAAAGAACCTATTCACGGAAAATGGTTTTAGGAAACAAAACCAGAGAAGGCAACCCGTATTACACGAATAAACTTTGTTAAGTCGATTAGCAATAAAACATGACAACATACAATGGGAAGCCAATTCTTGGTAGACGTCCATTCCCAAGAAACATATGAAAGATAACAAACCAGAAAATAAATCTTGCGCGTGTTTATGAACCAAAAGGGAATGTATTTTGAAAGAGATATATTGTCGGTACTTCAAAGCACTTAAGTCAGATAGGAGAGAAACTTTTTAAAAACAAATATCTGCAATAGATAATGAACTTTTATTTCTGGAAAAAAGTTTTTTTTAATCTTTGTAACATTTAATGAGTTCTACCGAATACGTTCTCATCCTTTTCCATTGTTTTATCTGGTTGATGGTGAGCAATTTAATAGTTAAATGATTTTGAGAAGAAACACTTAGTAATAACGACTCATAGACAATATAATAATATTGGATACAGAGCTTAATATTGGTAGTTATTTGTATTTGTTGTTATTATAACTCAGATTCCTCTTCCCCTTCTTCTACATAGTCCCCGTTACAATCCACAAACATCTTTCATATGTGTTGAAATGGTACAAATGACTAAATGGCAAATTTGACGTCATCCTATGAACCTTTCGGCCGATGAATCTTTCATCCCACCCTTTTGTATAGTTTCAAGTAATACTGGGTGGGTGTCACATGGCGTAGTGGTTAACGTACTGAACTAGAAGGTCAGTTCGAACTCCAGTCACTCTATTACGTTCGCTACGAGAATATCCTTGGGAAATATATAAACTCACTTATCCCCAACGTATGGGTTAAATAGTCCCACTACTTCTTTTCTACAGTTATGACTTGGGCATTGAATAACCCACGAAGCATGATATGCCATTAAGCCAAGAAACCAGACTAATGCAAGAAGCTAATTCTATTAGCATTTCTGTATTTTCGCTTTTTTCAGTTACTTATTATCTATCATATATTCCTATATTTCGATATCTTTTTAAAAATTTATTTCCTTTCATTTTCTAAAGTATTTTCCCATCGTCTTTTGCTTTCTTTTGCTGATGTTTTCATTAATATTCTCTTGACTCTCTATTTTCTAATTGTTGGGCATTTTCTTTTTTTCTTTCTATTCCTCATCCACTCAAGTACTCTTTCTTCTTCTCTTACCACCTTTAAGTATTCCACTATCTTCAGATCTTTTCTTTTTCAATTCCTGACAATAATCACCATGTTCCTAATAATCTTTTCATCCCATTATTCGCCATCATTTCTTCTCTTCATCCTTGTTATAACGCTATTTATTAATTACGCCTCATTGTGTCTTCTTTTTCGATGAACAACAGTTTTGTTTGTGTGCATTCATCTTCATCATTGTAATGTTGACATTAAGTTTCTTCGTTGTTTTGTTTTGATAGAGTGTGTTTAAAAAATAGAAATAATTTGAGATGTATTTATCTGAGTAAATACATAAACTAAGCAGATGAAATTAAACAGCATGTTGAGTAAAATCAGATTCACACATCAAACCTTCAACTGGAAATTCAAAGGCATGTATATACCCAACCTATTTGCTATGGAAAAGATATGATACAAGATTGCAAGTATAGATGGTCCACGGAAGAAGCCTACCAACAGAAGCCTAGATAAGCAAATCCGGCTGCAATTAAAAAACAGTTCATGAAATCCACAACAATCGGTTTTGCATAACTGAAAGGAAATATGGCCCCAACAAAAGTGCACGTAGTTGAAACAGTCATAAAGATCTTAAAACCCGTTGAAGATAAGAGGTATTACCACTTCTGGTCAGGGCAAACCTGCGACTAATGTAGGGTTAGTCCACACTCCTCAGATCTCCTGAACTGGAGCTTAACCATCAGATGCAGTTTAGTATCATATTAAAGACACTCCAAAATATCAAATTAGGAAAACGGAAAGTGATATTTTTTATTCAAAGATGAAAGATCGTATTCCTCCATACATCGTTGCCCTCCCCGGTGCAGTGATGGGTGGCTTCGCTAGCTACAATATTTTAGATCCGTTTTGTCCTCTGCAAGTCACTAACTGACCGTCGACTCTTTTCAAAATCTCAAACGTTTGTGTAACCATTTTTCACACTAAACGTGTGATGTATCATGGTTGACCCTTTGTAGTTGGTCTGTATGGGAAGGCCACCGCATATTACATATTTCACTAAGATAATTATTTTCTTTATCTTTTGAAGTTTCGAAAGTTCAACTCTGTACGTCTTCCAGCAGGATAGTGTCACTTACCACTCAGTAGGGGTGTGTGGTGAAATACTCCTAGCTGTATCGGAATTTTGCAAATATGAAATAAATTGTGTGCTTTAAAAAGGGAAACATACTAGTAGACCAGGAAATGCTGTAAAATGTCAGGATAAAAATACCAAAGCGATTTATCATGCAAATAGGAAATGTACAACAAAGTAAGTGAAAAATGGATCAAAACAGGAGTCACTGTTCGTGATAATGTTATAAGAAGTCGAATGGAGTGAATAGGATTTTCAGAGAACGAAAACCAAATCATGGCAAACGGAAATTAGCATTAATACCGAAACAGGAGAAGATGAGGTTATAGTACGCTCTTTTACACAACCGTAGTCTGTAGACAATTTCATTTTTTAAACAGTTATCTAAATAACAAGGGAGAAATGTTTACCCAATATAAAAGATAAATAGGAACATGCTATATAACACAGCATTATCGGTGTATAACTGTCGTTACGTTCTTATAATTCATTAATGTATCCAGGAATACATTAATACTGAATATGTATAAAAATAGAAAGTTATCTCGCTTGAACAACAAACATATCTTTGTTTAATACACAACCACGAACAAAAGTATATAAAAAAAACATGTCCCATCAGATGATATTTTAGTTATTAATCAGTAATATGCATTAACCAATGCAATGTTCCTGGGACTTTTGTCCGTACAAAGGAAATATAAATATAACTGCTTGAAGTTATCAATTGTATGTGGTTAATTGTCATTTAAATAAAATAGTGAGATGGATATAGTTAACTCAACAAAAAAGGATCATGTGAACATTGAAATCCTGGATCATCTCATTCCATTAATAGAAAATATACTTATTGAATATGAAGTCCTTTTTTCAGGATGATAATAGATATTATATCTATAGCAAAGTCGATAAAAATTTTATTCAGGAATGTTATATAATATCAATGGTATGGTTAGCAAATAGTCCGAATCTAAATTGAATTGATATTCTATGGTGGAAATAGAAAAATAAAGTATGTGTATGGAGGTTTATTAACTCTCTCTGTTTGGGTAAGTTGGTAAAAATAATAAATGCTGCTTTAAATTAGTGTAAGCCATACTTAAAAGAATTAATATTGTCATAAAAACTCAAAGTAGGAGAACGAAGTATTTATTATAATTTTTGTCAAGGAATTCCATTTTTTCTGCCTCAATATTGTATTACTTCATAATATGCTTTTCTGCATAACTTTACAAAAAAGAAAAAAGAATAAAAATAATAAGATTAATTTAGATAATTTAATCAACTTTGATTATGGTATATTCTATGAAACCATAATGTTGAGTTGTTAAATATAAACTGAGTGCGACTTATCTGTTATAAGTTTATTTACTGCTAAGTGAAAAAAAAAAACTTAAGTGTGCTAATTTTATAATATATGCCAAGTGTAGTGACGATACATAATGAATAGACCATCATCTTCTTAATTAAGTTTATTTAGATTTTAATCTAACGGCAATGTAAAAGTCTATACGGTATTAATGACAACATTTGAACCCAAGGTCATCCGAATCGGCCTTCTACTTGGCATAGAGAGTCACATGAGCGGATGATTATGGAAAAGTAAGATTTAATAGTTTACAGTTTATCATAGAGCTATTAAGGCCAAACGTATTTCGTCTGTGCTGATACTAATCTTCTCGTGCGTGCGTTGTTAAATTGGTATCTGGGAAATTGATAACATTACATGTACAGAAATAAGTCTTCGAGTTCCTGATTAATAACAACCAAGCTGGACTTCAGAACAAGAGAGATAGAGAGAGAGAGAGAGAGAGAGAGAGAGAGAGAGAGAGAGAGAGAGAGAGAGAGAGAGAGAGAGAGAGAGAGAGTCCCCGATGAAGAAGTCCAATTCAACGAAAGATGGTGATGATAGCGGCAAATTTTAGAAATTAGAACAGAAGAATACTGGGAAGTAATTAGAAGACCATTTAACAGTAATGTTTTGAGACCTCCAGTGGTTAAGATGGCCCCTGTTAATTTTTTCGCTGCGATTCCAAAATCACAGATGAGACCATTGAGCCCAGTTATATAATTACTTTTAATATACTTTAGAAGTACTTTTAACGTGTTTGCCCATAGCCTTAAACTATATGTTACTGGTTTCTTTTAATTGCTATTTCAGACATTTTTGGGTTCGCAGCTGATGTCTGAATATTATTGACTAACCTTTCTATGTAGCACACACATTGCTTACTGTAGCTGCTGTTTCTAAGTGGTCAAACATGTAATGACCACGCTCATTGTTGTTTAACTCCGATGGTACTTTCCTAAATTGTGTACCCTGCACTGTCAGTGAGTCTTGGAATAAGCTGATTGTAACTCCTGCAGAGGGGTAATCATGCCCCAATGTGTCTCCTGGTGATAACACTAAACTTCATCTGATGGCTTGGCTCCATTTCTGGAAATCTAATCTTTGATTTCTTTGTTTAATAGCATATGAATCCTCATGGGTTATTCAATGTAAGATCCATTCTTCTGGAACAGAAATAATGCTACTACTTTGGGGTATGAGTTCATGATTTTTGTATGTGTATTAGTCCGAAAGTGAACATGACCCGATTGGAGTTCGAACTCGCTTACTACGATGTTGCAGTCCAGCAAGTTAACACCTAGACCACTGGGACTCCGTGCCTTCTGGAGATCTGTGAAGTGTGGAGTATGCCTTCATTGCCCCGGATCCGCTCAGACCTAAAGTGGTAGTGGCTGTTAGTGTGCCATTTTACAGTCAAATAGCTATGTATAACGAACTCAATTCTCTAGGCATACAATCATCCTAGCCGGTTTAACAAGCAATCAATCAATCATATATTTATATCAAGCTGTGTTCTTGGCCCGTCCATTGTTGGTTAACTCCAGAGATCCACCGGGACCCCATTTGTCAAGAGTAACTTGACAGTAAAAAACTTGATGTTTGTTTTTTAGTGATGAAGACTACGCGAAATACCTTCAAATCATACCCAAAGTGGTCATTCTTCTGCTATTACTTTGGGGTTTGGCAGTGTTCCAAGATTATTAGTTATGAATATTTTCTTAGATATGAATATTCTTTACTGTCGCTTGCATCTGTTGCCTCCAAGCAAAGACTCTGGCATTTTTTCAATTTATTTTCCCTTCTTTTTACCATCTGTTTCATTACCAAATATATTGTTAAAACCGACAAGTGTTCACTTCCTTTTTAATAATGAAATAATCTGGTCTTCACAGGTTTGTGGTCAGGTCCAAGTATCTCAAACTCAAAGACTCAAACGGGTCATCAGGCCATGGGGCCTAACGCAAGATGAAGGTTCGGGGGTTAGGGATAGACAGCGATTTTGAACAATTATGATTCCAATCTACAATACAGATGATATTCTGCTATTTTTCCATCAAAACATATTCGGCTTTTCTAGTATATATTTAACAAATCCTAGAGATGAGCAGGTTGAGACACAAGGCCAGTTACTTTAAGCAAAATTTAACTAGTTTGAACTCAGAATTTTCTTACTCCTAGACTAGATGTCATTCCAAGGTTAAAAAGCCCAGGTTGACAAACTATTTACCCCTAAGTGGAGGGATACATTTAGACATACAGCTATTCCAAGAAAATTTTTGCAAGGTAAAATGCAAACAGCTTCGTCCAGAATTTAACTTTGGTTCGCCGTATCTATTTTCTACTATGATAACCATTACAACACGAGCGCCTCCATTCAGCTATGACATAATGTAGTTTATCTAAATTAGTACAAAAGAAATGGGTATATATTCTCCGTCTCAAATTATCATATAGTCCGTTTTTACTTTGGTAAATTTACGTTTTTTCGTTTTTAATTTATTTCATGAATAAATTGCAATACATTTCCTTGTAAATTGAATTATAGATATTAGAATAAAGAAAACAATAGAATTGAATTTTTTATCAAATATAAAGAAACATCCGATATAATTTCTGTTTTTTAACAATCCGCTGTCAAACAACTTCAATGATTTAACCTTTGTGTGAGTTTTATGTCAACTAAACTACACCTTCCCCATAACAATAGGAATTGCCTTAATTCCCACAGCTATGGTCTAAATGATACAACATACGTATACGAAGATTTCTTTGCCATTATAATAGGCCATTAAACAGAAGAAAGAGAAGCCAAACCAAACCAGTATAATTTAACAATTACGTTATGAAACCAAACAATTGTCCTTATGTTCTGTTCAGATTCGTATTTTTTTTATCATCTTAAGTACAATGGTAGATGTTTAATATAGCTGTTCTCACGTTATTAAAAAAAAAACACAAAAAAAACGGTAATTCTAATTTATTTTTTGCGTGATTTTCTATAATCTCCGCTACGTAAGTCTTTGATTCTAGTCCATATAGATTTCAATAACGTTCTTTTCGAGGATTTTTCTTTTAATATATATATAAAAGTGGATTATTTCTACTTAACATCTGCTGATCTTAAAGTTAACCGACTGCAATTTACATATATATATATATATATATATATATATATATATATATATATATATATATATTTCTTTAAAGTAAATACAAAAGGCATGTAAACGTGAATACATCTTTTTCACTGAATCTCAATGGATAATCAAGAACTGATTTCAAGTTTTTGTCATATTTCTTAGAACAAAATATATTAATATTTAATCAGTGTAACTCAAAAACTTTATTTAAAAAAAGAAGAATGAACATTCGTAAAATAAACGAATAGTTTTCATTTGAATTAATAGGTACAAGACATGTTTAATTCTTATTTTATTGTTAGATCATTAGGGGTTAAAATGAAAATAAATTAAAAGAATAGATTTTTATTTCTTTAACTGAGCAAGCAATTAAGAATTGAGTTGAAATTTTAGACATATGTACAAAAACACTCAGGAATCTAGGCTTACAATTTTATATAAAATGTTGAATGAAAACAAAAACAAATCAATTTAAAAAAAAAAACGAACATTATAAAAGACGACTTCTTAGACATGTGTTTTAATTTTTTAACTATTTTGCTAATTTTTTTCCAATTAGCCCCTCTCTTATTCCTCACTCCCCTCTTTCTCTCTCACCCCCTGATTTTCTTAAAATCAATTTAGTCCGTCCATGGACAGTGTACTTCATCTAGTATATATATATATATAATATATATATATATATATATATATATATATATATATGCTACCCTTCCC
>CM042139.1:140900787-140920787 GCA_023376005.1 Doryteuthis pealeii | reverse complement strand
TTTTTATTTATGTGCTCTTGAATGTATTCGACAAATGTATCTGTTTCTTTTGCATCTAAGTTGGTTTGGTTTGTGTTTACACTCTCTAGTTGACTTTCCAGGTACTGGAGTCCGAACTAGGAGAGAACCTTGTTTTTCTAGGGAAAAGGAGATGCGATTCCTGCGTGTAATGTTGTTGGGGCTCAGAACCTAACTTTTCGATGCCTGAGCCAGAGGTCTAATCTTAGTGGTACAGGCCCTTTTGTGGACATCTGTAATATATATATATATATATATATATATATATATATATATATATATATATATATATATATATATATATATATATATAATATATATATATATATATATATATATATATATTAAAGATTCAGGACTAGAATCAGTTTAATCAGTCGATATAATGTTGATATAGCGGGATGCCAAAGGGTGTGAATTTTCCCGTACTTTATCCATACTAGCAAATATATGCACCCTCTGGGTGCAAGTATTTAAGTTTAAATATAATAAAATATTAGTTTAAATCAAAAAGGCTAATGAAACTAATTAAGAATTCAAATAAAAAGATTCGAAACAGATGGGGTATAATCGGAAAATAGAACAACTGAAACTTACTCTTTCATCACTTCCGTTATTCAATGCTAAATTTTCCTAATTTAACTATTTAGTTAAAATAGGATGTAAAGAATAAAATTACTGTTATTTCTTCTTGTTAATGAATTTCTTTTAGGATTTATTGAAGAGATTTTTTACTCATATTCATTAAGATAAAACCAAACAATTAGAAATTAATAATACCAAGCAAATTTTTATTAAAATCAGTTTCTTAAATATCAATATGCAAATTAGCTTTACGTTTACTCTGAAAACTGGTATTTTGTTGTATATATAAATACAATTGCATGTTATTAGTATTTAGGTAAGGCCAACTGTATTAATAATGTCAAACAGTTTTATTATTAATTGAGGTTTAAATAGAAATAGAATCATGGAGAATGTGCCGTAAATAACTAAGGAAATTGTGACTTGAGTAGTAATATAGTTTCGGTTACAGACAGAAAAATCTCCATTATAATAAGATATGCTTTTATATTTGAAACTAGTATACTATTATATATATATATATATATATATATATATATATATATATATATATATATATATGTGTGTATATATATATATATATATATATATATATATATATATATATATATATATATGTGTGTGTGTGTGTGAAAATAAAATGGAAATTAATCCGACAGTATGAATAAGATATAATGAAAAAACAAACGATGTTTACAACTGAAATAGGCTCATCAGAAGAGAAAGTGGCCCCGAAACGGTTTGCACACTTTCTCTTCTGATGAGCCTATTTCAGTTGTAAACATCGTTTGTTTTTTCATTATATCTTATTCATATATATATATATATATATATATATATATATATATATTGGTTTGGAGGTTTATTTTGAAGGCTATCACAATGCAGGTGTAAAGAAAAAATGATAAGGTAACAATGGTGTTGTTTGTTAACCTGTAATTTATTCTTGATATTTCGAGATAACATCTCTTTTTCAGAAAAACACTGGAACTGAAGTAGTTGTCGTCTTGTTATTGAATTTCTAGTTAAAAAAATTAAATAGAAATGCCATAACAAGGCTCAATTCATTCAATAGCATTAACATGAAAAACTTGGAAAAAATCCATTGAAGTAGAGTTGTCTAGGTGTATATCAAAATATTTGTTTGTTCCGCACGTAAAAGTATATATAATCAATGTATATCTATACTATTCAATGATAATTATAATACTTCACTCTTTCATATATATATAAGTCTCAGTACCAGCATGGACTGATGTAGCAAGGGCAACTCACAATTTCATTGTTGTTTAGAACCATACAACAAGTAATGATTGAAAACACTCAGTCTGGAGCTTATCATTTACAAGTGATCCGTCCTTCTTATCGTTTAATATCAAAGTGACAAAGTCTCATTAATATTTATTAGTTTCTTCAGACTTTTATCCAAAACAATTTTGCTTCGTTTTTGTCAGCCTGTTGACTTAAGGTTTTATTTAGATAGGAATAAAAATGACACTATAGACGCAGTCATAAATCTTCAGGCGAACTCTTTAGGTTTTATACTGTGTTATTAACAGTCTCTTGATGGCCTGTTTCATGCTGCACAGCTTTCTGTGAGATAAGGAAATCAAAGGAGCTTTGATGTATATTTCAAATATTTACACTACTTGGTTAACAAAGGTTTTGTCATATATTTGAGAGACTGTCTGAATGCATTAATTTTAAATGCTACTTTTGTGTAGATACTTTGAAACTTAATAGATTTATACCTACCTCTCGGAATACATGGTCAAATTCACAAATTCTTAAAGGATATTATCCGTAATTTGTCTATTTTGACCTATTGCTTATCTACGACATTCTATGACACTTTTGAATTGCAAAGTATTTATATTGTGTTTTAATCAGTTCTTCGTTCATCTAATCATTATGACGGCTTTGTGAACGAATATTTAGCGGTTACTCCATGTTGACTACTTTGAAGTAATCCTGGAAGCAGCATCTTACAAAACAGCGTCAATTAATATCCCGTATTACCCTAATGCCCATATGAAAGGAGAGTAACTCACCACATCTATGTGTTAACAGTACCACTACTGTTCTTCTACAGGGATTTCCTTGACATTAAATAAACCATGTAGGTTGATATGACATTAAGATATAAAAAATCACACCAAAACAAACTAATGAAGAAAGGCGAGCAAGGCATGTTGGTTATTGCTGGTGAAGTAAGGACGAACTCATAAAAAAAACATTTCTGTTATGGACTACTACACAAGAACACACTGTGTTAGCCAACAAACAAAAACTAATATTAATCTGCAATGTGCTGACACTTGGTGTCGTCTAAAGGACTTATATAGAATAATGGTTGATAGAGATGAATATCACGAGCGAGTCAAAGAAATCGGTGCTGCTATCTGCATGCCTTGGTGATAGTGGTGATAACAGCGACCTCTGTCTTTTGTAAGGAAATGTATAGTAAATCATGGTGTTAGTATTAGGCCAGAAGCTTTTAATTTAACATGTGTAACGATTATTTATCAAAACAATGTAACAGTAGATTAAATATAGTTTAATTGTAACAATGTCACAAATGATTCTAAAATGACGAATATGACATAGTCTTGATCGGGCGAAAATCCCTAGCATCGATGTGTTGCTACTAATGTCCCAGCTACGCTGAGCAGCTCACGTGCACAGAACGAGGAATCAACGAATGCCTATGAAAACACAGTACGGGGAACTCAGTCACGAACATGCCTGTGGTCAACGTATACCACTTTCTTAATATTCGTTTCCGATACAAGCGAGCGATGTAGCTCAAGGGAAATGTAGGTAAACAGAAAAGGGTAACGCGTTTTTATAGGAAAATCAATATTCCGATGTGGCATTACATCTACGACAAATCTTTTTCTATTATTATTTCACTTATATTGAACATCATTTAAAAAAAGATTTTTAAAAAAGATAGTTTGATATTTGATATTAAAATTGGTTAACTTTAAGAATGTTTTGATAGAACTCACAGATTCCTTGGGTAGAACTGCTTTTATAAGCCACTCTTTAGGAGTAAGGAAGCTCAAGAACTCATTTTACAGATAAAAATAGGTTACAAAAAGTCGCCATTTTTCGCCAACCCCACCAAAATTTGAGAGCTTCAAATCGACATAACTCCGCCAATTTTTGGAATTGGAATCTCAAATTTTGGGGATTGTCTAACGTTAACATAGTCCACATCTGGAAAAAATTGAAGGTGTTGGGTGACAATTCTTCTTATTCCTGGAGGATTTGACATGGAATTACCCATTTATGTTGATTTCGTTCACATTTTGAACGTATTGTGTCCAATGTTAGTTTTGATTATTTGCCTTAAGTTTGGATTCTGTTGTAACCCTCTCTTAGTCTTATCCTAAATGTTTTTGTCATCAATATGACTAATTTATTGATTTTGTTCAGGTTCTTATTAGACTGGATAACCCACAACCTGGATGTATGTTAAAATATTATCGATTATTTTACACGATACTAGCTATGACCCTTTCAATTTAATTCGATAAAACAGACCCACACCATTTACAAACTGTCCCATAACACCACTCCCTCTCTGAATATAAATAAACAATAAACATCTAATCATAAAAACGTGTTCCCATTCGTACGTAAGTTAGGATCGCTACATTAATGGCATATACACCTTCCTGAATTATTTAATACCAAAGCCGACCTTGTAAAAGAACAATAGTGGCACTATTTAATCCATAGCTGGGTGAGGGGTATGAGTGTTCATGCCTTTACAAGTTAACGTATTAGCGAGACTGAAGTTCGAACTCGCGTACTGCAGTACGATACGTTAGTCAATAGGCCGCGGAGACTCTCCTACTAGAGTAATGGCAATAATGATTTATTTTAGATTTTATTTCTTTGATCATATCCCCAGTAGCCCAGACGTTTACATACTCTAAGATGACGGATAATTTAAGCACTTTGGAATATCTCACAAAATGATGTCTTTTTTGTTTTATAGACTTCTAACACGCTATTTGACATCAGTTGACTAAATTAGAGTTGTAAGTGTGAATGTATTTTAAAATCTACCTTCAAAATCAGTACCTAATTGTTTGGATTCACGGGGGAAATTATATTAAAAATCGCATAAAATGATTGGAGACCTACACAAGTTTTGTTCATCCTTGTTACAACTGCCTAAAGTTGCTACGTTATTCTGTCCAAACAATAGCGTGAATTCCTAAGAACAATAGGATCATGCAGTTTTCATAGTTCAAGAATGGTGTATAGCATTCCAACGAAATCAAGATCCATTTCAAAAATATATAAGATAAAACCTAAATATTACATTGGTCGTTTTCTTCTAATTATATGAACAGTATGTTTACTCATTGGTTGGAAATACATTAAATTAAAATGTTGTATATGTACGAATATTTTCCCCCCACTGAATGTATGTATATATATATATATATATATATATATATATATATGTAAACACGGTTTGTTTAGAATGGCTTTTTGCCGATAATTTTTGGGAGAATAAGTGCTTAATTGGAGTCGTACCTAATTTTGAAAATTAATTAATTAATAATGAATTAAGCGGGAATACCTATTAAATGTATGGCTAAACAAATCGAGAAAAATCAATCCTAGTATGTACATTTCGGCCTAATAGACCGAAATGTACATACAGAGATTGATTTTTCTCGATTTGTTTAGCCATACATTTAATAGGTATTCCCGCCTAATTCATTATTAATTAATTAATTTTTCAAAATTAGGTACGACTCCAATTAAGCACTTATATATTATATAACATATACATATACATATATATATATATATATATATATATATATATTATATATATATGGTGTGTGTGTGTGTGTGTGTGTGTGTGTGTGTGTGTGTGTGTGTGTGTGTGTGGTTGATATATTTGGTAATAATTCTAATGTCTAACATCAGGTGTGACTTGAGGGATGGTGTTATCTCAAAAATTCAGCTGGGGAGCCAGGTAATTTTAATAACAGTTTTGTCATTAAATCCCCGCAAATTGTTTCACAATGGGCAACTGGGGATTAAAAAAAAATGCCTTAGAGATGAGCCGAGATTCTGGCTGGACTTTAGACTTCAAAGTTTCGTGCAGTCATCAAGTATTTGTACGTTGTTTTTTGTCTTTTTGGCTTGTTATGTTTTCAGTATTATCTCCTCACTACGACTGTGGTTCATAATCTCACCCCCCCCCCACAAAAATAAGATGGTCAAAATGTTACAATATAGCATTTCACCAGAGAAAAATACATTTCTGTACTTCGCTTCTTGGTTGACACACACACACACACACACACACACACACACATACATATATATATATATATATATATATATATATATATATATATATATATATACACACATATGATTATTGGCAAAAGACGATGGTGTAGTGTCCACTTTTTTTGCATCTGCCCAATTGACTGAGCAGGTCAATTTTTGGCAGTTTCTGGTGTACTGCTTGCATACTAACAGTGATGCTTACTGGGGCTGCTGTTGTCTCACCTTGCTTCTGGCCCTCTTTACTGTGGCGGCTACTTTCCCCTTTTCCTGCCTTGTTTGACCACTCGGTTTTCTGCACCGACCTCCCATGTAATGGTGTTAATGTGGTATGTCTTGATGTCTGCCATATATATAGTATATATTAATATATATATATGTATATATATTATTATATATATATATATGATAATTATCATCCGTATATTGTGGGGGTATTATACCCTTTTCACTATCGCTAGACTAGTTTTATATTCTGAGGTTTAGCACGACACACCTACCGTCAGCTCCCTACTTTATGCTGCAGATCCAAGCTGTGTTACTCATGCGCTGAGTTGGCGAGGGCTGGTATCGAACACAGAACCTTGATGGCTCACTAGACGGATTCTCTACCAGCTGAGATAAACCAAGAAATATATTTTATTAAGTGGAAAGGCCTGAATTCGTTTTATAATAATACGTATGAAATTTTATACACTGAAATTGTAAATGTAGGTCTCACCAGCAGAAGTTAAGCAGCAATGGGTAGGATAAGTTATTAAATGGGTGACTGCATTGGGTTGTACTATTTGGTAGTGTACGGAATTATATGCGGGCGAATCGGAGATTGAACAAAGTGCAGTAATCGAAAATAAATTACAGACAAAAGGATTGTTTATTTGATCGATAGATGAATGATAGTGAAAAGCATTCAGCAAAAGATTTTGTATGGAAATGAATAGCATTTGTTACCGAAATAAACAATGAAGCTACATGTTTTCGTTCCTTAGCTTTTACAAGTGGTAAGTGTAAAAGACCAAGAACAATGCTTTGCTTCGATCTGTTTTATTTTTCTCCATCCCAATTGTAACCTGATGTAATCAAGGTATTCATGAAAATCAATTGTCAACAATACACATTGAGGGAAATATTTGTTTTTTGTAAGAGATCTAAGGAATATTATGTTAGGTTGTCAACACATGCATTTCTTTTGTTTCTTGCTTTTTTCCATTACCCCGTTCCTATTTCAGATTTATTATGTTATTTCTTTATTAATTATTTAATGTCAGTTATTCTAATATTCTCTTGGGCGTAGTCATACTAGTGATTATTTATATTTTCTATTCAGTTTCGCAATAATTTGGATATAGTAATGTCAAACTAATCATTTGTCGTTGCGGTCCATATTTGTACTTGATTTTTAAAGTTATATTGATACAACACACATAGAGTGTTGTAAAACACTAACACTGAAATCTGATGCTGCATGAGGCTCCAGTTCTTAAGATCTTGTTTCATTCATCTTCACTTCAGATTTAGGGTTAGGGCTAATCTCATGTCTGGTTTACTGGCTATCACAACAGCAAAATCGGTTGAAAATTCCATACATGGGCGTTGCTGATTTTTCCAGACGGTCATATCGAATCATTGGCATTGAAGTCTCGGAAGACTATATATTTATTGTCCCCCTGACGTTAAAGCACCTCTTGTGACTGTGAAGTCCAATTAAAAAAAAACATTCTCGACCACAGATATCACATATGAGTGGCCGTCCCTGAAGATATTAATGCGTTGGTGCTTTGTTGCAGCCGCTTTCTTCTGGAGTATCCTTGCTCATGAGGTTGCTATCGAATACCAATACTCTTTAAACAGATCTATCTAACCCCTGGATGGGACACTAACAAATAAAACCAATCTGGGTTAGAGTGGACCTGGCAGTAATGGTAGTGAAGCGGTTCTCCATATTATCCATTACTTGAAACCAGAAAATTTTGCAAAGAAAGATTATTATTGAATATAAATAATTACTTGTAACCATGTAATGACTCATATATCATTTACATTAAATTAAAACACTTGAAAACATACAGTTGTGCGCAAGTTGTTTGTATTAGTTTCATGGTATCAAGTGTTCAACTGTGATGCTTGCAAAATAAACCTCTTAAGAAACAACTAAACGCAAACATGTAACTATCAATGTACATTGACTGCAATTCACTGACCTCTAGGCATAAGATGATCTTATACTGGTTGATAAGCCATCCAAATCAATAACAAAGTACACCCTCTCCCAAAAAATAAATATGAATTTACACCAGCTGTACTTCGCTTAAAATGGTCCTTCTGTATCATTTACTCGTGGTAGATGGGTTCGGTAATTACATGCACATAACACTTTCCAGAAATGGTCATCACTTTTCTGAAAAAAAATGGGTCACCGCAATTGACACCAATTTTTATACGTCATGAAGTTCTTTGTTAAATGATGTCTAAAATGATTACTCAATATTTGCGATTTAGTAGAAAAAAGTGTTTTGTATCTGAAAGGTTTTTCTGCAAATTTTGATGTGTTTTTTATGTTGATACTATCGTTAGAGATTCCGTTAGATTGAAGTAATGATATGTCTAACGGAATACAGAGCTTTGTAGAATCTGGTAAGTATTCCCAAGATCGAAAAAAAACACGTATATTTAACTATTTTCACACTTTGTATATTACTACCACACAATAATCACCACGAAGCAGGATGTTGTTCACAGGGTCAATTTTTTAAGAGGATTTTAAAAAGGTTTGAATTTAGATTTTTTTCTTCTCATAGACCAGTTGCCAAAAAAAGTGAATGGCCCCTGTCTACCTTACTGTTTACCCACAGTTTCAGGGTTAATAGTTGGATGTATACGTTTCACAAGGGTAGCGTCCAGGAATTAAAATCGTATCCCCGTATATATTTCTTACCATAATAACCATTTCACAATAGGATTCCCCGGGTTGTATGTTTTTGCAGAATGTTATTGCAACAGTGAATCTTATTATGATCCATTGTTATATAGAATATGTCGTTTTGACTGTATCAAAGGAATCATAAGAAATTCAACGTCAAATCATAATATATTCAAAGCTCTCAGCTGAAAAATATTCAATACCGTGCGCCTCAATTATCTATTTGTAAGATCATGATCTGATTGTATATATAAACAATGCAACACAAAATGTAAGTAACAAAAAGAATATGCCTATTATTAATTTTCAGGGAATACTTCTAAAAAATATTCTGAGATTATAATATAGATTGACAATTTAGCATCCCTAGAAATACAATAAGGTGTTTGCTATGAACACTTGGAGAAAAAGCTGCTGTGGATACATAGCACGTATAGTTGCGCACTCTGTTAATAAGAAATCATCGAGCTGCAACCCATAAACACCTGTACGGCCACTTTAGCGCTCTGTATCACCAACTAATCAAAGTAAGGAGAACAACGACACGTTGGAAAACTGTCGTGGAGAAGTAAATACATATTCAATGGCGTTCTCGTCGACTAGATTATATTGTAACTGAACACACAGAGTGGACCGCTAGCAAAACAGTCAGCTATGTGCGGACCAGTGGATGCCGTGAAGAGGACTTGGTCATGAGCGATGACCGATAGAGACGAGTGGAAAGAAGGAATCCTGCGGTGTAAGAATCAATTCCTCTTGAAAGGGAGAGAGAGAGAGACGTAGAGAGAGAGAAGAAGAGTAGAGAACAGCAGAGAGAGTCAGAGAGAGAGAGGAGAGAGGGGGGGTGGGTACAGAAATAAATAAAAACCACTTACATATGTGCAGATCTCTGTAATTGGGGTGTCGTGACTGTTGATATTCCGTCGGTTGTTGATAGGCTCTTCAGAGTGAATTATTCGCAAGAGTATTCACGTTTAATGCCCGGGAAATAACAAACAACTTAAGAAGACAGAATGAATTAGTTGAGAGAGGCCCTACAACTTGAATTACGTACTTGGTAATTAGTGATAACAAAACTCTAAGTTCACATTTTACACAATAAACATATTTTTTTGCTTCCATGCCCAGTTCGAACTTGTATAGCTATAATATATGCAAGTTCTTCAGAATTGTGTGGGTTTATCAAGTCCAACAATTAACGCGAGGATTGAATACTGACTGCAGCAAATGCTCCGTATACTACTAATTGGGTTATACTGACATCTGACATCAAATGTCTATATGTTTATAGCTTCTTTATTCAAATCACCTGCTGCCATAAAATCGTGGTACGTTAGTAGTCCGGGTATTATTCTGGTCAGTTAGCGAAGTGCCTGTAGTAGTCAGACTTGGAGAAACCACAACACATGGGTATTGTAAAGACTATTGAGTTTTATTTCTTTAATCTCTGCCGTGTGGTGGTGAACGTTGCACATATACCTACTTATTGTTGTGGGGATGACTGCCGATGGTGATATGAAAGGGTGTGACGAACATCACGCGCCCGTTGGCAGCGATGGACCGTAGCGACGGTCCCTCACTTGTTCTCCGTCCGCTGTCTCCTGTTTGACTGACCTGCCGGCTCGAACCCTCAGGAGATACCTACGCCTATACACTCTTTATCTTTTGATCTGATAACGGATATTTGTTATAAATTTTACTCTTTTCTTCTTCTCCTGCTTCTTTGATCGGAAAGCCTCGCTCCCGTTTTCCCCTTTTTTCTAATATATATTTTTTATATTTCTCTTGTCTTTTTGCCGGAAGCTTCGTGTTCGGCCGAGGACAATACAAGACACTAACACTGACAGTACGCCCTCCACAACTTGAAGCTTGGCCTCAAAATCGACGATATTAAAGCCGGTAAAACGTACCCTGTATCGCGACATTTCTTGTAATCTGAGCAAATTTCTTGAACCATCTGGTTACACTACATTCGTGATCAACTGTGCCTTCAACTTACTCGCAACAAATGTTTTCATTGCTTTCCAGTAATCAAGGCCAATTTGAACGCGTGAGTTATAGCGTTTATAGGTATTTACACTACATTTCATGTTCACTTGAACTGCTTACAAATCAAACAGCCGCCTGTCGGCTGGTCGACTTAAGAAGCACCGACTGCACCTCTGCAGGGGGGAAAGACTCCCAATTGGGGCCCCTGTTGGCCGTGGTGGCGACTCGTGATGCTTAAGGAAGAGCCCAGGTGGATGAGCAGTTCATGATATGCCACTATACTCCACTTTGGCCCTACTTTGGGCTTGACGGGCGGCGGAGAGGCCCCCTCCGATCAATCAATCGGCTGGTCACTTTATTCATATGGCATGCTATGGGGTAGAGGCTGGGTCTACATGTCCTAAGGGGAATGACTTTAAACTCTATTCTGGATGGTGACGGTTTTCCAGTTTTGGAGGTTTGGAGAATGTGGGCACCCCTTCATCAGTCATTGCTCCTTGGTCCACTCTGACAGAAAGTGCGTGGTAGTACTTGTTAGGGTCCCATCTATGGGTTAAATAGAAAAAATGTATTTATAAAAAAATTGTATTATCCATTACGCAATTGACTTATTTCAAAACTTTATCGGCATTAAAATGACCCACTGTGGTTGATATGCCGTAAAACAAAACAAAACAAAAACAAAAACAAAAAACAAATCACACAATGCACCACAACGTGTCACCGTACCAAGGACCGCGATACGACCAACTTCATCGAGTATTTTTCACGGATTGAACAGCATCGGTGTTAGATGGGACGTTCACAGGATCTTACGAAATAATTGTTAAATATTTGATTTCATCTAGTAAATGAGATGCATTATTTTCCGAACATCTATCCTATTAGTACATTCTGTTATAAAAAAATATTCGCATCTCTAGAATAGAGAATATCAGCATCAATTTGAACTTGCAAAGTTTTTTAAAACGTTTTTCAAGTTTTTCATTAATATTTTACATCATATCTGTGATTCGTTATGTTTTTCACTCAAGTTCTTTCTTGATGTCCAGCATTTCTGGATGGATCTAATTTATGACAAAAACGGTTAAATTTCAACGCGCTCTTGTAAATATATATTGATATTTTTTTTTAAATAATATATTCCCCTCCTTTTTTTCCTTAGTAGTGATAAAGAATTGTTTACACTCATTTATTATTTTAATAGTATATTATTTATAAAATATATATATTTATATCTATTGAAAAAAATGCATGTTTTCAGGATATTTCTTAGACTTCTGATTTCCTTTTTGTTATAGTAATATTTTCTTTTGTATCTTATTTTCGACTTTGTCAAGATGTGTTTAAATAAGTTTTTGTTTTTCTTTGCGTTTCTTAACTTTTGACGCGCGCAAAATTGATATTATCTTCTCCAAATTTCTCATTAATATAATATATATATCATATATAATTAATAAATATATATTATTATCATAGATATATATATAATATATATACATATTATATAAATCGGGGGTAATATAAGGATATAATAAATATTCTCGAACAGTTGATCGGAGCAGCAGGTACGACAACGCGGGACGACTATATTGTATGGAAAAATGTATTAGTTGTTGTTCTTCGAAAGATTGTTTATAATGGAAAGCCTTCTTCTAGTGACAATATAGAACATGACAAGGAGAAAAATAATTTGGTAGATAAAAGACGATGGATGTTTTTGAATGCATTCAAACACTGACAGCAGTCATCACACACTGAGCTATATCCTGACTATTCCATTTCTTCAAAATTAATAAAGTGACCCCATAAAAATATGACACACCACAAATCAAACCCATCCATTCTTTTGTCACTTCCCTTCTCGATACTATACACGCAACCCTCCCCTCTCCCCATCCCTTACCCACAGCAAAAAGTACCTTTTCTATATAAAAGCAGACTGTAAAAAGCATTTGTTTCTAGAATAAATTCTGAGGAAGCTTCACTAAGAACTGAGGCGAAATATCAATTGAATTTAGTTTATGTGTTGTTATATCTACTTTTCCTCTATTTTCAACCACATTTTGTCGCATTTACTCAATACTTCATTGACATTTATCCGATTTGTTTAGCCTTACATTTGAACATATATACCCGCCTAAATGCATATTATTAATTTAATATTAATTTTCAAAAAAAAGTTATGTACTTCAATTAAGCACATATCCTCAAAAAATTGTCGGCTAAAAGCCATATCAAATTAAACACATTGTTATATTTACTCACCTCTCATACTGTTGGTGTAGCAAGTATTGATAAGTGGATATAAAATAAGTTTCAAACATACGAAGAAATCTGGAAAATGGCCCAGCTGGTGTAGTGGTTAGAATACCGCCTGTCAACTTAGAGATCGAGGTTGTCATAGTCACATCAATGCTTGAGCAGTCTCTGAATATAACCTGGGCTGATGAATGATCTAATAGGTTATCGAATGTATTCAGGATTTAACATTTTCTGGAATTTCCGATATATAATATATTCATATGAATATTATATATATATATATATATAAATATATATATATAATCATAGGATTGATTGAGAGATCATTCCATGTGGAATCATGTGTAATTAATACAGGTTAACTGTAGTGAGAGCCTCAATATGTCTACTGCCAGTATGTGGACGGACTAATCATATACTGATTAAAACTTAAAGTATGCTCTATCGTAATGAAATTATTTCATGTATAACTAATACAGATGAAATATTCATACATACATATTCATATACATGCTACTATACACCATCATATATAAAATTTAGTCATAATAGTCATATATATATAATATATATATATATCATATTGGCTAAAGTATCTATATATAGACATATCAGACACGCATACCGATATACTCTCATGTGCAAATAGAATAGTCATACACATAAAATAAACGTACATGCATGTTATGACATACGTGTATATGCTATGCTACATATTGTACATACATGAGTAACATATCACCTATGCATACACATATATACAATGCGTACATAATAACTCATACACATATACTGTATAATAATAGTACATGGTACATAGACAACAATACATACTCATATCATCTCTAAGGTACAACACAAATTTGCTTACACAACATACACATTCACGTTTTCACATATATAAATATCAGCAACATATTACACATACCCATATATCCATATAACACAATACACACATAGGGCGGGCACACGCTGAGCGTATTCGACCGTGCATGGTACCAAGTCATGAGTATTCCCACCATCAAACCTTTCTTGTTAGAATATTTTGCACTATGCACTTGTGGATTTTTCCTAGTTATTCTAGTTTATATCTATTTTTGTGTTTGTACTTAAAAATCAAATCATTTCTTGTATTTAACTGTTTATTTTTGTCTCTAAATCTAATTATCTGCATTTTTCTTTTCAGCAAAGTGGGCACATATTTCTGAAGTTTGTTGGCCTTATAATCTGCCATCTTTTTCATGGGGAAATAGTTGGGTAAATACATACATATCATTCGTAAGAGCTAGTTTCTTTGGATAATACAAACGTTTTAACAAAGTCTAAAAGAGTTCAAATGGTGGGGAATCATCTCACATACACAGAAAATGAATAAACTAGAAGCATCGGATACCAAAACCGAAGCTAGGAAGTATGGTGTAGAATATTTTAACGGGGATAGGATGAGAATGTGAAGAAACTGAATTTCAGCTGACAATATGAATGAGAAGTTTGTCCGTAACGGTTATTGCCTTTGTAAATGGACTCGGCTACCTGAATCAAAATTTAATAGACATGGGAAAGATCAGAATCCACGTATTCTCCTATCAGTTATGGGTAAATAGAAGGACAGACTATGCTCTTCAACCTTACCATGGCAAATGGACTAGGAGAAGGGAATTCGAATTCAAACCAGTTCTAGAGATTTATGGGACCCACCAGGCTAGTCCTTCCCAAGAAATATATATGTCTTGAAAGAATATGTTAATGAGGTACTTACAGAAAGTGATATCTAATCTAGAACCCATAAAATCATGTCCTTGTGCCATAAATAAACGTAAATAACAGAAACAGAACCTGCTATCTTATCGCGTCTTTTTGTTTCGATTTTCTTCAATATAACCTGTTTTTTTTAATCAATTTCAGCTTGATCCTTTTAATTACTCTGGCTCTTTAGCTTTCTTTCTATGGGTTGTCCCCTTGCCGTAGTGGTTAACGTGCTGGTCTGGTCTGTGAAATAGTCGTAGGTTTGAACTCGTCGTGTTATAACGTTCACTTTCGGACAAATGCCCTTGGGAAAGTTATGAAACACCCTCATCCCACAGCTATGGATTAAATCGTACCACTAATGTTCTTCTAGAAGGAATGATTTGGTATGAAATAAAGCAGGAGATTGGATATGCCATTAAACAAAGAAAGTCAATCTGCCCCCTTCAACTTATTTCATTTCATTTAGAAGTTGATCCCTTTTATAACTCATCTCACTCTTTCAGTTAAGATCTTCCAACTATTGTTTATGAATGCAGTCGTGCGAAACGTTTATCGTCGAAGAAATGTATGATTAAATAGTAGATTTAACGTTTGTATGACAGCTGCTCAGGAAAAGGAAAAACTGATTACACAACCGTTCCTGCAGAGTGATGAACTCCTCCAATCGATTCCTGCCCAAGACGTGCCACATGAGTTGCATTCTAACGACCAAACCAGGTTAAAGAAACATCAACATCAGGTCGCGTTGACAGCACGGATAGCCATGACTCTCTGTTTCTGTCTCTGTCTCTGTCTCAGTCTCTGTCTCTGTCTCTGTCTCTCTTTTCAACCACCATATCAACCATCACCCCTGATAGGTACTCTAGGCAGCATCTAGAATCCGCACTGGGTTCATTGACATAACTTATTTGTTGGTCGGCCCACACTGGTGTTCAATGTGTAGGTGTCCACAGGAGAATATCACTTATGAGTTGGTCCTTGCTTTTCCAGCAGTGTTCATCATGTCTTGTACGTTTTATATGGATGGTGTGTGTGATAGTGGGCAAGTGGCTGTACAGCTGATATTTGTGGGGTGCTGCTTCTGAGATTTGTTCAAGACAGCACGCACTATCTTTGTGAAGATCCCATCGATCTTTTACTCTAAGTACTTCGCTAGAGTCCAATAGTTTCAGCTGTATAATAGCACTAACACGGCTATAGCTTGAAAAAATATAACATTATCTAATCAGTGAAATCAGATTTCCATATTATCGTTAAGGGACTCTCTTGTATAGATTAATTAAAATGTGTTTTTATCAATTATAAATTATTTTTTATTAGTATGGTTATGTTCTATTCTTTACGTTAGATATTCTTTGCAATTATGTATGTATTTCATGGAATTTCCCCCGCCCTGTATCTTGATATGAGAGAACTTCTATTATTGATGTTTGTTGTATATTATTAATGTATTTCTTGTTATGCTGCAGATATTTCTTCGTTAGGTTTATCCGCCATTTTAATCTAACACGAAACGCGATTCCATCCGTAAAAATATCTGTAATATGAAAGGGAATAGAAAATAAATATTGGAACAAAGAAATAGGCTAAATGTACAAAAGAGTTATTGTTTTCTGTTTGTCTTTAATTCCTTCCAAAAGAAAAGTCAACATGTTTGGTAATAAAAAAGAATCACTGAAATATTACTTACGTCTTGGAGAAAAAGGAATGGTGAATGAGTCGAGGATAGTTGCAGAAGAAAAAAAAGCAAATGACAAAATAAAAAATTTAAAAAAAGAATAAAAAATAGAAACGTGAGAAAAGGAAAAAAGGGAGAAAGAGGAGAAAAATGAAATAATAAAGAGAAAAAAAGGAAAAATACAAAATGAAGGGAAAAGGGAAAAAGAAAAGAAAACATATGGGTAAAGAAAAAGGAAAGAGAAAAAAGGAAAAATACAAAATGAAGGGAAAAGGGAAAAAGAAAAGAAAAACATATGGGTAAAGAAAAAGGAAAGAGAAAAAAGGAAAAATACAAAATGAAGGGAAAAGGGAAAAAGAAAAGAAAAACATATGGGTAAAGAAAAAGGAAAGAGAAAAAAAGGAAAAATACAAAATGAAGGGAAAAGGGAAAAGAAAAAGAAAAACATATGGGTAAAGAAAAAGGAAAGAGAAAACGAAGAAACCTGAGGAATAAAAGGAGAATGAAAAAGTCGAAGAGAAAAGTGAGAAAAAGAATAGGTAAGAGAAGGAAAAACATAGAAAGAAATGAAACATGAAATACATGAGATGAAACTGAAACTGGAACGAAAAAAAAAGAGAAATAGAAAGAAATATGAATCCAAAAGAGAAGTAGAAAGAATGAAGGAAAGAAATAATGAAATCTTTATGTAATAGACAATTACGAAGAAATAAGAATGAAAGGAAATAAAGGGACAAGAGGAAATATAAAATAAAGAAAAGAAAAAAAACAAAGAAAAAACAAGGAAAAAGAAATAAATAAAGATTACTGCAAAGGACAAACGGAAAAAAGAATGAAGGAAAGAAAGAAAAAAAGAAAAAAAAGAAACTTAGGAAAGTAAACCTGTTTGAAGAATCACTGAAATATTATTTGCACCTTTGGAGTTTTCTTTCTTGAATTTATCTGTCATCTCATTTATTGCTCGAAGTTTTTTTTTTCGTGTTCAAAATAATTTTACATATTTACTTTTTTTCTTCTTAAATTCCTAATAAATTGACTTAGATTTTTTTATCCTTATGTTGAACAGTCGTCATAGGAAGATATAACGGAATAAAATATACTAATAAAAAGAATTGAAATAAACACCCGAATATATTACACTTTTAAGCATAAAAAATTCATGCAACAGTGTCGTTTGTTTAGACATGACATTGCGTAGGAATGCATGTTATATGAGAACGGTAAAAAAATCTAAAAAACGACCAAGTACACAGTGGCATAAAAATCTTATTGTGAAAAAGGTAGTTTAGAGCCATCCATCATGGCTGCCATCTAACTGTTGGACAAAACTAAACTAAACTCAGCTTTGTAAATGAATAGGAATACATTAAAATATAGAGATATCTATCTATCAATCTCTCTCTCTCTCTCTCTCTCTCTCTCTCTCTCTCTCTCTCTCTCTCTCTCTCTCTCTCTCTCTCTCTCTCTCTCTCTAGTACAAAAGTACAAATAAAAGCAATAAACTCTTCATGAAAAATTGTTCATTTGAAACAATACGCAAACTTTTACACGTCCAAAATACAAATCATCATTCAATCGTAAACGATGTAACCAATCCCATCTCCCCCTCCCAAAAACATCTAATTACCAAATCTCTTCATTAGAGTTATCTCCCTTTTGAGTACGGTTGAAATGTTAGGAGAAACGAATAAGGGGACTTCTTTTCTTGAATATTTGAAAGAGACGGCAAGGAAGAATATTATGAGCTTAATCAAGAGCTTAATCAAGAGTATCAACTTAAGAATTAAATGATGCGTTTTTACGCATCTGTTAGTCACGTTTATGGGGGGAAGGGTAATCTGTGCAACGAGAATCAACATTCACAATCCTCACTCTAACCACTTAATTGATTTCTGTATGGATTCTGCAGCATTAGAGACAAACGTTAAACAGATAATTTATTGTTGTATACCATACTTACTCTAAACGTATCTACGTTGTAGATTATCCCCGTGGTCGTATACTTATCTTTTATATATACTAGCAAGAATATGCGCCCTCTGGTAGTAAGTATTTATGTTTTAATGTAAGGAAATACATTAGATTAAAAATACTAACAAAATCAAATAAGAATGCATATATTTCGACCAATTTTTTGTCTCTGTATACATTGTATCCTATTAATTATTATTTGAAATACAAAATGAAATAGAATAAAATAAAATACTTGTTTTTCTTATATTCTTGGGGTAAAAAGAAAACAAATTAAAAAATATACATTTTTATCATTCTAACGCAACAAGCAATTAATAACTGAATTTAAACTTTTCTCGTATGTACAAAAAAGTTTTCAGAAATATAAATTATATTTCAATAACTCAAATGGATTAGATTTCTTTAGAATAATAATTTAAATTTAAAAAAATACTATAAATTTAGGAATACGAAATACGTGTGTTCTTACGATATATATATATATATATATATATATATATATATATATATATATATATATATATATATATATATATATATACTAGCAAAATTAATAGACTGTGAATAAGAGAGAAAGGGTGAAGAGAGTATTAAGAAAGAGTGAAATAATTTAACAAATGCTTCAAGAATTCGCGTGTTTCCTGCATATATATATATATATATATATATATATATATATATATATATACAGAGGGATTGAATACCCGGAAACACACACACGCACAGACAGACAGACAAACACACACACACACACACACACACACATATATATATATATATATATATGTGTGTGTGTGTGTGTGTGCGCGCGCGCGTGTGTGTGCGTGTGTATAAGAGGTAGCCTGGTAAGTCCTGCCACACATTAGGAGAAGTTATTCGTCGAACCACAGTGTCTGTGGATAAATGTATATATATATATATATATATATATATATATATATATATATAATCAATGGTAATATTATGTATTTACACTCATAACTTGAAGTTTCATGGTAATCCAATCATCAGATGAGTCCAGTGGTTGAGATCTTAAAAAACAGTCGTGAAATTATTTTATATATATATATGAGCAGTGCGTTTATTTGCATATGTTAGAAATTCAGACTTAACTGAGAAATGACAACCCCGTTAATAGATATGAAGTGATTCTTGTAAGTATATTCATTTAATTCCATATGTCTGTTATTATTTGTTGCTTTTGCAATCGAGCGATTTTTCACGGAGACATTTAGTTTCTATTTGTTGAACTGCGATATTGTTATGACACTTTTATTCTCCACATGATTGTGTATTACAACTCACCTGAGTTGCCTTGCTTACCCTTTTTTCCGTCCGCCTGGCAACAGCTAGCCAAGCGACAGGAACAAACGGCCTGTCAAGAGATAAGCAACGGATTTTGATCAAGACTGACCGAGTATATTGATAGAATATGTTGACCAAACTGCATAAACATGGTTCAATTTGTCTCAGCTGACTTTCCAAACAAGTATT
>CM042139.1:140858287-140895787 GCA_023376005.1 Doryteuthis pealeii | reverse complement strand
CAATGAAGGTGTCTTTCACAAATATAGATTTGCAGAACTGAGACCTCAGCATCAGTTGCAATTTAGTGTCATACCCAGGAAAACCGGTGTAGAGGGTGTTAGATTCTGGGATACAGTCAGCGTATTCTAAGCCCGTCTCCAGGGCGGAAAATTAAATTCTTAAGTACCATCCGTTTTATAATCACAAGGTTCTGAGTTCGATACCGGTCCCCGCCAACTCAGTGTATGAGTAAGCGCAGATTGTGTAATCTGATCTGTTCGGTAAAGCGGGGAGCTGATGGTATTTATGGAGCTCCACTCCAGCAAAACAATATTCCAGGTTTAACGCTAGTGAAAATGGGATAGACTTCGCGCTGTCCAGTAGACACCACTAGGCCATTCCACTAATTTTACTTTTGAAGTTTTGTCATTCAAAATTCGCAACCCCGGTCACCGAATTTTATGTCAAGTGTATCATGTTACCAGATAAATTTAACTCTTAAAATGCTACTTTGGATAATTTGAATTAATATGCAAAAATGGAACTTTAGAAACGATTTTTTAAAGTTTTCATTAAATTATTACTTAGATTTCATGAAAACTTCAAAAATCGTTTCTCAAGTTCCATTTTCACATATTAATTTAAATTACCCAATGTAGCATTATAAGAACTAAATTTCTCTAGTAACTTGATATTAGATTAGTATTTGTACGAAAAAAGTATGACCACTTGTCATAAGAACCAAATGAAATCGAGATTATGAATTTCACGTTGAAAATACATTATTATAATAATTCATTTTCAACGTTAAACATTGTTATTAATTGTTAACAATATTTCATCTGACAAAATATCCTATCAACAAAAGAATTAAAAAATACCTAACTAAATGAAAAAATTAAAACCAAAAGGCATCAGAACTAAGTAAGAAAGAGGCAGTCAATGAATTTTAAATGAAATGATTCAGACTCTATTTAGACAATTCAATAAAAAATATTTATAGTTTTTAAAATGTCAGTGTTACATTACATAAAAATGTTATATTTAGATAATTAATTCGACTTTCTAAAACTGTTTAACAGTTTTAGCATATTTCTTATAATTCAAATAATAAAAATCTTGAAGATTTGTAAATAGGTGTTAATAATGTCTGACTTGCAATATTCCACAATCTTTATCTGTATTTATATATATATATATTGGATTGTAAGTTTATGAATGAATATTCAATTCATAGTAGTCAGTCATTACTACATTAAAATAAATAACAATGTTAATATATATATATATATATATATATATATATATATATATATGTGTCTGTGTGTGTGTGTGTGTGTGTGTACTCAGAACGAGATACGCAACATATAACGTTTTTAAACAAGTTGCAATAAATACATGCCCTGTATTATTGATTTATATATAGTTTTTTTTTATGTTAATATGTATTCAAAGTTATTTGCCGTCTAGAGTTTTACGAAAAAATTATTTAAGATCAAGAAACAGTTATATATACTCCTTCGACATTAATTTTGAAAGGGTTTGTGTATTTAACTGTATCGTGTATAGGTTTCTGCGCATGCCAGATTATTCTAACATCAGTTTACATTTTTTTTACAAAAAAATGGTTAGGTAATATTGGACATCGATAAAATCCAGATTGAATCTAACAGAAATATATGTTTTTTTATACACTAAACTTAGAGTATTCGTTCAATTTAAAATGGGTGTATTTAAAAAACATTGTCGTCTGACAGGAGTATAATTCAATGTGTAAAATTACCTCCCTATAGTATACACTATGAAACTTTGAATCAAGGTTAATATTATCGTCCAATATTTTGGAGCATTAAAAAAACAAACATTAAAAAATTGATGATATTTTATAGTATTTTTCAGGTGAAAGAAATAATGAAAGTTATGAACGAAAATAATGTTTATATTTTCGCACAATTAAATCAATTGAATTTTAAGTAGCCAAATACAAGTTACACAGGCTTTTAAAAAGAAATCATGAAAAATCAATGAAAAGTCAAATTTTTACGAAGGTTTTGATACTTATTCCCCTTCAGATGAATGTATGTTTAAAATAGTTTTTTTTTTCCTAAAATATATAAGGGGGAATATTTTTTACAAGGTTGATCCTCCCTAATTCATGAAATCCGAACAAAATATATTTCACTCCTACAATTTTTAATTTCTATCTATAAAGGTAAATGTCTAAATAATTAAATCAGATATTTTATATACATTTTCGAGGTCCTTACTGTCATAAAACAAAAACAAAATATCAGTGGAATAGAGTGAATATGATACTTTTTTAAGTAAGCTTCCCACCCACCTCAAGCAATATCTTTCAAATATATATATTTACACCGACCGGAGGGTGATTTTTTCTAGTCAATATAATATTCAGTCATAGACTATTGATGAAGCGTTAAATTGTATGGAGGAGCTCGTTGTGTAATGTTTCTCGTCGTAGGAAATGCAGATGGTCGATCTGGTTCAAATCCCGGACGAGTCTGTTTAAATTTCACATAGCTCTAATAACCTTGCGAAACGTATGCATCCAACTATTCTTCCTCCAGCTATGGGTAAATAGTAGGTTAGAGTAGGCATTTAACTTTGCTATAGAAATCCGGTCAAGAAGAAGGAGAATCTGAATTAAAACCGTTAAATTTAAAAATTAACCTTTAGTCTGATCTTGCTTGTGAGGGGGATTGGGTAAATACATATGGATTTATAAGAATAAATAAATTGTGAGTGATAATTCACATATTGCTGCAGTATGGCAGTGTCGTCGGCGGTTTGCACAGTCTCGCTGCATATCAGATTTCTGCCTTCTCCCCGTTTTGATCGAAATCATACCAGCCTCACGCTAGCTCCACAAGGGAAAAAAGTCTTTATCAATGATAATTTATCCGGATCCAACTATGGATTGGGCTGTGTAACACTTAGCTCTTCATGTTATATGAAGCAGAGTCTAATTATAGCGGACAGAGTCAGATTTAGTTTTCTATCCCAATCTGTCTAACGGCTAACTCCAATATTCTTCCTGTGACAAATACTAGGCGACCGAACCCAACTGTCACGCCTTGTGTCACTAGTTCTCCGTTCGAAATTTGATTTTCTTTCAATATATGGCGCACTGGATTCAAAGAAAGAAGACCGTTTTTCCCGCGTTGACAGCCAGAACTAACGTACTTTACAAAATGATATAATTGGCCACTGACCTTTGGCCATACTAACGCCGAAAACTTTTAGTTATTATGTACATGAAAAAATCATCTTTGATCGAAAAATCCTTATCTTTTCATTTTATCAGCTATTAAAATCTGTAGACCTCTCTGACTCTCTGAGGGGATTCCCCGTGGTGTGGTTAACGAGCAGGATGGTGGCATTGTCGTAAGCAACTTCTGATTCCAGTGGCGCTATTAGGTTCACTTTCGGAGTTATACCATTGCAAAAGATATGAAACCTGTAATTACCCTAGGAATTGGTGAAATCAACTAACCTACGAACATTGATATGCCATTAAACCAAGTCGTTTAGCTATCCTGTTGACAGTACTATAAACACACACACACACACACACACACACATATATATATATATATATATATATATATATATATATATATATCACAAACACACACACACACACACACACACACACGCATACACACACACGCACACGCATACACACACATACACGCACACACACATATATATATATATATATATGAGAAGAAAATATTAAAAAAATATAACAAACTCAGGATGTTATGATCAGGGGAAACAATTTTATGTGTCAGTACTTAAGTATTTCGGTATTATACCATCTTCAGGACACTTCTAAGGGCTGTTTTTGTGAAGGACAAAATGAAATGTTAAGTGTATGTAAATGTGTGAATATGATGTTATTAACCGTTAATTTTTATATGTGCGTTTGTTTACGAATGCCGATGACGTGATCATTGCATGTGCAAAAATGGTAGGTGAAAATCATAGGATGACGCATGCAGACACGTGAATAAGCGGATAATGAAAGGCTAGCAAAGATATGACGTATTTTATATGGATACTAATGTTAGAAAAATAAGAAGTTATTTAGCTCAGTCGGTAGAGCGTTCGGCTATAACCACAAGGTTCCTAGATCGATCCTGGTCCTCGCCAACTTAGCGTATGAGTAGCAAAGGGATCTGTGCGGTAAAGTAACGAGCTGATGGTAGGTGTGGCGCTCCACCTCAGACGCAAATAACACTCTCCTTGATCTGGCGCTAGTGAAAAGGGGATATACTCCCTCGATGATACCGACATTAGGCCGCCCCGATGACTTTACTTTATTGGCGAACGAAAGTTCATTCGGGTCTCGAACCTGGCCAGAGGTAGCTGTTAAACGGCATAACCACACTGATGAGAGGTGATACCTCGAAACACGTGTCTGTGGATTACATTATTATATATGCTCCCAATTTGGTCGAGCACTTTAATTAGAAGGGATTTAATTGCGAAATGCACCGTATTTGGGGCACAGCTAAGCCTCGCTTTGTTTACATAAATCTGAGGCCTCTAGGGAATTCATTTCCGCTTAGAAATGTAGCGATTAAATATTCTCCTATATTTGACAGCTGTACGGGTAAGAGGATTGGCGAACGAAAGTTCATTCGGGTCTCGAACCCGGCCAGAGGTAGCTGTTAAACGGTATAACCACACTGATGTGAGGTGATACCTCGAAACACGTGACTGTGGATTACTTTATTATATATATATATATATATATATATATATATATATATATATATATATCGAAACTGAAATAGATAGAACACAATCTTCCTAGACATTTTATCAACTGGGAACAATAGCGTTTTAAAATTAAATGTCTGTTGAACACTCACTAATGAGAACGAAATCATTAACAAACAAATGTACAGGCGAGATATGTATTTACTTATTTCACGTTTCGTTTGTATTCATCACGTAAGAATTACACTGTAGGCAATTAAAGCATTAAAAAATGTCGGTGTTATTATAAGAGCCAACTGAATTACTTACCATTATGCAGCATTGCTATTTTTAGCAGAATTCTTTTCACAATTTTATAATGAGAATGGTAAGTCTGCTGTTGCTAATAATGTCCATATCGGTAAATCAGTGCAATTCTCACGGATGAAGATGAAGAGGGCCTAATACGGATATATCTGATGTAATTTCATGTGATTATGTGTGATCGTATCGTTGATTTGTTTTTTTCTACAACCGACAGAGAGTCGTCTTCTTAGTGGAATTACATATTTTTTATTAGGTTTGTGTAAGAGATCCATGCGCTAAATATATGAAAATATTGTCGGTTAGAAATCATTGTCGAAATTAAGGGGCTAATTTTGAATAAGAGCAGTATTACTCTCAGCATCCTGTAAATATTCCATCTCTCTCATCCAGCATGTTCACCCTTCTTCCTTTCTCTAATATATATATATATATATATATATATATATATATATATATATATATATATATATATTTACACAGTTATATATATATATATATGTACACAGATATATATATATTTATGTGTGTACACATATATATATATGTGTGTACACAGATATATATATATATATATATATATATATATATATATATATATAATAAAATAAATATATAAAGGTTTTACATATCTATTTATTTGGTGACAAAGGAATATTCACGACCATTTTGGTTTCATGCGATAGCAATCGTCAGGTGAAGTGATATCGCATGAAACCAAAATGGTCGTGAATGTTCCTTTGTCACCAAATAAATAGATATGTAAAGCCTTTATATGTTTTATTTATTTTATTATATTATATAACAGCTCTATTTTATATTGAGCACTCTACCAATAATACTGCGTTTGGCACACCGTTAAACTGAAACAGTGACAATCCCACACTATATATATATATATATATATATATATATATATGTATATATATATATATATATATTATATATATATATATGTACACAGATATATATATATATATATATATATATATATATATATATGCACAGATATATATATATATATAATGTACACAGATATATATATATATATATATATATATATATATATATATATATATATATATATATTTACCAATCCCTCACACGAGCAGGATGTGGCTTCCATGGCTTGCAGCGGGGCTGAGCTGCTGCCACACTTGAGGAAACACAAAATGTCTTCTTGACAGCATACACAACATGGGAGGAAACAAATCACTGACTGCTGACACTCATCTATCGTTCATTATAGGAGATTCCACCATATACGTGTATATATTTACCAACCCCCCACCCGAGCAGGATGTGGCACAAGGTTAATTTCTGACATGAAGTTTAACAGGTTCGAATTCAGAGTTTCCCTTCTCCTAGAATCGTTACCTAATCAAGATTAAAGAGCACAGTCTACCCTACTATTTACGCATGGGTGGAGGGAGATTCGTTGGATGCATTATCTTTCCAAAGGGAACTATGTTAAAAAATGAACCATTATTCATCAAATTTGATTCGTCCTTGGCACACACACACACACACACACACACGTATTAATATATATATATATATATATATATATATATATATATATATATATATATATATAATATACGATGACCGAAAAGGAAATTGACGAAGAAGTGCCTGAAGCTGTTAAACCGGGCTTTGAGGAAAAAAACATACGTAAAAAGGGCCTATATTTCGCAAAATAATAGATTTACATAAAAAAGGACATTAAAGTATAAACTAGAAACAATATGATTTATAAGAAAGAAAATATAGAATGGAAATTTTAAATAAAGAAAATAAGATTTCAGATGACTTTAGTTGATAATCATCTATATTTGATAAACTTAGATTATCATTTATGCAGAATGTCGGTTGTGATGAGACGTTATCGGATTTAAGATGACATAAATTCACAACAGAAATAAATAATTATTGGCTTTGTATCATCAAACATTTCATATAAAAATTATTAGATAAAAGCTAAATCAAAAACAAAATACAAAAATACGAATAAAAATAAACTGAATAAAACTATAGCAGAGCGTCCGCTAAAACAATATAAAAAGAAAGAAGATTCAAACGAATAAGCTCTCAATATTAATAACATCAGGTCCGTATCTTCCCCTCAAATTAGATGTTCGAAAAAGTCTGAGTTCGTATTCTCTATTTGACACTTCGCCCTGTCGGTGGGACAGAAGAATACACCGACTTTACCTCTGCAGAGGGGTAAAAGTTCCCCCAATGGGGCTACCAATTGGCGAGCCGTGTACCGTTGTTCCTTTTTTCCGGGCACTAAAACGATATCTATAACGTTGTCGTATACCTGGTCACAGTACCCAAAGCGATATACATAACGGGGCGGTGGTGGCGATATTTTCACCGTACTAAAAAGGCATTCTGCGCGTGGTGGTCATCTTGTTGATAAAAATTACAACGCAAGAAATATGTAGTCCCAACTGCTAGCCTATATTTTCGTGCTCGTCTCGTGGGCTGTATCGGAGAGGAGGAAAGGCAGAGAGAAAGAGAGAACTATTAAACTACCGTCATCCCACACGGGACCAAGGGCACGTCTTAACCCTACGCTGTCCCAAATCGAAAAGAGGCCGGTCCCTTTCTTCGTTGTTCCACGTCACCACGTGACTTCCGGTTCCGGTCAACACCCGACTTCCGGTTGACACTCAATTCTCCATTCGGGAGGTCACGCTCCGGTCAAATCATCGTTCATCCTGTTTTGTGCTCATCACTATTTTTTAAACCTTTATCATCTCTTATTTCTTCTTCCTCCTTTTCTAATATAGTAGTTCTAGCTCACAAAAGTCAGGATAATATCCCCATCTTGATACACCCGTAATGCTTATGGATGGAGTTTTGATGGTTGAGCAGTCCATGATATGATACACTCCACTGTGCCTATAACTTTGGCTCAGAGAGGCACCATCGATTAATCGGCTGGTCACATCAATCCTTGGCATCTACATAGTTTTCCCAACTATATTGCCTTCATGGCAAGCCCCTAAGACTTTGTATCATAAATGTGCCAGAAATTGGTAGTTGAGGGCTTAATGTCCTGATTATGACGTTTCTATGGAAACAAAGTAGGTGTTTTTTATGTCTTGTTGTAGGCGAGTGAGAATTTAGGATTTCCCAAGTGATGGTCGTTGAGACTATAATCATCACTATCCAAAAAAAAAAAAAAATATCGATCATCCCCACTTCCTTTAGCTACATATTCCACTCACTAGAGCAGTTCACTTCTGACACACAAAAGAACTAACGCACTTGTAACAACATACACACACACCGACTAATAATCACATATAACCCCAACCACATTGATAGGCAAATATATCCGACACAAAAAACAACATTTGTGCGCGTATGTGTGTATGAGAGTATGTGGGTGTGTGTACGCACTTACATATACATACAGGCGCCTTATCTGCATGCATATATTTACATATGAATAAAATGCACATGTCAATGCATACTGATACGCATTTTCAACACACAAACGTAAAAATCCTTTTTTTTTTTACAATATTTTTTAGATTTCTAAAAACCTGCCTGATGATTGCCGCGAATGATGAGCATGAAAACTGAGGTTACAGATAAATATTCATGTAATTGAATATCCCCCCCATATATATATATATGTATATATATATATATATATATATATATATATATATATATACAAAATAATAGCTATTTTTTTTCATTATTATTAACTGATAGATCTATCAGAGATATTCAGCACTCTCCTAATAATGCCGAAAATATTCTCCCACCACTAACTCACTGAGAGAGTGATAACCATATACTGTTGATATATATATATATATATATATATATATATATATATATATATATATATATATATATATATATATATATATATATATATAAGGCCTTAGGTAGAGTGAACGCCGCTTGGTTACTAACTTTGAATAATCGCATAGGCGAGAAACTGTCCGTAACCAAGCGTCCGTAAACTCTCCGTAACCACTGTTACCATCACTCACTATCTACGATATTGAGCACTATTTGTGATCTGCTGGCACTGCAAAATCCACCAGTTGACAAGTTCTGTCTTTTTGTTAATCAACACTAGGTCTGGTCTTCTTGCTGGGATAAGGTGATCCGTTTTTATTTCAAAGTCCCAGAGAATTTTATGCATTTCGTTCTCTAGAACAGATTCTGGTTTATGCATAAACCATATTGGTGTATGGTCAAAATTTATTTTTTTGCATAATTCCCAGTGGATCATCTACCCAACCCAGTCGTGTCTAGTTTTGTATTCCCTTTGTGCTAGTTTGCTACATTCGCATAGTACATGGTTTACACTCTCATCTCTATTACTGCATAAACTATATTTACTATTTTGTTGGGTATTATCAATTTTTCCTTTGATATAGTTTGTCCTTATGGCATTATTCTGTGCAGCTAATATTAGTGATTCAGTTTCTCTTTTAAGGTTTCCTTTTCTTAACCACATCCAGGTTTTTTTCATGTGAAACCCCTCCGATTTGTCGTTTGAAGTGTCCATATAGTTGTTTTTCTACCCATTTTTGTTTTCTAGTCTGTGTTGGTTTACTGTTCGTCCATAGGCCACATCTACTATTGTTGGCAGCATTTTCTCTTTTTTGTGTAGTCTTCGAGTTATTAGATTGTGGTTTCTACGCAGTCCTCTATGTTGGCAAGACCTCTTCCCCCTTCCTTTCTTGACACATATAATCTATCTCTATCGTCTCGGTGCACTTGGAACAGTCCCAAAAGGATTAGAAAAGGGCTTGGAAAGTTTGGATATCAGAGGAAGGATTGAAACCATCCAGAACACTGCACTGCTGCAATCTGCCAGAATACTCAGAAGAGTCCTGGAGACCTGAGGAGACTTGCTGTCACTCAGGCTCCAGTGAAAGACCATCAGCTAACACTCAAAAGGAGTAAATAATAATAATAATAGAAACGGAATCACTTATAATTGCTGCACAAAATAATGCAATAAGGACAAACTACATCAAAGCGAAAATTGATAAGACCCAACAAATAGTAAATGTAGACTTTGCGGGAATAGAGATGAGACTGTAAAAAATATACTCTGCGAATGTAGCAAACTAGCACAACGAGAATACAAAACTAGACACGACTGGGTTGGGAAGGTGATCCACTGGGAATTATGCAAAAAATTAAATTTTGACCATACAACAAAATGGTATATGCATAAACCTGTATCTGTTCTTGAGAACGAAACACATAAAATTCTTTGGGACCTTGAAATAAAAACGGATCACCTTATCCCAGCAAGAAGACCAGACCTAGTGTTGATAAACAAAAAAGAAAGAACTTGTCAACTGGTGGATTTTGCAGTTCCAGAAGATCATAGGGTGAAGCTAAAGGAAAATGAAAAAATGGACAAATATCTGGACCTTGCCAGAGAACTGAAAAAGTTATGGAATATGAAAGTGAAAGTGATACCAATTGTAGTTGGTGCACTTGGAACGGTCCCAAAAGGATTAGAAAAGGGTTTGGAAAGTTTGGAAATCAGAGGAAGGATTGAAACCATCCAGAACACTGCACTGCTGCAATCTGCCAGAATACTCAGAAGAGTCCTGGAGACCTGAGCAGACTTGCTGTCACTCATACTCAAGTGAAAGACCATCAGTCAATGCTGTTGTGAAAACTCAAAAGGAGTAAATAATAATAAAAATACCATCAAAACCACCAGCGTCACCAGCATCACCACCAGTACCAATGGAACATTCCAATGATATTTTTTTTTCAATTCCCCAAACGGTGTCCTGTGACGGGGCTGAAAGTACTTGGCAACAAATACGCTATGGAAAATTCATATTGAAATTCCAGTTGGATATTATAAAATCTATTCGGCGTCTTGTAAGGATTAAGAACAATATTTGTAGACATAAATGTTTGCGCTGTTTGACCACACACCACACACACACACACACACACACACATACACACACGCACACACACACACACACACACACACACACACACACACACACATATATATATATATATATATTATATATAATATATATATATTACCGTTAGCAGTGTCGGCGTTCGATAATCGTTAACAGCCGTGGTTTTAGATCGAGGTTTTAAGAACCAGATAACTGCCGTCATTTTGAACGATATTGACAAAACAATATTCTTTCTTCTATTTGACTTTGGACTGTAGATGAGTTAATGTTGAAAAACAACCCAACAGAGAAAAGAAAGAAATCATTTACAAATAAACAGAGTAAGCCAAAATAACAAAAGGAAAATGAAACAATCACTTTACATTAAGATATACATGACAAAGAGAGATAAATAAAGATAGATAAAAATGTCATTCTCAGGTGTAATCATCCGATTTATGTATCCATATATTGTAACATAGCAAATGTGGAACGTCGTAGTTTCACTTTTTGGCCCTTGTCCAGAATATCCCGCTGAAGAAATGTCTGCAGCCATTATTATTTCTTTATCTTTCCTTGCTATCTCCCTTTTTTTTGTCTCTTTTCTCCCATCAACCTTTGATTTGATTTGGTTTGGTTTGGTTTATTTGTTTAATGTAACATATCAAATGTCATGGGTAATTTAAGGCCAGAGCCATCCTTTTAGAAGACCGTCTTGTCGGCTGGGGCGTTAGAATGCACCGACTGCACCGATGCAGGGGGTAAGACTCCCCCAATGGGGTCTCCTGTTGGCCGTGGGTGGCGACCCGTGATGCTTAAGGATAGAGCCCAGGTGGGTGAGCAGTTCATGACATGCAATACTCCACTTTGGCCCTATCTTGAGCTAGACGGGCGGCCGGAGAGGCCCCCTCCAATCAATCGGCTGGTCTCATCAAGCCCTAGCACCTATATGATTTCCCCAAGACTATTGCTCTTATGGCAAGCCTCAACCCCTTTTTATCATATGGGTGCTAGAAGGCGGTGGCTGCGGGTCTACATGTCCTGGGAATGACGTTAAACTCCAACTAATGGTGAGGTTCCAGTTTTGGAGGTTTGGGGAATGTGGAGCACCCCTTAATCACCATTGCTCCCTGGTCCACTCTGACCCGGAGTGGTAGTACCTGTTAGGGTCCCATCTATGGGTTAAATAGAAAAATGTATTTATAAAAAAAATTTGTATTATCCATTAAGAATTGATTTATTTCAAAACTTTATCGGCATTAAATGACCCACTGAGGTTGATATACCGTAAAACAAAACAAACCAAACTAAACCAAACCTTTTAAAAGAAGAATAGTGGTACTATTTAACGCGTGGGGATGAAGGAGGACATAACCTTACTAAATTCTTAGTCCGAATGTGAACGTAATTAATCGACTAGAATTCGAATTTGCTAACTACTTCGCCATGAGGTGTCCCTGTCCTGGTGAAATGTAAAGTGTGATGTACGACTTCATTGACATTAATCCCAGGTCCTCTATGACCCGGAGTTATCTCTCAGGTCCCATTCATCGGTCAAATATGTATGTTTAAATAACTATTCATATTCGACAGAAGCATGTAAAATATATTAAGAAACAACTACACAAAAAATGTAAATATAAATATACAATGAAAGCAATTTTCTAGTTACACAACATCATATACAAATGTAATATTTACATATTATAGAGTAAATTTCAGTAATTATCTTACAGTTTTTACCATTTATTTTATCTAGAAATCACTTCTTTAACTGGCTCCAATCATACACATATAGTATTTCTTTATTCAGTTAAAGGCCCATATGACATTGCTTGATTGTCGAGGTTTCAGAAACCCCTACGACAATCGTTGAACCACCTGGTTACGGTACTGTAAATAAACGGAACCTTCATCTTTCATTCTGCAAAATGATTTTGTGGCTTCCATGACATAATTGCCCAGTTCAAACTCTTAAAACACACGTTCTTGAATTTGAGGGCTTTTCAAATCACACAGCACACCATCTACCACGACACTACCAAACAAAACCACTACCAGCGGGTACTTCACTCGTATTTAAGCACAGCCTCAGAATCTACAGTTTATACATACCTAACCGCGCCTGATCCCCGATATTCTTGCAACCTGAGTGAAATTTATTGAACCATATGTTTACTCTACTGTGATGAATTGCATCTTCATCTTTCGCACAACAAATGTCTTAAGTGCTTCTGCGGCGTTACGGCACAGTTCAAACTCGTAAACCATAATTTCCCTATTAGGTTATAACTGGTGTGTTCGAGTCGCACTAGGTTTTCCACTTATGCAGACTTTGCCACAACTAAGCAAAGCTTAGTAAATAATAAAACACATCAGTGTACCAATTATCAAAATACTGTCAACTACTGTGGATAGTTTTCACGATATGAACTGCTTCGGTCTAAAATAATGCAAAACTTTTAATTCGACCTAGTGATAATGAAAAAGGTTAGAAAACATGAATGAAATAAAAAGTTGAGAGAGATTTTGGAAGTGAGTGGTCGGCCCAGTTAGTGTGTATCAATTGTCACTGCTCCAATTCTCGCTACAACGGTGCGATGCGTTAGTTATTTTAGTGCCTACCTCCATCCAAATTAATCAAACGCCAAACATTTCTATTTATTCCCGCCATTATAGTCACCTTGGTGAAAGAAGTTTTCAAAACCACGCTTGATTCGTTTCCCAGACATTTATGTATTTCTTCTTTCTTTCTTTATTTTTGTTTTGTTTCTATATCGTTGTCATTTCTGATCTTTTGTTTTCTCTTCTGTTGGCCTCGTTTTCATTATTTGTTTAGGCGAATCTATTGTAAACAGACTCAAGGTTTCTAGGTGGCGTGTGTATCGATATATTAGATTCTGTTTGTTTTTTCTGTGTGTTTAAATATAAAAAAATATAAGAGAGGGAAATAAATATAAAAACGTTTGGAATTGGAATGAACAAGTAAAAGAGATATTTTAAAGTGTTTGGAAACACTTTCAAACACAAGTAATCGATGAGGTCCTGTTGGCTATGGTGTGATATTTGTCGACATTCATTTTTGGGTCACACCCTGTATAGTTTCATTAGTTTAACTTAGATTAAGTGAGAAAGATTCAATAAAATCTATTCGGTTAATTTTGTCAAGTGACTCTTCCTCTAGTAGTCTTTCATTAAAAGCATTGTTTTATTTTTCATGATTTCTATTTTATTTATTTTTGGTTTTGTGTCAGTGGTTGTAATTCTATTTCATTTGTTGTGTACAATATTTAATTTTACGTTAGTATCTGCATATTCGTCCGGTTATTTTTTCTTTCATACTTTTATAATTTTCTTTAATTTCCAATATTTAAAATGATGACGATTGTATGAAAATTAAAACCTCACCAATTCTGTTATTGCCTGGGTTTGTATTCACTTACAAAGTAGCCAATGAATCTCAGTTATGTTTCTGAATTTTATTCAAGTACACATTTGATATTTTTACTAACACAATTCTGTGAGAGAATACTGCACATTTATTTGGGTATTTGAATGAAATATTGTCCGGGAAAATGCATCGGATTATTTGACAAACATTCATTCTTTGTTGATATCTGCTTTAATTTAGTTTAATACACAGATGAATGTAAAGAAATTTATTCTACTCTGTTAGTCTTTTAAGTTAGTATTGTTTACCTTTACCTGTTTTGAACATCAGTATCAAAAATGCTAGCTGTTGCCTCGTCGTACACTCCGTCGTTTATATGCTGTGGAATAGGTAGATGATATATATATATATATATATATATATATATATATATATATATATATATATATATATATATATATATATATATATATATGTAGAAAGTTTTATAGAAAAAACAACAAGATGTTAAAAGTTTTGCTGACAGAAATCTGTTTCGACATTATGGATATGTCTTTATCAAAGCAACATTGTAAGCGGAAAAACGAAATAAATTATAAATTTTAAAAATAAAATTTATTTTATTTTTAACAATAAATACGTATTTTCAAAGAAATTTTGAAAATTCCGGTACTGATCAAGGGCGTTCTGTGCCTCGTAATTAATGATATATTTATTTCGTTTTTCCACTTACAATGTTGCTTTGCATATTCATAATGTCGAAACAGATTTCTGTCAGCAAAACTTTTAACATCTTGTTTTTTCTACAAAACTTTCTACACATATTGTCGGATTCAATATCCGTAAACTAAGCTTGTATTGGAAGCATTGAAAAATTGTGAATTAAATAATAATAACATAAATCCAAATGTATTTGAACGCTATGTATAAAATGTCATGATAGTCTGTAAGTCTCAGAGGCAGGGCAATAAAAGCGTCATCAAATATACCAAGCCGGGATACCACTCAACTGACACGAAGGAAGTCAACATCCAAAATTAAAATACAAGAAAAACTGGCATTCAATCAACAATGTTATTTGACTAAAAGTGAATTTCCAGCTGTAATATCAGGATGAAAAATAAGTTTAGTAATTATGCTCCAAATACACTTCAGAATCTTTCCAACTTATATATATATACGTGTGTGTGTGTGTATGTGTGTCTCTGTGTGCGTGTGTATATATACATATATATAATATATATATATATATATATATATACACACCACATATATATATATATATATATATATATATATATATATATATATATATATATATATATATATAATAGTAAACTTGATGGAGTGACCTACTTTCCATATCAACCGGACAGTGAAGTCGTCTGTCCCCTTTTACAAGTGTGAGACCATGGATTATTTTTCAGAGAGAGAGAGAGAGAGAGAGAGAGAGAGAGAGAGAGAGAGAGAGAGAGAGAGAGAGAGAGAGAGAGAGAGAGAGAGAGAGAGAGAGAGAGAGAGAGAGAGAGAGAGCACACCTATCGCCAGCTCACCATTTTAACACACATACCAAATTAGACAAACTATGATACTCATGCGTTGAGTTGACAAGGAATCAGTATCGAATACGCAATGTTGCGCAGCTGTATCTTTCTCAGCATACAAATGGAAGAATTTGCCACAAGTCAAAAGCTATCATTTTGAATACTGATGCTTGAACCCTTCTCGCAAATTCACCTGACCAAGCTCAATCACTGCTCCATAATCAAAAGAATGTAGCCAGGGGCATTTGGCCTCTATGTGAACTCAGATAAAATGGAGTTCGTGTAATTTAAACAAGACGGAGACGTATCCACGCTGAATGGCAACCCTTTGAAATTATTAGACTGGTCTACATACTTACGTATCAATATCTCATCTACTAAAAACGACGTCAAAATACGCATAGGAAAGGCATACAGTGCAATTGACATGTTATCGACCGTGTGGAAATCTGATCTGTGATGAAATAAATGGTGAATTCTTTGAAACTGTAGATGTATCAACTGTGTTAATCCAATTTAGACTCTACTCTAAAAAGGATTGAAGGAAAAGTTAAATCTAAACTACACAAGAATGGAGCGTGCTTCTTTGGACTAATTTTGGTTGCAGTACCCCACAATACAGCAGCTGTACGACCACTTACATCCCATCTCACTATCTGTTCAAGTAAATGGATCAAGACACACAGGAGAAGCAGGTTCAAACTCATAAGCAATGGATCCACCATCATCGGTTGACCAGCAAGGAATTACATTCATCTGCTCTATATAGACATAGATGCCGGATTGAGGATCTGGCAGAACTGACGCACATACTGAATAGGCGGTGAGAAAGAAAGAGAGAGAGAGAGAGAGAGAGAGAGAGAGAGAAAAAAAAGAGACAAATATAGAGAGTCAAGGAAATCCGTGCTATCAGCACGACTTAATGATGTTGAGGCTGACAAAATATATGTGAGACCATATATATATATATATATATATTATATATATATGTGTGTCTGTGTGTGTGTGTGTGTGTGTGTGTGTGTGTGTGTAGCCATCCACGGACACCGTGGTTCGACGTATAACGTCTCCTCAGAGTGGCTAGACATTTGCAGGTTACCTCCACAGAATTCCGATCGATTCATCATCAGTCAGGCTCCTTAACCACTTGGCCATTGTCACCTACAAACTGGGAGGGGCATTTTAACTGATAGATACGCACATCTCTATATATGTAAAGGCCTCCAGAGAGTGCTCTCTCCGATATATATATATATATATATATATATATATATATATATATATAATATATATATACCATCGTTTCAATTGCGCCAATTAATCAATTTCTTCCCATTCCAGCTATGGATAAATATTTGAGGCACAAGAAGATCGACTATATGTACAATAATGTTATTGGAAGACGGAAATAGCTATACAACACAGCTTTCCGCGGCTTAAGAAATTGCCTTTTGTCACATCCTGTGCGTATCGGAGGGTTGGGTAAATACGTGTGATTTCAGATATTAATCCCACAGGTCCACTTAATTGTTATATAATTTCTAAAGGTCTGTCAAGCCATAAGAAGTACAGTACATTTTCTAAATGCTTTCTTGATTGGAGCGAGAACCTTTCGGCACGCAGCGTTAGTGTAAAATCCTTGTCTATTAGACCGAGTAAAGTAATCATTTTTCGGGGACTGGGGCGGGGTTGGTTACTTGTCTGCTATACATCGTTGAAAAATTGAGATTTGCCTTAAAACTTTTTAAATATTCTATTCTTGATTTTCCTTTTCAAAGCCAAAATTCGTTATCACTAAATCACATTGTTAATTTGGTTCGCATGGATAATATTACTTTCCGATGTGTCCAGTTACAAAGATGAGAGAGCTGCTTCTAAGGAATTTCTTTTCCAGTCATTCTCGCTGGAAAATTTGATATCCACATCTAAACGTTCCCTTGGCAACTTTAGGGGGAAAATGAAAAAAAACAAAAAACAAACAAAATAAAAACGGAAAAAAAACAACACCAGACAACACGTAAATGGCAGGTATGGGTAGACTGATGCTACAAATATTTTGTAGACTAACCACCGGCGTCTGTAATGTCGGTGAGGTTTAATTGTCGAATGGGGTTTTAAAAACACATTTCAACTTTGAGAGTTATGGCCTTCATTGTTTATTCACTCTGTCTCTCTGTCTGACTGTCTGTCTGTCTGTGTCTATGTCACTCTCTGTCTGTCTTTATCCATATAGTCCTTGTTAGAGAAGCAGAAAGAAATGTAAAAGAACTCACCATGAAAGTTATAACAAAAACATGATGTTGACCCCTCTACAGGGGTATGAGCATACCTTTCATGGAGAGTTGTATTTCTCAGCTTATTGTCGCGAGGATTAACTCACTTAAATAAACAGTTTATCTAAATTAGATATTTCCCTCCTATACGTTGGATAGTTGAGCACTGTTGTTTGGAAAAAATGTCTGAGCGGACTCATTCTTTTACAGTGATGTCAAGTTGGGTGGCTCGTTTATATTTGATTTTTGTTTCATATATTCATGACCAGTTTATTTGGTGATGAAAATTATTCTATTTAGGACTTTTTTTTATATAAAGATATTCAATTTATTTATTTTGGGGGAGGGGGGTTACTTGAAAACCTGAATGTAAGATAATTTGATAATTACATAATATGATTGAAAGAAGAATCATTTAAATATCGGCCCCGTTGGTGGTTATAAATTTATTCTGACGTATACTCTGATTTATATATGTATGTCTCTCTCTCTCTCTTCTCTCTCTTCTCTCTCTCTCTCTCTCTCTCTCTCTCTCTCTCTTTCTATATATATATATATATATATATATATATATATATATATATAAGCTTGCTGAAAAGAATGCGCTGAAAAGAATGCGCTGGAAAGCCCACTTCTATAACACAGGTGGCGACAACAACGACCCCACCAATAACTACAAGCTGAAATCAAGGAAATGCCCTCCATCGTGTAAGGACTTACAACATTTCGAAAATGACCTAATAGACATGGTCAAAAACATAAAATTCAAAAACCAACCAAACACCTTCCAGAAAAAAATCAACCACGACACAATGAAAATACGCAACTCAAAGAAAATATTCATTTTTGCAGATAAAACAAACAACATATACTCAACAAGCCTGTCCAACTACAAAAACATCACCGCAAACGTAATTACCCAGACATACAAAAAAACCACCGACACCACAAAAAACATAAAACAAGAAGCTAAAGAAATAGCAACTAAACTAGGAATTGACAGTAAGACAAACTCTCTAGCTGAACAACAGGCTTTCATATCATTCAAAGACCACAAACCTGACTACAGAACAAAACCCACCTTTAGGCTAATCAACCCCACAAAATCTGAAATCGGTCGAGTAAGTAAATCCATCCTCGACTCCATCAACACACAACTTACCGAAAAACTGCATCTAAACCAATGGAAGAACACCAAAGCCGTCACCAGCTGGTTCTCAGCCATCAACAACAAAACACAAATCCACATTCATACAATTTGACATTACCAACTTCTACCCATCCATCACAGAACGCACACTAGACAGAGCACTGGAATTAGCATCACAACACATCAAAATCCCACAAGAAAACATCAAAATAATTAAGCACTGCAGAAAATCACTATTATTCCATAACGGAGAACCATGGATAAAAAAACTAGATAACCACCTGTTCGATGTCACTATGGGAAGTTTCGACGGAGCAGAGGTCTGTGAACTGATAGGCGCACTAATTCTTTCCTCCCTATCATCCGTCATCGACAAATCGGACATGGGCATCTATAGAGATGACGGACTCGTTCTTATAAGGAATCCCAACGGACCAAAAGTCGACAGCTTCCGGAAAAAAATAACAAACGCACTCAAGATGCTTGGATTTAAAATAACAACACAAACTTACCTAAATTCTGTTAACTTCCTGGATGTTACCCTAAACCTAAAAGAAGGCACATTCGAGCCCTACATGAAAGACAACACACCCATCTACATAAACACCTCCTCTAACCACCCACCCTCCATCATCAAACACATTCCTAAATCTATCAGCCGAAGGTTATCAGAAAATTCTTCCAACATAAACATGTTAAAAAAAACAATATAATATACAATAATGCACTTAAAATAAATGGCCACAAACAACCACCGAATACAACCCCACAAAACTCAAATCAAACCATAGATCCAGAAACATTATCTGGTTTAACCCACCTTTCAACAAATCAATATCTTCAAATATAGGCAAAATCTTCCTCAACCTCATACGTAAAAACTTCCCACCGAACCACCCCTTAGCAAAAATCTTTAATAAGAACAACTTAAAATAAGTTATAGCTGCACCAAAAATATTTCACAAATTATTAAAAGCCACAATAAAAAGGTAGAAACAAACAGCAGCAATCCACCACCACCAATCTATGCAACTGCAGAGACAAAAACACGTGCCCCTTCAATGGTCTCTGCCTACAAAGGAACGCAGTATACAGGGCAACTGTAAAGTATAACACAACCACCAAGCATTACATCGGAGCAACAGAAGGTACCCTGAAGCAAAGATCTTACACACACAAACTATCATTCACTAATATTAACTACTCAACCAGTACATCACTATCCACATATATCTGGAGCCTAAAAGACATGAATATTTCCCCCAAGATAAGCTGGGAGCCTAAAAATTGTACCCACATACAATAAGTCCACAAAAAAATGCCTCCTTTGCCTCCAAGAAAAACTTTCTATCATCACCCACATACCACATTGCACCCTGCTAAACAAAAATCTGAAGTACTGTCCAAGTGTAGACATGAAAACAAACACCTGTTGTCGAATTTCGACCCATACACTTAACCCCCCTTAACTACCCTTAACTACCACCTCGGCACTATTATACACATAACATACTGCATCTTCATAACAACAACAACATAATCTATCACTACCCAACTCCAACCTCACACACCTGCACAAGAAACGTAAGTAAAGATCCTTCTTTTTCTATGCACCCCAGTACTATATCCAAAACCCCTGAAGAATAACCCACCCCCATCTACCTACATATCCCACACCTTCCCCACCTATTCAACCATCCCACTCTGTCCATATCTACCTGAATATCTCAACACGCACCTATTTATCTGCCTCCCACAACCCATTCACCTATCTATCTTTCTCAATAAATTTCCACCAACACATACACCCATTTATCAACACCTGTTTATTTCTATCTGATTAGGGTATAATCACTCTTAATTAATAACTCCTCACTATCGTGATAATCAAATAAAACGCCCCCTCCCCCATTTACCCACACGACCCAGCATCTTTATTGACACGAAATTAGGGTCTACCCATTGACCAGTTTAGGACAACTCGAAATTAGGGACTACCCATTAACCAGTTTAGGACAACTCGAGTTAAACGGAAATAAATATTTCCAAACTTTGTTTATAAAAATCCCATAAAAAATAAACAATTAAAAATCTTACAAGATAGTTACGAAGAATAATAGTTCATTCAAAGATCAAACTATTCCTTAAGAAAAACCACACCGTTACCTTAATAAATATACGAACCCACCCATATTGCACGCTGCTTTTTAGACAAAAAATACATATGATTACAACCTTACGGTTATGCGTCTACGCACGTTTGAGCGCAAAGGACGCATAACAGAAAAATTTATCTAAGAACACATAACAATAAATGTATCTATCTATCTATCTATCTGTGTGTGTGTGTGTGTGTGTGTGTGTGTCTATATGTATATATACATACGTGTGTATTCGCGTATCTATCCAGCTATATATATATATATATATATATATATATATATATATATATATATATATATATTATATATACATAACAATGAAATTCCCTCACCAATCAATCAATCTATCCATCTATCCATCTATTTATCCATCTATCATTCCACCTAAGTCCATCTTCGTCCATCTTACGTAACAGTTCTACCCCCTCTGGCCTACATCTTGTTCCCGCTTCCTTCTTTCAACCAACCCCACCTTGGTCCTTGTACATATGCATTCGTGTAATATACGTGCTCTTGTATGTTTATGCATGTGTGAGCGTGGGTGTATGCGTGGATGTGTGCGAGCGCATATGTGTGTATATGTGTGCATGTGTGTGTGTGTGTGGGAGTGTATGTGTACGTATATATATATATGTGTGTATGTGTGTATATGTATGTATGTGTTTATATTGCGTATGTGTGTGTATATATGTATATGTATGTTATATATTATATATGTATTGGGGTGTGTGCATGTGCATGCGTGCTGACGTGTATGCATGCGACTGGATGTGTGTGCGCACACGCGTGTACGTGTGTATGCGTACGTGTGTGTGTATGTGTGTACGAGCATGCATGGTCGTATACATGCGCGCGTATGTGCATGTGTGTGTGTGTGCATGCATGCATGTATGAGCGTGTGCATGCGCACGTATGTGCATACATCTGTGTGCGTGCATGCATGTGTCTTTGGGCACATATGCGTATGTATGTTCCTACGTATATGCGCGCGTGTATATATGTATGCATGTATATGTATGTGTGCCTGTACGTGAGCGTGTGAGTGTATGTGCACAAATTTGTATGAGTACGTATATGCGTGTCTGTCTGTGTGTACATGTGTGCGTATGTGCGTATATATATACACGTGGAGCCCATAGTAGTATGCGTATGCGCTTCAGTATGTATATGTAAGGCTTACCCAGCAAATATAGTGACATGTGTGTGCATATAAATATGTATGAATATTATTTTGTATGCGTGTATATGTCGCAAGTATATGTAACCACGTGCAACCACGTCCGGTTGTCAACGCAACACCTCGTAATAGACAACACCGAAGTTCAAAACACCACCACCCACCCACCCATAATATACAACATTTACAACCTTAAAATTAATATTATTCAACCCCACTCCCCAACCATCACGACCCGTCCGTATACATCATACACAGCCCACGCATCAGATAGAAAGAAAACATGCACGCGCGCGCGCACACACACATACATGTATAGACACGAGCGCTCGCACGTAAGCACTATTAAAATACTGCACACTAACAGATCAACGTATTATGTGTGTGACCAGCCACTACGCGTACACAACCTTTATACTGCCCATAAACACTCTCATACATTCAATTCACCTTCACATACATACACACATCATTTTATCCAATCATACGCATCCCATGTCTATTGAATTTTTTGAAATTTTTGAAATTTTTTTTTCGATTTTTCTCACATTTGAAACATCTTCACCTGATGAATGCATCGCATGAAACCAATATGGTTGTGAAAAGTTCCTTTGTCACCCAATAAATAGATATGTAAAACCTATATATTATCTTATTATTATATATATATATATATATATATATATATATATATATATATACTGACATTAGTCACATAACACGCCATTTACACTTCTGCCTCGAGAAGGTGACAGGGCAGCCCCCGTTACCAGTTAAATCAGGTGGCCTGACTCACATGTACTATATCAAGCGTATCGTGTTAAAATTAGCGAAATGGAAGAGATGTTGAACTCTTTCAACCAGTATTTCTTTCGGTTGTTAGAATTTCTTTCTTTTTGTTATAAAGCGTTACTATATGCTTACAAAGCTATATAGTTTTAGGTTATCAATGATTTTCTTCTTTAATTCTTATAAATCTAATCTGATCAAAAATAGAATTCAACTGCATAAAACAAACAAAAAAATACTAGGCATTTCTTCTCGGATAGTTTCAGTAGATATAATATTAGACAAAAAAGAAACAGACAGTGAAAGACTGAACCATATTTCAATTGTCACAAATGTTAATGGAATTTCAATGGCTTAGACACACATGGTAAGTGATTATTTCCATTGACTGACGTTATAAAATGTATCTTAGTCTTAGCGAAAAGTCATTTGCAAATATATTAAGTTTCTGACTTCCATCCTTGTGTTGCATACTTCTCTTCTGGCCGGCTTGGTACTTCTATCATCTAATGGTCTGGTATATCTTCTACAGGTCTCGTCTGGTCTTCTTGTATGGGGATTCCGTGTCTGGTTCTGCTGGGGACCATTTCTTATCAGAAGCCTTGTGTCATTGTTAGCTTTTAGTAATAACAACAAAACTTCGATTTACTTTGGATGTTAGTTTATTCTGGAACCCCAGAACCAGACAAATGCACGCGGAGAGTCACATCTTGCTAGCTTCAGTCCTAACTCTCAACTGACTAACTGCAACTAACTACTGCCACTGACTTACTGAGTTGCCCACCTTAAACCGGAAAAGGGCTTTCTATCGGGGTTCCGTTCTCACGATTCTATCCCCAGAAAGCAAGGTGAGAGTGAGGTCAAGCATTGTCACTCACTCTCAAGGCCATCAGCTGCACTGATCGCCATAAGGATTTCTATACTACCTTAAAAAGATATTAGGGATCCATAATTATGTAACACTTGGCCAGTTGAAAAGGACTTAAAGAAAGTAAGTCCTGAGCTATAGAATCCTTTGGTAAGTGAATAAGTCCTGAGTTATGGAATCCTACGTAGTGTCAAAAGGTCCAGTGATATAATCCTATGTTCCGTCGTCCACAAAGGTTCAAAGCATTGTGCGTAGGTATGACCAGAACAGCCGGTATAAATAACAATATCAGCAGCAGAGTACTGCCAGTGATTGGCTAAGAATATGGTCACATGATTATCGCCGAGTCTATAAATAAGAGTAGGCATCTAGCACACACCTTATATGAAGAAAAGTCAACAAAATATCTAATTAAAAAAGTTTACCAACTGAAAGCAACTTCAATCACTAAACAAAAACATTTTACAATTTGACAGGTGTGTTGTCATGTCCTGCTCTGGCAATAGCAAAACCAACCTTGACTGAAATCTGGATAAATTGCTAAGTGCACAAAACTTGATACCTTTTAAAAGAAACAATAGAATTGAGAGTAATACATGTGATTAATACAGTGTTAAAAGTTAAAAAGAGCCTGACTATAGAACTTAAAATCAATTCAGTTAATTTCTATTTATAATTAATAAAAAAATATTGAAATAGATCACTAATTAGAACAGAGCTTATTCTAGTTGTGACAACTTCAAGCAGAGTTCAACAGGTTTGAATTCAGTTTACCTTCACCTAGACTGTTTGCCTAACTGGAGGGAGAGTAGTCGGATTCATACCTTTTGCCAACGGTATTAGCGCTATGTGAACTGTAATTTCGTCCAAGATTTGAACTCTGGTTGACGAGTCCATTTCCTACAACTATCCATTACTCCACTAATTTTATTAATTTTAATTAGGATATAAAATCAAGTAATAAAAATCCTAACCAATTCACCATTTTCAATAATCTCGCTACATCTAATGAAACAATAACTGAAATAATCAGCAGGGCTATCATACTCTATTAATGACTGTAATCCCTTCAGACGAGTATTACCCTCACAAAAAAGTGTGTCCCGGTTTAAACACAAAACTGCATCTGATACTGAGGCTCCAGTACTTGGAAATCAGGAAAGAGTAGCATACACCTTCATTGCCATTATCTCTAGGTTCCCTCCAGCCTGGAATGGTAGTAACTATTATGGTTCGATAATTATGGTCCATCAATGTAAAATGATAAATATTCCCTAACATCCTAGGTATGAAATAACCTTAGACGTGTTGACATGTCTTTAAGATCAATCAGCAATAATCAATGAAAATAATCACTTCCTATATGTATCTAAGACATTTTAGTCTCTTTAAAACTTGAGGCAATAATCACAAGATGTTTGCGATCATTGATATTTATTTACAAAGCTTACATCAAATAGAAATCAGTGCGTCCCACCGTGGTGTAATGATTAGCAAACTAATATCGCAGATCCATTACTCCTGAATAGCAAGTGCAATCCTCACTTGATAATCCATACTTGAGATCCTGTGCTACATCCTAATCATTGTGAACTGGTCAGGTAATAGAAGGCGTTACATTGTGGTATAATGGTTAGCAAGCTAGTCTAACAGATCCATTATTACTGAATAACGAGTTCGATCCTTGCTAGATGTATCGCACTTGTGACCTCGGACCGCATCCTATTCATGACGAAAGCATTTGGTATTAGAGGGCGTGCCACTGTGGTATAATTGTTACACCTATTACAACGGAATAGCGAATTCGATCCTCGCTGGATGCCCCATACTAGCGACCTTTTCTTTTATCCATCGAATGGGTTGGGTAATGTGAATATTTGATTACTTTAAACCACTCACATTGGATCTCTGACTACGCTTAAGCAAAATACACAAGCTTGTGTTTAGTTCATTATAATTGAGCAGAAAGACTCAGATTAAAATAATAATTGGACTTTATTTCAATAGAATGAATTTTGAGGTGAATAAATATTGATTTTTGAAATATTCCATCATACAGGTAAAATCTACCAAGAAAATTTCGTACAGCTGTGGGGGAAATTTGGTAGGCAAAGAGTTAAATAAAAATCACGCAGATATGAGTAATAATTTTCGAAATAATTTTTAATTGTTACTGCATTACATATCTTTGAACATTGTGAACATGCACCAGCATTTAGTAAGACTGGCTCGATCCTTTTTAACTTATTCTGCGTACTGCTGTTTCCCCCCCCCCACACACACACTTATTCGTTATTTCTAATACTTTCTTGAACGTCGTTGTCAGGCAATTTTCTGAGACAAGAGTTCCGTAATCGCCAGTCCATTACATTAGTCGACGGTCCGTACTAAAATTGAGCGTCCATCACCCGGGTAAGTAATTTAGCTCGAACATCTATTTTTCACGCAGATAGCCTCGGATTGATGTGTATGTAAGTCACTTGTTCTATCTCCGGATTTTCCGCTTGTCTTCATAGGCAATGTATCTACTTTCGGATTTCAACCAGAAAGACAATCAGACATATTGAATCTTCAACAGAATTACATCTTCTATCTAATATGGTTTTCTCTTGCTTTACAACAAAGCAAACTAGATAAGTCCTAATATTCTATCGTATTAAGCAATTTCTAACATATAATGAATTGATTTCGTAGGTATGTTATTATATAATTATTTTCTTAGAAGGATTACGAGGATTTTTCAAATATTGTTAATATAGAATTATTTGATTTTGTAGGTATATTATTAAAGATTTATTTCATAGAAGAGTGAAAGGAAATTTTTGTAAAACCATTTTATAACTATTTTTACAAAATTAAAATTAATTGATTTCTTATGTATATTCTTACATGCTTATTTTGTTAGAAAGGTTAAAGAAAATTTTAAAAACCATTTAAAATGTTTGTTCTTTTAAAATAATAAATTGATTTCGTAGGTATATTACCATATAATTATTTTTTAAAGATTTAAAGGGAACACACACACACACGCACACGCGCGCACACACACACACACACACACACACACACATACATATATATATATATATATATATATATATATATATGGAAATACGATGAGGAAATAAATCCGACAGCATCTGAGAATTTTTTTTAAAGAAAACTAACACAGGATGTCATGAACAATGGAAACCCTTTATGTCGATACTTAAGTATTTCGGTTTTTTTAATATAACCTTCTTCAGGACATTGAATATATGTATGAGTAAAAGATGAAAGATGTTCAGTCTATGTTGGATGTGTGATAAAAGGTTATTATCCGTTATTTACTTGGAGTTTTTATATGAAAGCCGATGACGCGATCATTGCATGTGAAAGCGAAAATTGAAACCGTCGCATGTCGAACGGGAATCGTCCACGAGTAAATGTTAAGGTTTCTGATCATCAATTTTCGACAATTCACGTTCGACATGCGACGGTTTCAATTTTCGCTTTCACATGCAATGATCGCATCATCGGCTTTATGAAAACGCCAAGTAAATAACTGATAATAACCTTTTATTACACATTCAACATACACTCAATATCTTTCATGTTTTACTCACATAAATATTCAATGTCCTGAAGAAGGTTTTATTTAAAAAACCGAAATACTTAAGTATCGACATAAAGTGTTTCCATTGTTCATGACATCCTGTGTTTGTTTTCTTTAAAAAAATGTCTCCATATATATATATATATATATATATATATATATATATATATATATATACATTTGGTGTATATATATTTAGTCAACAGATTCCACCTGGATATTAAGAAATTGGTTCGAAAACATGAACACACACACACACACACACACACACACACACACATATATATATATATATATATATATATATATATATATATGATAATATAATCGTGATAATAACATAATTATTTTATTGGCACGGTTAGGGAAACCTCTTTTTTCAAATTTCATTTTCTTTGATCTTTATCGATTTCGTTTATTATTTCATGAGAATGAATAACTTTATCAAAATGTTTTCTTCTCGAAAGTTTTGAATTATAAAAGACATGAATGTCTTTTAATCATTTCAAAGAAGTTCATGATAATTCTGGACTTTCAATTCGATTTTTGCTGCATACTAACATATTTGTAAAAAAAACTTGTATTTGCAAAAAATTCAATCATCCAATGAACCATGTCTTTTTTTTACAAATATATGAAAATTATAACCATGCGACTGACAAAATATCAGAAAATATTTATTTCGTGTGTTCACAATTCTAATCTCTCTCTTTATTGCCTCCTCTCTCTCCTTCTCTCTCTCTCTCTCTCTCTCTCTCTCTCTCTCTATATATATATATATATATATATATATATATATATATATATATACATATATATATATATATATATATATATATATATATATATATATATATATATATATATATATATATATATATATATATATATATATATATATTACTATGTGTGTGCAATTAAATAGTTCATATCTTTATGCACACTGATCTATCTTTTTCATATACATGAACATGATTTTGTTTGTTATGAAAAATTTAGGTTGATTGACCTTTAATCCATAAACTTTATATATATATATATATATATATATATATATATATATATATATATATATATATATATATATATATTCAGACTCGTCAGTAATATTATTATAATTGAGTAAAAAGAAAGAACTATTTATATTTTTAAGTCAGTGTGAACATTCAATAAACTTTAATGTTGCTTTTGACCGTAATAAAAATAGCAATACGCCAAGTATGCCCTGTAAACAAAACCTGCCTCCTGAAACGCGAATTCTTGAGTATGACACTAAGCTGAACCAAATAGAGATCTGAGGAGTGTGGAGTATCTCTTCATTGCCAATACTCCCAGTTCCACTTTAACCCGGGGTGTTAGTATATGTTATATTCTCAACTATGAGTCAAATAAATATGTTTAGAATTATTCGTATTCAATACAAATACTTGATAGAATGTAAATGTATGAACATTAAAAAACATTCTTAAGGAACTACTGGAGCAAAATGGAAATATAAACATACAACTACGTGATTTCCTAGCCTCTAGGCATAATATAACACGAGGCAGGTTGACATGACGTTAAAATGAATTAATCAATCAATATGTCAATCAGCTGTTAACATAATATATTATTCATTTAGTGGTATTATAAAGAAAGCCGGTTTAGTTTAGACGAATGAGCCTCCGGCTTGGAACCACAAGCTTCCGGATTCAATACCGACCCTCACCAACTCAGCGCATGAATAGCTCGCCTTGGATCTACGCCGTAAAGTGGAGAGCTGATGGAAGGTTCCACCTCAAATGCAAAATAAATCTCAATGGTCTAGAGCTTGCGAAAAGAGGATAGACTTACCCGCTGTCCGGCTGAAACCGACGATAAGCCACTCCTTCTACTTTACTTTTTATATCTTATACACAAAGGCTAAACTTCTAAAAGTTAATTATCACATAAACATTAATGTTAAAAAATTGTCTCTTAGCAGATACATAATTTAAAAAAACGTAGTGTCTTCCCATCAATGTGCTTCGTAAATTGGGCTTCATTAAGATTTCATGGTCGCGTATTTCTTTTGTCAACCATATGTAGCGGATAACACAGTATAAATGTTACTTTTTAAATAATCAGAGAAAGCTTTTCAGTATAACTTTAGTGCTTTTGGCTATGGTGGATTTCAGAACTGCTGTATTTGCAATGACCTCGCTTCTTATTTCTCATTGAAAATGATACAAAAGGAAAACTGGTGACAGTGTCCGTCGTGGTGTATATATATTGCATATAAACCAAGATTCTGATTAATAAGGGGCGATTGAGATACAGACATTGTATATATATATATATATATATATATATATATATATATATATATATATATATGGTATCTGCTTGCATGTAGCGTTCCTATTATCGGCAAAGAAAACAGGATCGGCAAAAAAGGAAAAATATGAAATCGACATGTGTTCAAAATCTGGCTGTGGGGCTTGTTTATTGACATTAATGCATTGGGGAAGAATTTTAAAGAACCCTTTAATTGGTGTATCAAGTGGTGTATTCGGGCGGAGGGTTTCACAGGCGGAACCCAAATTATGTATTTCTATTTCGAAGTAAAAAAAGATAATTATTTTGGAACAAGTCGTTGATCATTCATTTTGGATGGAGTCAACTTCCTGGCAAGAACTATAATGTGTTATTCTAACTCACAAAATTGTATAGCTTTTTCATTTGCATGCTTTAAAATGCTGATTTAGATTTTTCTTAACGTGTTTGTGCTAATGTTAGACTAAGAAGAGAAAAGGAGAGTTAGATATTTGGCACTCATGCATAGAATCAGGAAAAAACACTTTTATAATTCTTACTTGTGTTACAATATGAAGAAGCCGACATTCTAAAATGCGTGTATTTTTAGGTTGAAATAAATCCATAACAGTTAACATAACCGATATTTAATCCTTTTCTTTATCAACGTTTAGTATATATATCTATATATATAGTATCCAATTGCTGCTTTTCAGTTGCAGTGGCATCAGTAAATAATCTAAAAGTGTTCTATACATTAAAACCTAGAGCTGTAATAATAATGATAATAATAATGATATTAGTTGAAGAAAAGAAGGGTCTATCATGGTTTTAATCCAAATGAATTCATCAGGACCCATCCCTACGCTTAACTAAGTCTATGTAATTCATCAGTTTAACTAAGCTAGACCCGTAACTCTTTTCCTCTACTACTATTATATATATATATTATATATATATATATATATATATATATATATATAGAGAGAGAGAGAGAGAGAGATAGAGACAGAGACAGAGAGACAGAGACAGAGACAGAGACAGACAGGCAGACAGGCAGACAAAAAAAATACAGAGACAGAGACACGGAGATTTGGAATATGTCCTTTTGTCTCACTTTGCAGCCTCTGAAAAACGTGGAAATAGATGCTCATTTGTACCAACAATTTTTACAAGTATTTGAAAAAAGTTAACCTTGGCCCAATCTACGATTTCGTATTCTCTGTGGCATGACCGTATTTCTGTAAATATACTGTAAATTCAATTTGAAGTGTCTAAAACGATAAGCAATTATGGGGATAACATCACAACCAGCTAACCAGCCATTCAGATAGATATGTAGAATAATGAATGAATATTTGACCGAATGTTCGCGTTGATTATTTAGTGAAAATAAAAAAAATTTAAAAAATTTAAAAGATAGAAGAAAAGTTGTAGTTCCGTTTATGCAGTATTATTTTATTTTTTTACCTATCTTTTTCTTTTCTGACTTTAAAAATCCAGATTGTTCTCGCGTTTTTCTGGCGAAATTCCCCGAATAGTGTTGATATCTCTTGGGGTGTCTTTGATGATTCCGCTATCAGAGTAAATGCCATTCCGTATCAAACCAGCAAGAAATGATAATACTGACGGTGATATTATCAACGGCTCCTATTTTCCCCATTTGCACCAAGCAGTGGATATTGAGTCGATAATCAGGGAATCTCTGGTCGATTTGCTGTTATCCAATGAATTATCTCTGATCACCCGCCATTCATATTCATATGTATACATATCTGGCCAAGTTTACCTCTTATCTTTAATTTAAAACCCCTTGTTTTTTTTGTTTTTTTAGACTTGGGATGACTTCCGAGATTACGTATTGGGTAGTAAATCGTACTACGGGTTAAAGTTACAGTTCAGTATATAATTACATGGGCTTTGGATTTTTTATTATGCTTCAGTAAATTATCAAGTTTCAATAAATTAAAAGAGATATTTGGAAATACTTATCTAACACTAATGACATTGGCTTGACATAGGTCTAGTGTATGGATAAAAGTTTATAACTTTCTTCCGGTTATTTTAACGTATTCACTGACGGATGCAATGTTGGTGATGGCTAATCGTAGGACTGCTTTATACTCCTGCTAAACGACAACGGACATTTATAAATAAATACATATTTTTTGGTATTCATTCCATGAAATGCTGTTGGTTGTATGGTTGGTTTAATTAATTTTACAGCAAGTCAACCCTTGGGTTGTTTTATACTGAACACATTTATTTTATTCATTTTTGTTGGTTATTTAAAAATAAAATAAAAGCACGTTTATTAATTCAATTTGTAAAATAGTTAACCCATAGATGGGGACCTAACAGGTACTATCACTCGGGATCACAGTTGAACTGAAAGTAATGACAATGAAGGGGTACTTCATACTCGGCAGAGCCGCAGGATAGGAACCTTGCAATTAGATGCAGTTTAACGTTATACAAAGAAAATAAAGATCCTAAGCCACCGCCTTCTAGCACATGGGGTATAGAAAGGGTTGAGGGTTGCCATAAGAGAAATACGATCGGGACAATCATAGACGTACTAGGGCTTGAGTCGACCAGCCGATTAATCGGAGAGGGCCTTAGCGACCGACTGTCTAGCCCAAATAAGGACAGCTCAGAGGTCAGAATACCGTCTTTATGCATCACGGGTCACCACCCACGGCCAACAGCTGGCACCATTGGGACTTTTACTTATCTGTAGAGGAGCACCCTGTGTATTCTACAACTCCAATTGACAGGGCTCCCTTTAATTTTCAGGACTAATGTAGATTAGTAGAGAGTCACAGATGTTAGAATCGCACACATGTACAGTGATTGACGGAAGACTTTCTTCAGTTGAACCTTCAGCCAGACTCTTCCTAGATCAAAATTCCGACTGGCTGTAGACCCTTCCGGACAACCACACAACTTCATGTGGCAGTGCCACTGTTGGCACGACGTCTACACAAATTATCTATTCCCTAGCACGACAACCATTCAAATTGTCGACGCCTACTTATCGAAACCTTTATTCTTTATAAAGTGGACACAACCGCGCTGTTTCCACTTATACAGAACCTTTTGGTTTCTTATGTTAACCCCAGACTGATTTCATCCTACGCACCGGTGCAACAGAAACAATGATAAAGGTCTCTTCTCAACTGATATCAAACAGGATGTGGGAGTAAACACAAACCCACAAAAAAGAAACACAACTCGCTTCAGTTGCTTTATTGTCACCGTTCAGTATTTAATGCGTCAGAAGCTGGTAGAAATCGATAACGGATAAAACGTGCCGGTCAGCTTCGTTCTCATAGGAACAAACTCTTCACTTATCGTAATCACGTTAAAACTTAACCAGTAACGGTAAGAGAGAGCGAATCAAGAAGATGATGTTTTTTAATTGGAGTTCAAAGAAAATTCAACCCCAACATCACCTAGTTGGTGCAGCATCATCCAGTCAGCCCCTGCCAGAACATAAATAGTCGATTGAGCCTGGTGACCACAGTAAGTCCAGGTTAACTGATGTTTTCAGTTCGGGGTGCAATATTAAGTGTGTCTCGTTACACCTAGCATGTTGGGCCATGTGTTGAACTTTGTCAACTAGTCTTACTTCCGACTCCTGGACCTTTTGATAACTTAACTATTTGCAACCCGATACCACTGCGTAACAATCTTACGGTATTAGCGTTAAGGAAACAGAAAACATAACTCACCCTCCGTTTGCTAAGATGAGTTTTATTGCGTAGATCACAATAAATTATTATAGGGGATTCGTCTGATATTAAAATTAGCAACCCGAACAACCGATTAAAACGCTGGATCCATTATTTTCTTAGATACAATTGCTTATAAATGTTATCCTTAATTTCTTAAATCACACACACACACACACACACACACACACACATATATATATATATATATATATATATATATATATATATTATATATATATATCAACGCCTCCGCTCAATTTCTCTGTCAATTTCTTAAGCGGAGTTTAACAGGTTTTAATTCAGAGTTGTCCTTCTCCTAGACGGGTTACTTAACCAAATTTAAAGAGCTCCGTCTGCTCTACTATTTACCCATTACCAGAAGGAGAGTACTTGGATGCATACCTAATTGGACCTATGGGAAATGCAAACAGCTTCGTCCAGGATTTGAACCCGAGTCGACAGTATTACTTTTCTGACTTAAAACAAGGTGGCCAAATAATAATGTTATTTAGGGGTGGGGCTGTGATGGATTAATGGAATTTTAGTTTATTTCAAAGAGGAAAATTTATTTGATATACGGGGAAATTGATTTAAAGGCGAGATTTATTACATTTTTAGGACAAGGTACCACTGCATGTGTTTAGTAAATTCTACCCATGTTATATTTTGCCTTACTAGTCTCTGTGTGTGTCATTGAGGGATTTTTGAAAATGATGCGAGGAAAATAGAGATCAATATTTGTATTTCTTTCAGTTTTTTTGCATAAATTGCTGTATCCGTTTTAAAATGGCTGATAGCAAGTGGAAAAAAGCCGTCGAAAAGTATACCCACTGGCATTTCGTAAATCCACATGTTTTATCCTGTTCATATTAAGGCCTTCCAAGTGTATATTGCATAAACATAAATTATAAAACATATTTATTAATTTCAAATCGAATTATTGTTTTTTTAAGGCAAATATTGTTAACATCACTAACAAGCAAATTTAAACATCATATTAAAAACAGTTTCTCACTAATTTTCAAAATGCTTTTTATATAATTCTTCTAAAATAATAAAAATAATAATAATAATAATAATATAATAATAATAATAATAATAATAATAATACGAGTTTGTAATCAACAAAACTTCTCTCCCCAGTAATCCAAGACCGAAAAACTGGAACAATATGAATTCTTGTCCAACACTGAAAAAACACTTTCAAAAACACCATTCTGGTAATTGTGTATATTACCTCAACTGGCTTCATGTGAAGTGTGAAAAATACAGTCCCTGCTCAAAATGTACCCCAAGCTTTTATTATCGCAAGCTAGAGCCGACTGCCCTATTTATACATATGGCTGCATTTTTAAATGACTTCCAGATTATTTTAGTTTTCTTTGATAAGAAAAATGCTGCTCCTGAATGCTGTATGTTTTTAGGAAAGACAATTGCAATTTCCCTTTACATTTTTTACCACCCAAACCACTCTAGCTCGTTTAAACCCCCCTAAAAAGATTTCAAGAGTGGTCTGTAAATCTTTAAAAAACTCACCCTTTTTGTAAATCATGACAAAATGATGGGCTACAATGGTATATCTTTTTAATAGAACATTAAGTAAATATCCTAGGTCAATCGACTTGATATATAGCCTTTCCTTCACCATCTTATTATATATGTCTTATCTGTTACTATGCTGGATAGAGTCGTCAATTTTGTCTGGATCTGGACTGATTTTTCGTTCTGCTTGTGGTCCTATGCCAATCATGATACTTGATGAGGTGACTGTTCCATGATTACCACATATGTATCCGGTTAGTTGCTATGTCGATGCTTTCTGCACTTACGTTGTGCTCCTTTGATCCGCAGAACTGGGATAGACGCAACTTGGTCGGAGCGTCTTTATGACGTGTCGGGAGTTTAGTGGAAATGATCTGTCGTAGTTGTTGGCAATTCTCAGAACGAGACGACACGCTGTTAACAATAACAACGGTTTCATTATCATATATAACAGAATACGTAAAGAGAAAAGACACGCTTATGAGCTTTGTCTGGCTTTTTCTTATATGTTAATTAGCATTGAGTAATTCAGAAAAATTTGGAATGGTCTGCCTCATTTCTTTCATCAGAGTTTTTCTTGGCCTAGGTCTATTTCTTCTAGTGGTAAAGATTTCTTATTTCAGCAATGTGTTGTCTCGTGGTCTCTTTAATAATCTTCCCTCAGTCTCTCCATTTTGAATGACTTTTACCGACTTAAACATTCCAGTTTGAATGACTTTTTACCGACTTAAACATTCCAGTTTGAATGACTTTTTACCGACTTAAACATTCCAGTTTGAATGACTTTTTACCGACTTAAACATTCCAGTTTGACTTTTTACCGACTTTTCAGTTTGAATGACTTTTTACCGACTCAAACATTCCAGTTTGATGACTTTTTACCGACTAAACATTCCAGTTTGAATGACTTTTTACCGACTCAAACATTCCAGTTTGAATGACTTTTTACCGAAACTTCCAGTTTTGACTTTTTACCGACTCAAACATTCCAGTTTGAATGACTTTTTTACCGACTCAAACATTCCAGTTTGAATGACTTTTTACCGACTCAAACATTCCAGTTTGAATGACTTTTACCGACTCAAACATTCCAGTTTGAATGACTTTTTACCGACTCAAACATTCCAGTTTGAATGACTTTTTACCGACTCAAACATTCCAGTTTGAATGACTTTTTACCGACTCAAACATTCTTTAAATAAGAAACTTGTAGATGTTTTGCAATCATTAACAAGTGTGAACTTGTGCTATTCATTCGCCCCCACCCCAATTTATTTGATTTAATCTGTAGACACAGCAGAATCAAACTTTATACAATATTTTGATTTTGATATTTCCCATTTTAACAAAACCATTTTCTGTGACTAACAAAACAATTTGTACACTTTTCCTCCTTCGTTAAAATTTGATAGACGCCAAACAAAAACAATCTCGCCGTGTCACATTCTGATCCTCTTCCTTGGGAGTTTATTTGTGTTTGTTATTGTTTTAGTAACGAGCACAACGATTTGGGTATTTTTCAGACATCTTTTATGTATACCTATGGTATCCATAACTCCCAGAAGGAATAGCCATCTTAGCGACTCGTCCGCCTCCTTAAAAACCTAAGCTGGAACTCTGCAAATTCCAAGATCACCACTCGCTTTCACGAACCGAAAGAACCAATCAGAAATCATCCATAAGGTCAGCCAAAAGTTAAAGTCATGTAAATCCAGAATTATCGTTAATCTTAAATTTCTACTCTACCGTATTTTAACTCCCTCCTGTACAGGGTGTTCGGGTGAAATTTGACAGTTTCATAAGGAAAAAGAAGAAGTGCTCAGTAACTACAACATGTATTGCATTGTAAAGAAATTCAACAGGCACGGACATTACACTACTGTCAACAAGTTTCATTCAAAATAACCGGCATCAGCGTCGATCACAGCCTCAATCCTGTCCCGGAACCTGGAGCAAGCTGATGTTACAGTTTCCCTGGGAAGGGTCTCAAAAACTACCTTAATTATTTCGATTAACTGGTCTTTTGTAGTACTGAC
>CM042139.1:140850787-140853287 GCA_023376005.1 Doryteuthis pealeii | reverse complement strand
AATTCACTTTCGGACTAATACCCTTGGAAAAGGTATGAATCCACTCATCCTCACAACTATGGTTTATATATTACCACTACTGTTCTTCTATTAGGATGGATTTGGCATTAAATAACCCATGAAGTTTAATATCTCTTTAAACAAAGAAGCCAAATCAAATCAATCAATACAGCTAATTACAGTTTTAGAATTATGAATATTTGCCTGATTGATAGATTTTAATTGCATGTTTTTTTTAAATTGAAATAGATCCCTATGTAGGCCTGAGCCGATTCTAGTAGTGACCACCCCAAGCGGAGCTTAAAAAGATTTGAATTCAGAGTTTTCCTTCTAGACTGGTTGCTTAACCACGGTTAAAGAGCCCAGTCTGCCCTACAATTTACCCATAACTGGAGGAAGAATAGTTGGATTTATACCTTTCACAAGGGTATTGGGCTATGAGTGGTGGCTTCGTCAATTCAGCTAGGTTTATTTCAAGCCTAGAATTAAGTGATAAACTTTTTTATTCATATTTTCTGTTTCATAGGAAATGTCCTTACACACGATCCTATCGAATACGAATCATTTTTAAATATATCTATTTGGTACCCTGATATATACAACCACTCAGGATCAGAGTGGACCTGGGAGTAATGACAATACAAGTGTACTACACAATCCCTAAATATCTAAAATTGGAACTTCACCATCAGATTCAGATTAATATTCAGGGGGATACAGCCAACGTATTTTAATCACAACCAAAAGGGTAACACAGTACACAATTTACCAGGAGGGGTAAATGCATATATTGCGAGGATGGGATCCATTCATGTCATTCAGAAGGCCATTATCAGGCGAACTGAATATAACATAGATCAGATGAACTCAGTTACCGATTTTTATTATCTGAGAAGTTATCTGTTAGAATAAATACGTAACACCTGATCGATGTAATATATACACCATAAAATCTATATACACAATGCAATGATATATATATATATATATATATATATATATATATATATATATTTCGAGTGTATATAAATATATTCGTACAGACAATTATCAAAGATAATGGTGCCCTTCTCAATACGCATATATATATATATATATATATATATATTATATATATATATATATATATATATATATATATATATTAGAGTTAGCGTGAAAATGGAGTCAAAACTTGGTTACTGACATTTTCTCGCCTCTGCGTTCTTCTGGTCTGAAGATCGCACAGACTAGAAACTGTCAGTAACCAGGTGTTGAGTCCATTTCCACGCTGCCCTAACTCAAATATAAATGCTCTATCAATGATATTGAGTACTATCTGCTTAGAAATACAACCCCCATATTATCTGATATATATATATATATATATATATATATATATATATAAGATTTTTGGATGTTTGTTTATTTTAGAAGCATTGTTGGATAAAGTATATATTAATATTTATATTTTTGCTTGAAGGCAATTATAATGCGCATATCGCATAAAATTCGATGATTATAGAAGATAATAATGACAAGTGAATTTCGCAAAGAATTACTCAGTGTGTAGAACATCGTACAGACTGTTTCAACTTTATTAAGTCTCATCAGCGATGTATACTAACGATTTCCCTCCGACAGAGATCGAAACCGGGACTTCAGCAGGATAGTAAGAAACTATACTGCTTCGGCCACGATACAGCACGGAGAAATTCCAGCGAAATTAACCTGTCAATGATACTGAGACGTCTCTATGCGATATGCGCATTTTGCACTACTCGCAAATAAATCTGCACAAACCGAATCCTTGCTACACAGCCTAGAAAAGGCAGCACGAAATGTCGGCCTATACGTAAACTCTGATAAAACTGAGTTCATGTCTTTCAAAAACAAAAGCGACATCTCAACCATCGATGGCAAACTCCTAAACTCGGTAGAACAATTTAGATACTTAGGCAGTACCATCTCCTCCACAGAAAACGTATAGGAAAGGCATGGGCCGCTATAAATAAACTATAGGTCATATGGAAATCCAATCTCACAGACATTTCTTCCAGGCTGTTGTCGTGTCAGTGCTACTGTATGGCTGCACCACCTGGACCTAAACGAAGCGACTAGAGAATAAACTAGATGGGAGCTGCACAAGAATTCTGTGGGTGATCCTGAATAAGTCGTGGAAACAGCAACCCACGAGAAAGTAGCTGCCACATATCACCCAAATTATCCGAGTAAGACGGACATGACACGCGGGACACTGCTGGAGAAGCAAGGACGAAATCATAAGCGATGTCCTCCTGTGGAAGCCAGCACATGTGCACGCCAGTGTGGGCCAACAAGTAAAGACGCACATTGATCAGCTCTGTGCGGATACAGGATGCTGCACAGATGATCTCAAGAGAATGATTAGCGGTAGCGATGGATGGAGAGAGATTGTCGTGGATATCCGTGCCAACAGCGCAACCTGATGATATGTATATATATATATATATATATATATATATATATATATATATGTGTG
>CM042139.1:140783287-140845787 GCA_023376005.1 Doryteuthis pealeii | reverse complement strand
AACATATTTATTTTAAAACATTATCAAAGTACACAACATTAGCAGATAGTTTTAGTGAGATTTAAGAAATTGAAGTTTGCCTTTCAAGATATCGTCAATGTTTGTTTTGGAATTCCAACATCCAATCAAGAGAATTCCTTTTAAATATGTATCACTCAATTTCGTTCGATGGGTTGATTCCGTAGTCAAGTCCATGAGTATTTAGTAAGCTTAACATGATATTTAAATTTACATCAGAACGTCGCGCGTTCCGTACGTTTTAACAAACAAATTCAAGTACCGTCAGAGGGTCTGATAAAATGCCTTCGCGGGCCGTCGCTGCCGTAGGTTTCTGACCTCCGGTCTAAAAAATCTCCGCTAATGCCACCTTAGACGGTTTAAGAATGTTTCTCAGTCCCCGTGATAAGCATAGAAAAATTCCAACCGAGAATTATGAGTATTACATTCAATAGCAATTCCTGCATGACTATAGTCTCATGCTACAGGCCCACAAAACGGACATCCGAACGTTTTACAATGAATTATCTTCCCTGTGCAGACACATTCCCAAACACAATGTCCAGATCATTGGGGAAAACGTGAATACGCAGGTAGCAGAAACGAAAACAATAGATTCTGCTTACACAATAGGAACGGTGAACTCCTAGCCGAGTTCTATCTCGAGGACAGGCTTATATGCTTAAACAATAAATTCCAAAAACGAAATGCCAAACTATGGACCTACACTTACTCAAATAACATAAAAGTACATCTATACATCCTAATTAATAAAAACTGGATACACGGCGCTATGAACTGCGAAGCATACTATTCTTTCCATGAAGTATCTTCCGATCAGAGAATAGTCACAGCAAAACTACGCATAAGTCTACGTAGAAACAAAAGAGCAAACTAGTAAAGCTGCACAATTCTACTGCCAACTATGATATATGTTATCTCTATTCAGTAACAGTAAGGAATAAGCCTGACATCCTCTAGGAGAAGTCAACAAGGTACGCTCCAGATGAGGCATACGAAAACTTTGTCAGTGATCACGAAGAGGCAGCAGCTGAGTGGATACCGACCAAACTAATATTCAAGCATAATGTCCCCTGGGAGACAGAAGCAGTTAGATAAAGAGAAACGCTATCTAAATACCAGTATAGAAAGTCATAAGAAAGCCCAGGTAGAACAAACTAAATACTGTAAAAAAGAACAAACATAATACATCCAAGAGCAGATAAACATAAACGGACATTCGCGATTAGCATGGTAAATTGTAAATGAAATTAGTGGTAGGAAAATAGATCAAAATTAAAGGCAACCAGCCAAGAAGATACTCTAGAATGTGAAATATCACTTCCAGAAACTGTTAAGAACTCCACGTAAGTTATAGAAAATAATACGCAAAATAGTAAATAACAAGATATTAAACCAGGAGATTATACGATATAAGAAATTAACGAGGTCGTAAGTAAATTTAAAAAATAGAAAGGCTGCAGGCCTCGACAAAGTGCCCCCAGAGATATGGATAATAAGAACATTCGATGACATACTACTTAGGCTATGCAATGGAGAACATTAACAAAATTCAAGATAAAAATACAAAAAATACGATTTGAGAACTTAACGAAGTCCTAAGAAAAGTAAAAACTAGAAAAGCTGCAGGCCTCGACGAAGTAGCCTCTGAGGTATGGAATATTTAAAAAATTGATGACATACTACTTAGGCTATGCAATTCAGTACATAAAAAATACGATAAAATAAAAAATAAATACGATAAAAATGGACGAAAGTCGTCCTCGGTATCGCCAGTGGCATAACTCTTACTACTATAGGCGCTAAGATTTATAATGCCTTTCTTCTTAATCGTATCCAACCCGAAATAGAGAAAATGCTTAGGAAAAAAAGGATTCCAGAGAAATCGATCCAAAATCTCTCAGATCGTGACTATTCGTCGAATCATAGGGGTTCGATCAGAGAACGCTACTATTTGTGTATCTCCAAGGCATTTGATTCAATACACAGAGGGAAATTGGAGCAAATATTACAAACATAGGGCCTGGCCGAAGAAACAATTACCGCTCTAATGATGCTTTACAACGCCACTAAAACAATAATACGCTCATATGATTGTAACAGCTTTCTTTGACATTGTCGCTGTACAACACCATTAGATCGCATAAAAGCAGGCGATATCCCGCAGAGACTATTCCGGATGCGAACTGCGCAGATGATCTGGCATTTCTTGCAAATCCACCTGCATAAGTCGAATCATTCCTACATAGCATGGAGAAGGTAGCAAGGTACATTGATCTCTATGTGAACTCTAATGAAATTGAGTTAATGTGATTTAAACAGAATGGAGGCATCACTCGTAGGTAAGTCTTTAAAATCGGTAGACCAGTTCACGTTTGTAAGTTGCAATATCTAATCCACATAAAGTGATGTTGATACACGTATAGGGAAGGCATAGTCTGCAATAGACAGATTATCAGTCATATGGAAATCCGATCTAACTGACAACTTAAAACGAGAATTCTTCAAAGTTGTAGTTGTGTGAGTGCTACAAGAAAGCAGTTGTACGGCCATTTGTCCTGTATCACAGACCACCCGAGTGAGGTGAAGAGGACATGCTGGGCACTGCTCGTGTGTCAGCAATGAACTCATAAGTGACGTTCTCATGTGGAAATAAGCACATGGGTACGCCAGCGTGGGCCACCAAAAAAGGACCTAAATTGACCAACTCTGAGCGGATACTGGAAGCTGCGCAGATGCCCATCCAAGTGCACTGAATAATAATGAAGAGTTGGTGATGGATTGTCATGGATTCCCGTGCTACTAGCTCGACATAATAATGATGTAGGTATTTATCCCACCCCTCTAAAACGGGCACGATGTGACACAAGGTCACAACTATAGGACATCCAGCAAGGATCGAATTCGCTATTCAGTAGTAATTGATATGCGAGACTAGCCTACTAACCTATGAAACACGATTTGATGCAAAAAGTAAAATAAATAAATAAAAGTATGATTTTATAAAATAGAATAAAAATAAAATTTCCAAAAAATAAAATTTCCAAAAAATAAAATAAAATTTCCAAAAAATAAAATTTCCAAAAATAAATGAAATAAATAAATTAAGATCAAATTAAAAATAATAAAAAGCAAAGGTATTTTCACCTAATCAAATGGGATCTACAACAATAAAAAGTGGAGTCGAAGAGAAATTATATTCTCCTTTTCGTGGTTCGACGACAGCCACATAAGAGCCGGTATTTTATTATCTTCGCCCTCACATCATGCATCCACCCAGGTAAGTGGAAAATTACGACAAATTGTGTAAAAACAAATTATTGTTAAATGGAAATAATTACAACAAATCATATAATTGCAAACAAATGGTTATCATTACTGAGATAACATACAATGATATCTTTCCTTACGATTGTCCCAAAGTACAAGTTTTCCGAGTTAGGAGCTTTCGCTCGGTAAATTAATTAGTTTTGTCCGAGAATATGTTAATAAGTTTAGTGAACTTATTAACATACTCTCTGACCAAAGTAAAAATAATTCACCGGACATTTAAGTTTCCAAATTCATTTCGCCAGATAAAGATATAACTCATAAAAAAATAAATATTAAAACCTATTACAGCACATAATTTATTACATTCTATTTTAATATTTTTATTCAATACAGTACTAATTTTCCTAATTGAAAAAAATTAGAGTTCTTATCGGGATGCTGGAACTGATTAATGGAATTTTAGTTTAATGCAATGGGGAAAAATTATTTGATATACGAGAAAATTAAGTTACGAAAGCGAGGAATTTAACTCATATGTCAAGCAACCATTGTAATTGTTAACTCACACGTAATAATCATATAAAAATAGTTACCATATAATTGTGTATAAATCAATTAATATTAGATAAGACTATTTGATATCATATAGCAGTGTGCAAACAATTGATTATAGAAAAAATGCATTAAAAAAACGCAGTGGAACATTGGAAATATAGTTATGATTGCAATATTCAGCTTTAATTAACCTATAAATACATTGATATGCCGTTAAACAAATTAACCTAAACTGAGAACTCTGTAGCTGTTGACGCACTCTTTTGTGTGCATTTTTTTGAGTGAGGAATCGGAAACATTAGATTAAATTAACGCTATCGTGATTGACATTTCCGAGAACAGAGAAACGTTTGGAAATTATTGAGGAATTGCTATTATTCTTGCAGTAATTTTTTAGAATTCTTTGGTGTTTCGCTCTATAATTTTGAATAATATGTTGCAACTAGCTTTCTTTCAGTGCATTGTGAGATCGAGTGGACGAACGAGAAATATGATATTCATTGCCTGCACCAAAATGTAAAGAATACTGTTTGGATATTGCACTAATACATATTGACCCAAACAACGGGAAGTATGATTTATATTGAAAAAGGTATCTCTAAAGACATCCATTTGTGAAATAATAAAAAACATCTTCTGGTATAAATATCTTCAAGTTAATTATATATATATATATATATATATATATATATATATATATATATATATATATATATATATATATATATATATTCAGTTAGCCATAGCTGACCACCAGCTGATTTATTTGTCTATATAGGTGTTTGTGACTCCAAAATTTGATTACAAAGCAAGGTAATTAAGCTTCCTTTATAATTAAAATGGAGCATGTTTATGGACGTTTAATCCATTTCTTTGGGGGTTTTATTTTTTTTTTGGGGGGGGGGCATTATGATCAATTTTAGGTTTATACCTTTTTAAATTCTTTCAATGATGTTGAATTCTGAATCTGTTAAAATCGTGACCGTTTGATCAGAAGTATTGTTCTAAAACTATTAATTTTATGTGTTCCATAGTTTCGATTACTTAGTCTAACATAAAGTGGCCAATCTGATTTTATAACATATGGTTTTTTGGCAGTGTGTGCAGTCCACTAAATGAATTAAATTTATGCTTCTACAATTTTATTTGTGGTAAGTCTTTTTAGTTGTGAAGCTGGTGAATGTTTTGCAAGATGGTTACATCATAGGCTGTTCTTAATATTACTTGGTTGGCAAAATTTAGAGAATTTGTGATTATTACTACCAATTTATTAATACACATGAAGTTAATACAAAATCGAACATAAAAATTATTTCTACCAATATGTTGATACATATTGATATAACGAAAATTATTTCTACAATTTTATTTATAAACATGGAGGCTAATGAAAATAATTTCTAGATATTTATTGATACACAAGAAGTTAATGAAAATTATTTCTAGCAATTTATTTATTCACACAAGCTTAATGAAAAATTCAACATAAAAATACTTCTACCAGTTTATTATTACTCATGAAATCATTGGAACTTATCTCTACCAGCTTATAAATACAAACCATACAAAAAGCGTTACCTATGAATGATTTACTAACAAAATTACTCATACGGGAAAAAAAGATTTGGTATTAAATAGCACACAAGGGTTGATATTCCATAAAACAGAATAACCAACCAACTACCAATTAATGCAGATTAAGTTAATAAAAGATCTAACAAAACTATTTCTACAAACCATAAATTAATAGCAGAAGATTATGCATCAATCAACCCACAAGTGTTTATATGTTATCAAACTAGTCGCGTCGAGTTCAAATCCTAGACGTGGTAATTGCATTTCACTTAGCGCTAATACCCTTTGGAAAGGTATGAATCCTACTCTCCCTCCAGCTATGGATAAATAGTAGGGCAGACTGGGCTCTTTAACCTTTGCTAGGCAACCGGTCTCGGAGAAGGAAAACTCTGAATTCAAGCCTGTTGAACTCCGCTTAAAAATTGACCTTGTGTCACATCCAGCTTGTGTGGAGGGGTTTGTAAATAAACAAATTAACATTGATTGTGCGATGTTCATTTCCTACGATGAACGCTTCCGTGGATGTGGATGTGGATACACGAGTATGGGAGTGGATGTGGATGTGTATATACGGATGTGAATTTTGATATACATGAATAAGCTTTGATGTGGATGTTTATATACCGCTACAACGTGGATATGGATGTGTATATGCAAGTTTGAGAGTGTATGTGTATGTGTATATACGTGTAGAAGAGTGGGTGTGTATGCGTATATTCTGGTATGAGAGTGAATATGAAGAGGCATGATATGCCGAAACACGTGTCTGTGGATGACTTATTAATATATGCTCCCATAAATTTGGTAATGAGCTCTCTAATTGGTAATTTAAATTAACTCTCACTACTAAGCAAATAAGCAATGATCATTTCTCCGGAAATTTGATCTCTCAGTGACCGAAAGATACATACATTTCTATGTATTTAATAGTTTAAAAACACCAGTCCCCGCATCAGCTGTCAGTGGGCGAGGGGATAAGATATCGGACTACCATGCGGTCAGTCTGAGTTCGAACCCTACCCAAGGATAGTTGTGTCTAGCCACACTGAAGAGGCATGATATGCCGAAACACGTGTCTTATTAATATATGACTTATTTATATATATATATATATATATATATGTATATATTTATGTATATATATGTATATATATATGTATGTATATATATATATATATATATATACGAGTATATATGTATATATACTGATATGAGAGTGTATGTGTAGGTATAGTCATATATGCATGTTGATGTGTATGTGGGGAATGTGTTTAGCAATACTAATCAGGTGTCTGTGGCTTCTAGCTGGATTTTGCCGGATATCAATATAATCATCAAATTCTTATGCCCCTCCCTCAGATTGCCTTCAAGCCAATAAAAATCAAATGTGAGGTTTTAATCATTATCAAAAAGCTTACTTCAAGATGCATCTTTAAAGGTCACATTGCGAAAATGAAAGAAATGCTGGTGCTCAAGGTAACGTAGTCGAAAATGTCAGGTCTAGTATTCAAACATATTTTTGCTTTATCCCAGCTGAAAGTACGCGATTATAAGTGCCAATGTTTGTATGTGTGCTAACGTATTCTCTCTCTCTCTCTCTCTCTCTCTCTATATATATATATATATATATATATATATATATATATATATTATATATATTATTTATCCACAGACAGTATTTCGATGTTTATGTCTCATCAGTGCGGCTCGACTTTAACAGCTACATCAAGCCGGGAGGGAAACCAGACAGAATTCTTGTATGTCAAGCTCCTTACCCTCACGACCGTCAGTAACTGTCAGTAATGGAGGTTTTAAGTGGTCTTTGAATTCAAAATTTTCCTTATCCTAGACCAGTTGCCATACCAAATTTAAAGTGTCCAGAATTCCCTACCATTTATCAACAACAGGAGGGAGGATTGTTGCATTCATACTTCTGAGAGTATTAACACTTTGTGAAATGCAAACAGCCGCGTCTCGGATTTGAACTCGGATTATCGTTTCCATATCACATTGGGAAAGAAATTTGCTGGGGGCTGCTGATTACCCTGAAATTGCAAAGACAAACACTACTGGATTATTATATTTAAACGAATTGATACAAATTCACAAAGATAAGACCACCCTCATTCACAATGAAATCACTTACACATTGTGTCTCATAAACGATGTAAAATTGTCATGTAACTTGAGTTATTTAATGTAAGTAAATAAGAAGTCGAATATATGGAAACATTTTAACAACTTACGTGCCAAATGATAAAATATATATTATAGTATATGATAATATATATATATATAAACTATTTTTTAAAAAAGGAACATTAGTAAATTGCTAATATACATAAAGTTATAAGTTCAGTCTAAGGAAGTGACCCTCCAGAAAAAATGTAATTCTGTGCCGTGAGGTAAGACATAATTAGAGATCGATATTTGGCCTGTATGCTTTATAAAATTTACATCTTAAAAAAAGCTATAAAATCCGAGAGATATTAAAAATTATTTCTCTCTCTCTCTCCCCCTCTCTAACTCTCTCTCTCTCTCTCTCTGCCTCTCTTTCCCTCCGTCCGTATGTCTCCCTCTACATATTCATACATATATATTTACATATATATATATATATATATGTGTGTGTGTGTGTGTGCGTGTGCGTGTGGAGAGAATGAAATTAAATTATAAAGGTACTTCCATTTGGGTGTTATATCTTTTTAATCACCCTCTCTATACAGTTAAACTTACATACATTCGGATATCAGAATGTTTATTCTATACTATTCTAAAATAATATTGTAAATTGAGACGATACCACAGGTGAGTGCGAGTTGATTTAACGCTCTATTGCTTAGCTTGAACAGGCAAAACCACGTGGCACCAGGTAGTCTAAAGTCTGTTGACTATAATTTTCAAGACAGTAGTCAGTTTTTGTGAAGGCACAAAAATACGTGAGCAATCACTTTCCTGGGAACCAAGATCAAAAGTAGATCATCATATATTTCTTTGCAAATATACCAATATTTATGAAGATAATTTAGTAATACTATTATTTCATATTTAAGCAAGAAATTAAATAGATAAACTTGCATTTACACACACATACAATCATACACAAAAACATATATAGTGCGATGGGTAAATTATCGCCATCTTGAATTATTAATTTCGTACGTGTGCTTTGTTTGTTTCAGGAGTCACTGTTTGTGAGGAAAGCAGCACCATGATGCATTTTACTCCTTCAGAATTGTTGGAAACGGCATGCTGTACTGCTTGGCATTCACACTTGATGCTCCAATGAAAATATTGCAGAGTGTGTGTGTGTATCTGAGAACAGTAAAGAGGATTAGAACATAATTGGAGTAACCTAAATGTGATTACGAAGGTACAGTAGTTTAGCAGCCTCACTTCTGATAAGAAAAAAACTCCAGGAATTTTTGATAAGATCCAGGCCATGGATGACAACGATCAGACAAACAGGGGAACACAGTCATGGCTAAGATAAAAATTTCTGCGACCACATCACACCAAACATCTAGTGGTCTAAATCCTCAGATTGCAATCGCTTGTAACAGTAGAGATGAACTGAAAGCAACTATAACGGAATCCTTTAGGGATTTAAACTAATAGACCACCGGAAGGCTTGCATAAGAATCCGAAGTCGTCTGGAAGGCGAGGTTGAAGCCGATGGTGATTTCTTTGAATAGATTTAATCTATAGTACTTCAAGATATGTTCATGTAATTTTGGTTAATGTATTTGATAAAGTGAGATGTCAGTGTTCTTTTCAATTTAGGGTAATTTATACGACAATGTGCCTAAGTAAACAAATCCTACTTTAAATCAGCCTATCAATTTCCGCCTCTCTCTATATATCTTCGTTAACCACTCTCTATATAGTTTAGTATCTCTCTAAGAGTAAAAAGAAAGATTAGAGCGTCAAGAATGAGATTGACTTACTCTGTTTGATTGTTATCATTCTAAAGCCAGAGCTTATGGCTGTCTACACCTCTTACTATCAATACAAATAAATTCTCTCAAATTTAAATAGGTCCGAGATTTTTATAACTGAATTTAGGAAATAATTAAAATCAATTTATTTTGCAATAAAATCATGATTTGGGGTGTTTTGGGATTAAAAACTGTACGAATTAAGTGAAAAAGAAACGCAATACCGAGATAAATATTACGGTGCACTGACCCTTTTTTACGATAGATTACTATGTTTTTATCTGTCGGTCATGTTAACATACGTTTTTTTTTAATTTACTTTTATGTTTCGTACAGTTTTTAATACAAAAAAATAAATCAAGTTCATTACAAAATGAATTGATTGGAATCAATTAAATTCTCAGCTTCAGTTATTTGAAGTCCTTGGAAAATAACTTCTGACGATAATGTTTTAATAACTTAATTTATTTTTTAGTAAATAAGTTGTCTTTTCTGTTAGAAAATAATTCTGACGCTAATGTTTAGCTGACACTATCTCTAAATCAAGAACCCTGGACCGCTATTATGTCATAGCTAAATCGGCTTCTATATTTTCTTCCAGTAGTTTTTATAGGCTGCTGTAAACAAATGAAAACAATCGTAATAAAATACTACTTATCTAACGAAATTCACCTCTACCGTAACACGCGAAGATCTTAATAGAAATAAGGTCGTCATCCTTTGCTCCCTCGCCACTGTTCTTTTATACTCGGTCCGGCCGAGACGTCACAACTCTCGTCTCGTCAGCTACGAGACTTGCCACTATAAATTGCCGCCTCAAGGACACTCCCGAGTTTTACCGCCACAACTAGTCGACTTGTCACATATTTTGTTCTTCCGCCCACACGTGCAACATGCCACCCGCTGTCTCTTCGATCGACGGACCGTTGTTGGCTCATCACAGGTTCGTGAATTTTGCCCTTCCGTCTCACTACAAAAATGTGTGTGTGTGTGTGTGTGTGTGTGTGTGTGTGTGTGTGTGTGTGTGTGATATTTTACTTGGATAACGAAATCAATAAAACAAAAATACATTCATTACAAAAACGGCTAACTTCAAAATTTAAGAAGACGCACACATTTATATTAATGTATGTTTTCTAAAACAAATATCCAACTGTTAACAATCAAGTATTGCATTGCTGCAATGAGTAAATATCATTTCATGATGCACCTGCAGCATTGTTCCCTAACTGATCGCAAACGCAAGCCGTTGCTAAGTGACTGAATCATTTAGACTGTGGTTATTACACTAAATCCTAAAGAGACGAGGATTCTTTCTATTAAAATGCCTTTAATATATTAAAAATGGCAATTCTAAGATGTTTGAACAAATATGACCGTTTTTAAATTGCCAAAACAATAGGGAACCCAAGCAAAATGATTCCACGACAAAAACTGACAACTCATTTTAGCAGTAATTTCACCCTGAGTAGATGAATAATTTGGAATTGTATCAGAGTTAACAGAGGCATAACGGGTAGAAACGCAATGGGTATTAGATATAGAGAAAAAGGTTTACTAAGCAACGCTACAAGGTGAAAAAAGTAATTTGAAATTTCTAAGTTGAAATAATAAATTCCCGTGAGATCTCGCTGTTTCTTTCTTCCGATGTTTTGTTAGATATTATTTATAGGAAAATCAGACAATTCTATTCTCATTATTTAGGTACTATATGACACCTTGTAAGCAAAGATTGCTAAAAATGGGCAAGAGTGTTCTTCAACTTTGACAGTAGATTTAATTCAGTAAGACTCTTTTTTGTCAGATGGCGTAAAGAATAATTTTCAAATTTCTTAAAATGTCAGTTACAGTAACAGATTGTAGAGTATTAGTCTGTTCTCTGACACTTGTTTCAAAACACTCCTTTGTCTGATCATCTTGGTTATGCTTCTTATATGAAGATTAATGGTGCGGTCCACGTTTACTGCAGTCGAAGTCATGACTGATATATCTAATGTGGGTCATGCAAGCACGGTCAAAGCGACTGCAGCTGAATGACTGGTCAGAGTCTGATAGTGTTATGTTGTTGTTTCTTCCCTGATTCTTTTCTAGAATCGGAAACTGCGTGAGTTCTCAAAGTAGGAGACAACAAGTTTAGTGGTGAGAGGTCAGGCGTTACGGTTTTCAGCTAGGGGGTATGATTTTTTCCAACAATCATTGTATCGTTTCTTTTATGCTGCTCCGTCACGATAGCCAGTAGAGAATTCGAAGTAAAGTGTGATCTTAAACAGGCAAAGATTTCTCATCACATATGACAAATAGATGCTGCACTATATAATAATATTGTTAAATAATGTTTGCTATGTCTTTTATTCATCAGGTAGTAGAGGTATTTGAAAGATATTTAAAATTCTTATCGTATAAGTTTAATTGACACTTTAAGGTCAGTTGAAAACTTAAATTTCATTTGGCGACCTAATGACAGGTGAAAAAAATCATAAAAGCTGAGTAATTAGAGTGGAACTTTAATTAGTAATATGAGAAACTACAGAGAGCGCGGTTGTCCAAATTCCATATCTTCATCTTCGGAATTCGGGAATCGGGTAATATAATGTGTGTAAAAGTTGTCAATGAAGTGAATAAATAAGGTGCGAAAAAGAAGGTATTATTATTGATCCTAACAGTAAAACCTTGAAACAGCGTGGTGTATCCACAAAAGACAGCATGGCGAAAAGACTATATGGCGACAAGAAACAAGCACAAAGATGGGCAATTGTATGAATAAGACTCTATATAAAGATAGATTGGTCATTCCGTAAGAACATTTCCAGTCCGTGGATCTCTGTCCATTCTACTTGTCATACTTCAAAGACAGTAGAGCAATTCTTCCAAGCTAAAATGGTGGACGTTATTTTATGCTTCACTTAATGTTCAGATCCTAATTTAATTAAAAATCTTTGGAAGAATATCGAAGATACCATTAGAAAATAGAAATAGTCATCAGTTACTAACTTATTGTAAAAATAGCAGTATGAAAAATGACACCTTGAAAATATATAACTAATTAGATTGTTTGGTGTGTTTTTTGTTTAACCCTTTGCTTACCAAATTACCCCCATTACAGTACCAAATGTTTTTGGTATTTTCTACCTGAATGATGGTATAATCTAAAGTCCACTATCTATCTATCTCATAACTCATTCAATTCAAATAAAGTCCTATTATTATAATCTGGGTCTTTCTGTTCAATTATAAAGAACTAACCATCCATTTCTGTACATTACTTGGTGTAGTAGGCGTAGTATCTCAGTGGTGGAAGAGCCTCTGCGAGCGGTTTGACGTAGGCATAGATGTAATAGCATGTCAACATTTGTGAGTTTTTCATTGCTAAAGCCATTCTTATAGAAGCAAAAATAGTGTTACTATTTTCTCCATAGCAGCGGAATGATTGGGTTAATACATTTCCCGAGCGTATTAGACCAAAAAGTGTATGTAATACGACAAATTAGAGATATCGTGAGCTTCTGGTTGTACAGAAGTAATTAAAAGTCATGGCATGTTTACGCCTCATTAATATCTCGTGTCATTATTCATTAATTATATTGTTGATTTAATTGACATGTGTATTGATAATTGTGTTGTCTAATTAGTACACAATATTTTTTGTAATAAACAGTTTTATTTTTTTTACTATTTTGTTTTTGTTTTTCCATTCATTTTTACAAATGCCAATGTAGCAACGTGGTGTAATAGTTATCGTCGTTGGGAATGAACTCATCGACCCGAGTTCAAATCTTAAACAAGGCTGTTTGGATTTCTGATAGTGCTAATACACCTGGGAAAGGTTATGGATCCAACAATTCCCTTTCCAGCTGTGGATAAATAGTAAGGCGTCTCGGAATCTTGAATTATGGTTAAGCAATCAGTCTAGGAGAATGGAAATTCTGATTTCACACTTGTTAAACCCCACTTAAGTAATTGACCATATGTCACATCATTTTCGTGCGGAAATGTTGGTAAATATATAAAATAGAACATATTCAAGAACATTTGCAAATTTCTTAGCACAACGGAACCTAGAAAATTATTTAGTAAAAAATGAATCTGCACAGATTTTGTGAAACAATATATTTTATGAATTTTTCACTGGGCTAAAAGGTATTCCATTGCGTATGCACCCATAATAACACCGTTGAATATGACGTAAGGCTCAATAAACATTCAGCTGCTTTTATTATTTGGTGGTGATGTCGCATTATCACATTTTGCTTGACAGAAATGAATATATTCGCAACGAGAAATGACGAAAGAAAAAATTGATCCATTAAGAAGATGAAATATTCTCACGATATGTGCATAGATTAAATTTTGGATGTTTTTATTGAAAGACCATTTTAGCTATGACTAAACTAGCATTTATCTATCATGTAATTTCCGCAATAGCAGCCTGTGGTAATACAAATGTTATTATTTCGTGATAGAATCCTTATCACGCTGCCTTCCTCATTTTCTTCGTTACATCTGCTTTCTATTCTATCTGAATATTTCGGATTCCGAAAAAAATTGTTTGATTTTTCGAGGGATTTTCAGAAAATTAGTCTCCATCTTTCTCACCATTTATTACACATCTCCATGAAAACTATTAAAGACACAGAATGTCTTTTTAAACCAATTTTTATTGTTTGTGTTTTGTTGACTGGAACATATTATATTATTAAATTGTTTGGGACATATGTATTATGTTATTTTTTTTTGTTAAATGTTATGTATATTAAACTTTCATATGTGTATTGTTCATGCTAGTTAGTTTTTTTGTCTTTCCTAACCGAATGTTTAGTGTAAGTGGATCCATGGGAGTATATATGCATTATAAGGACTTACTGTTGGTTTTAAACAAATACCCACTATTCTTATAGAGTGAAATAGATATAAACATCTCCGGGTAGAATGTGAACAGGGTACGCCGACTCCTTTTTTTCCTCACCAGTTACCATCACTCCATGTGAGGTAATTTAGATAAGAGTATAAAATACAGCATTAAAAAAACTCATTAAATATGTTTGAGATAAATTAGATAAGGGTTTAAAATACGGCATTAAAAAGCATTAACGATTAATCTATCTGAGATAATATATAATATATTTATAATAAAACAACCACAGTGTGAATTATGTCGAACACCAGTTAAACACTTCTACATAGCATGTGAACCTTTCGCTCTCATCAGAAATTCCTTTTTAACAAAAATAGTATGGAGAATTTGCTTGAAATTATCAGCATCGATGAGATTCTTTCCTTTTTGAGAGAAGTGAAATCATACCAAATGATAAAAACCTGAATCTGATTAATACCATACAAAAGTAAGCACTAACCCGAACCCCGACGACGCTAAAATACTGTTAAAAAACTGTTAACTACAAATATGTACATATAGACATACAAAGTATATTATTCCCTAACTTCTAGACATAAAATAATCCCAGAAGGAGAAGGAAAAATCTGAATTCAAAACTCTTAAATCTCCGCTTGGACTACTAGAAGAATAAGCTCAGAGCTACTTAGTGACCTATTTCAATTTTATTTATTTATTTTTTTAAACAGCTGCTGTTTTGTAGGATGTTGCTTCCAGGATTTGTTCAAAACAGCACACAGCACCCCTCTCTAGTTCCCATGTAGCAATTTCTCCAGGCATTTTCAGTCCAAGTGGTGCAATCATACAGTAGTACTAACATAATTGCAGCTTGGAAAAATTCCCATTTTATGACTGTGAGCTAACCAGTACTTATTCTTGTAAATGGTGTGTTTGTGGAAAGTAACTCGATGTTTATTTCTTAAGTTTCCACCTATCAATTATCTCATGTTTAAATAACTCAGCGTCAGACTTTATATATCACGACACAAGATCTTTTAACTGATTCTTTTTCATATATTGAATACATATTTACGTTGTTCGCATGAACCTATAATACTTATATGAGTAAACAAGTCTAATTGCTCACACAGGAGTTAAGACTAAAGAAACCCGAAAATAACCATTTGCTAACTTCAGCTTACTATATATCTACTTATCAATAAAATACTTTTACATTTGTCTACTTGTAAATAATGGAGAGAGCAGAATTCTTATTCGTAAAAACGATGTACACTTATCACTCATTATTGCTTGTAAAGATATTGTTTAAAAAATACACGCTAATGACTTGTTTTCTTTATGTCCACTTGAACAAGTTCAGCATCTTTTAATGATAGAGTAGAATATTATTTTTTGTTGCATTCTTTTTTGATTTTATTGAAAGCTGGCGTCTTAATTGGAGTTGTCTGCAACGAACACTATTCTTCTGTTTAATTGGTCACCTGTTTGTACGAAAGAAACAAGAGGAGAGAATAACAAAATAAATCAAATATAAAAGTTTAAGAAAAAGAAAAAAAGGAAAAGGAAAAAAAAGAGAGGCAATCATGAAGTAAGTAGGGAGATTAAGATGAAAGTGAATTATAAGAGACATTGATTACATGAAAGAAAATAATGCTGAAGAGGGAATATGAAAATGACGGAAGGAATGAAAGGTGAATGTCTTTGAGAGAATGAGGTACAAAAAAAATGAACATACATAGAGAAAAGTGGATTCACCTACTGATATATTTTAAGTGAGAAGACGATATAAATGAATGAAGATGTTAAAACACACAGTGAGTATGAAATTATACAATTACAGAGAAATATAATTTGTGTAATGATGTGAATAGATAGTAATAATAGTATTTTAAAGAGAAAGAATATATATATATATATATATATATATATATATATATATATATATATATATATATATATATATATATATATATATATATATATATATATATATAAAAAAACACGGTTTGTTTTAAATGGCATTTTGCCGATAATTTTTAGGGAGAATAAGTGCTTAATTGGAGTCGTACCTAATTTTGAAAATTAATTAATTAATAAAGAAATAGGCGGGAATACCTATTAAAGGTATGGCTAAACAAATCGAGAAAAATCAATCTCTGTATGTACATTTCGGCCTATTAGGCCTCATCAGCAGAGCTATAGATCGGAAGACCGCCCTGTGCGTGATTTGAAACCGGACTGCCAAGCTGACAGGCCGATCCCATAACCTCTACACTAAACGGACTTCTTAGATTTTATTATTTGTTTAGTGTAGGTTAATATTCTACTTCAAGTGACTTTTATTACACGGTCTTCCGATCTATAGCTCTGCTGATGAGGCCTAATAGGCCGAAATGTACATACAGAGATTGATTTTTCTCGATTTGTTTAGCCATACATTTAATAGGTATTCCCGCCTAATTCTTTATTAATTAATTAATTTTCAAAATTAGGTACGACTCCAATTAAGCACTTATATGACCGACCCACGTGCGGTTGATACATTATAATGCAATAGGGTCCTCATATTAGTTGAGGATGGGCCGAGTGTTGCTTTTTAAAACCGTCAAGAGAATTGGCCCCGAAACGGTTTGCACACTTTCTCTTCTGATGAGCCTATTTCAGTTGTAAACATCGTTTGTTTTTTCATTATATCTTATTCATATATATATATATATATGTGTGTGTGTGTGAAATGCAGCCAGCCTCGTCCAAGTTTTGAACTTAGGTCAGCGAGTCCATTTCCTACTACGATAAGCATTACATCAGGCACCTCCAAACGGTTGACTATACTGCTACAGAGAAATATAACTGATATAAATTAATAATAATAGTATTTTAATGCAAAAAATATACACAATTAAATAATTTAAAACTCCCACTGTGTATAAAAAAAATATTCCGTTTCATAGATATATTGCTGGTATAGATTAATATGAATATACATATATTTACGAAACCCTCCGGAGGAGCAGGATATGACACACGGTCAATTTCTTAAGCGGGGTTTAACAGGTTTGTTTTAAGAGTTTTCCTATCCGACATTAAAAGAGCCCAGTCTGCCCTACTATTTACCCATAGCTGGAGGGAGACTATATAGATTCATACGTTTCCCAAGGGTATTAGCTCTATGAAATGCAAACAGCCTTGTCAAGGATTTGAACTCGGGTCGACGAGTCTATTTCCTACGACTCTAACCATTACACCACGCACCTCCATAATATGAATATATAGAAAGTAAAATTAATGTTAGGTGCAGTTGTCGCTTATCTATATAAACAGTACAGTCAAGCAGTCTATTCCATTTTCACAAGCATTAGATAGACCTAGAAGATTGTTTTCATCTGGGGTGGAGCACCATACATACCATCAGCTCCATACTTTACTGCACAGATTCAAGCTGTGCAACTCATGCTGTGCTAGGGGTCAGTGGCGAGCCCGAAACCTAGTGGTTCTTTGGTGGATGCTTTACTGACTGTGAAAACCGGTACCAACTCACGGTGGCCATCAACGGTGAGAATGATGATGATGATGATGATGATGATAGGCGTGTACCTTTGGTGTTTGAACACCGCCGCCACCACTAACACCCACGATAGAAAACTGGAGAAATGGACTCGTGGGTCTGTACGTGTAAAGCGAATAATATTTTTCAGCGAAATTGAGATATGAATGAATGAAAATTTTAAAGGTTCTAATAGGAAAATACTCCGTTTCATAGAAATATAGCTCATGTGTAATAATATGTATGGATAGAATTCATAGTATTTTGAGGCGAATACATTATATAAATAAATGGAAATCTCCAAATAAGAAAATACACCCTACCTGAGATATATAGATGATGGAAAATAATATGAACAAATAATAATTAATTAATTAATGGTGTTTTCGTACAAAAAAATAGCATAAATCAATGAAGATATTAAATCTTCCAATATGAAAATATTGCATTCCATAGATATATAGGGGTGTGTGGGCTTATATGAATAGATAGTTATAATACTGTTTTCATGCGAAAAGATTATATAAATAATATGAAGTAAGACTATTATGAATGAAGATCTTAAAATTCCAAATGACTATGGAAATATTCCTTTTCCGGGAAGGATAGTTCATGCAGAAAAATATGAGTAGATAGTACACAGACACAGATACAGACACACACACACACACACACACACACACACACACACACACACACACACACACACGCACGCACACAAATGCAGTTGCACTAATTTACAAGTTCGGTAAATAATGATGTTGAACTAAAGTAAAAAAAATAAAAATAAAGTTTTACGAAGAAAGCCAAATCTTTTATAAAGTATTCTATAACTCCATACATTCTATCTAAAAGAAAGTAAAAAATTCAAATTATTATTATTATTATTATTATTATTATTATTATTATAGTAGTAGTAGTAGTAGTAGTAGTAGTAGTTGTTGTTGTTGTTGTATTTTCTTTCATCTTTTCATAAAAGTCGAGTTCACATACGTAAGTAGTAATATCTCATCTACAGAAAGAGATATCAATATAAGCATACAAAAAGTATGACCTGGTATAGACAGATTATCGATCATATGGAAATCTGATTTCTCTGATGAGATAAAGTGAGAATTCTCCGAGGCTGTAGCCTTGTCAGTTATACAGAATGTCTGCACCACTTTGACTCTAACATAATTATTCGAAAAAATGTTACATAAGAACTGTACAAGGGTGGTGTGTGCTGTTTTGAAAAATCCTGGAAGCGGAACACAACAAAAAAGCAGCTGTATGGTCACTTACCATCTACCAGTCTAACAATTTGTGTAAGACGAAGAAAACATTATAGACACTGCTGGGGAAATAAACATGAACTCATAAGTGACAGTCTCCGATGGGCACCCACACATGGACACACCAGTGTAGGCCAACCAGCAAAAAAACATAATCAATGAGCGCTGTGTAGATTTCTGGATGTTGCGCAGGGGACCTCCAAGAGGTGATGGCCGATATGGACGGTTGGCTGAACGTAGGAATTATGAGTTTAGAAGCAATACTCGTGTGGGGGGGGGGTCTAAAACCCTGAATCCACTTGGAAACCTGAATGTTTTTTTTTGTTTTTTTTTGTTGTGTTTCTTGCTTAATAACTTATTTGAAATAATACGAATTGATAATAATTATTGTAGATTATATATTATTATCTATATTTTTGCTTGAAAGCAATTACAATGCGTATATCGCATAAAATTGGATAATTATAGAAGATAATAATGACAAGTGAATTTCGGTAGATAATTATTATGTGTGTAGAACATCGTACAGACTGTTTCAACTTTATTAAGTCTCATCAGCGATGTATACTAACGATTTCCCTTCGACTGAAATCGAAACCGGGACTTCAGCAGGATAGTCAGAAACCAGACTGCTTCGGCCACGATACAGCACGGGAAAATCCTTGCGAAATTAACCGGTCAATGATACTGATACGTCTCTACCATATGAGGTAAGGGGACGTTGAGTGAATAATAACAAACCCGGGCCTTATGCTCTTCGGCGAAGGAAATAAGATTTTTGGATGTTTGTTTATTTTCGAAGCATTGTTGATTAAAGTGTATATTATTATTTATATTTTTGCTTGAAGGCAATTACAATTCGTATATCGCATAAAATTCGATAATTATAGAAGATAATAATTCTTTACCGAAATTCACTTGTCATTATTATCTTCTATAATTATCGAATTTTATGCGATATACGCATTGTAATTGCCTTCAAGCAAAAATATGAATAATAATATATACTTTATCAATAATGCTTCTAAAATAAACTAACATCCAAAAATCTTATTGTAGATTACTTTATATGTAAAAAGTTGAAATTATTCCACACTTTTAGTGATTAATTTATCTTATATATGTTGGATATGTGTTGAATGATAGTATAAAACTAAACTCTTCTGTCCCTAAATGCACGTATTTATGTGCAGTAATCTATATGCAACTAGGTGTGAGCATATATGTATCGGTTAATGTGTGTGGTTATGAGTATACTATATATGTATGTATATACATGGATGTGTGTATAGTAGAATCAAATGAGTAGCTACACAAGTTAGTGAGGTTGGCAGATGTTAATATATGATAAAATAAAAAGTGAAGGATTTCTCGATGGGAATGACATTTTTAATGTCCATATTAAATCAGTTTGTTCCAGATATTTAGCAATCTTCACACTGACGGAAACACATCTGAAATTAATAGTTCACATATACTATTTCACATAGACTAATTTACATATTAGTTAAATTAATATCGCATCTACAGAAAGAGATGTCTAAGTATGTATAATAATAATTTGAAGTTTGTATTGAGATTTTGTACTGCTGCATCTAGCCAAGTGTCATGGCAATTGAAAAATGAACGTAGCAGGACTAGCATATATTTTATGTTTAGGTAAAGTGTAAAACGTAGACAAGAGAGATAACAAGTGATTTTTTAAATAAGATACTCACAAAATATAAACTGACAAGTAAAACGATATTCTTGCGGATCATTTTAGCGTATAAAGCAAAAGAATCAAACGGAAAAATCGAATGTTATATTTTAGGTTTTGGTTGCTTCAAAACTCCACACATTATAGAATATTGCACTAAAGCCTATGTTCCGATGTCTAGACATGGAAATTGGAGTGTAATATTGAGATTGGCGAAAAAAGTAGTGACACAAATAATAAAAAAAGTAAAGAGATACAATTGCAGAGAGAAATTAGAGAAATTAGGATTAACAGCTGTACTAGAAAGCAGGATGAGAGTTGATCTAATTGAAACTTTCGAGATGATGAATGGAATTTCTAATTATAGTAGACATATTTTTTATTTGGATGATTTCAGAAAAATGGTGAGAAAAAGAATTTATGAGAAAATATTAGTTTTTGAGGAACTGTCAGATTAATTACTTGGCCCAATTTGATCTGCATATACATATTGTATTAATAATGTATTTGTTCGGGATAAATATTTTTCAGTTTTGTTAAAGGTTGGTGTGAGAAGATAAAAAGGAGGATGCCAAACGAGACATAACATAATGATAATATTTTAGTACTTGTAAAGGTAGAAACAATATCTATATTTGGTTTAATTTGGTTGTTTGGCTTAATGACATATCAACCCCTATGGGTTATTCAATGCCACATCTTATTTATATATATATAGGATTTGTTTGAGAAATAAATTTAGAAAACAGCATGTGTATTAATAAATTAGTAGAAATAATTTTCATTAATATCACATGTATTAATAAATACTGGGGGTTGACCCTTAGCCACTGCTTTCTATCACAAAAATATAAAATGTTGTAGATCTTAGCCATAAGAGCAATTTGAAGAATACAGACAGGGTAATCATATAGTGATTACCCTGTTTGTATGTGTGACCCTGGTACTATGTAGTCCCGTGACATGCAACACATCATTTTGCTGGGGCCTGAACGGACCAGACCATTGATCAGATCGGGTGTCTCTGACCAGTCGCCAAAATGATGTGTTGCATGTCACGGGACTACATAGTACCAGGGTCACAGACGGTTCAACCACTACAATCCTGTCGTCAGACAATAGGGTTCTCCACCCACGACCAACAGGTGGCCCAACTGGCAGTCTTACTCCTCTGCAGTGGTGAAGTCGGTGTAATCTACTATTCCGGTGGAAAGGGTAGACAATATCTAGACATAGGAATACATTGTAGATCATCAAGGCGACATTTCATCTTTCTTTAAATTTAGTTGTAATTTCTGAAAAGTCATTTTGACATTTGCATTGAGTAGATTCTTTTTCAGGTGTTTGAGTCTCTATTTAAGATTTATGATGACTTTAAATATCTCCAAAAATGATGTTTACAGTTGACCTCTGCATAAATGTATTTTTTGTGTATAACAAATTCTCATTTATAACACGCACCCCTAAATTTGCACCATGAAATTCTACCAAGAAATTATCGTGTTGAATATGCACTGAATTCTTTTTAAAATGGCTACTAAATTTAGCATTTGTTCAACTTTTCAGCAGTTCTTACTGAATAAAAATAAATATATATATGGTTTTCACTATGTACTAAATCAGAAAAATTTACCCATTATTGAGAGCAAACATACGGACATACTCACAGAAAAATTCTATAAATGCATAAATATGGTTACATTAGAAAAAATAAAATTATAAATAGACTCATATTCTCGTGGTTTTAATGATTTATGATAATACCCTGTTTTGTTCCCGTGTGTTTTTTGTACAGTTACGACCTATTTTGTCAGTCCTGGTGCGGGATCGAAAAGGACATGTTCTTCATTTTTCAATATGTGTCTATTCTGTTCGTAGGACGCACTGGAGACAATTTGAAAAAATGTATTGCACTTCACTAGGAAAAACTTTGAATATATTTAATTTTTTTCAAACCTTTTTATTGCATCGTTTCTTTCACTTTATTCGTGGAACATTGTGTACAATTTACATATTGAGGACACACATATTATGCTATTCTGTTTTTGCATTTGTATTCATTCAACATTCATGTAGGCATTGTCCATGCGAGTGAGTTTTTTGTCTTTCCTTACAGAATGTTCGGTGTTAATTTACATTAGGATGTACTAATAAATTATGATGATCTTGTGTTGATTGCAAACTAATGTTGAATAGTCTTATTATTACTTATCATTGTTATTACGTTATCTTATTTGTTTCTTGTAAATCTTTTCGGCTTCGTCGCTAGTTTAGTTATCTATGTCGTATCTCTTTCCGCAACCATCTATTTAATTTTTAATTTAAATCAGGAACACAAAGACTTCGATTGTTTGATGTACATCTTTGTTATTCGAGACCCCATATCTGAACGCGCTTTGTAGAATATTTCTTCTACTTTCCCACAAATTTGACCATCACGTGACAATCTAAACCAATGAGAATTAACCCACCCCAGGTTAGTCAGGGGTCAACGTTTGCCGGTCATACCTATCTGTAACTTCCCAAGATTATTACGGTTAATCGTTAACTTTTTGAATTCTGCACCACATTACAAAATGAATAGACTACACCATTCATTATGTAACACAACTACCCACTCTTCATACCATGATATAATTCTCCACTGGAAATAATCAAATTCTGAAGATTTTGTTTAGAAGAAAAGAATATATTTTATATAAAAATGTTAGAGATGTACTTCTTTATGTGCCAGACTGTACTTTTAGCAATAATTAATGCATCGAGGTTTTCAAATAATTTTCTCGAATTTCTTTAGACCCTTATAATTAAACAATGAAACCAATAAAAATACCTTAATTATTTTTCCCATAGAATATGATTTTACTTTCCTTCATTTAAAGTTCATCTTTGTATCGTCTTTTCCCGATCTGAGGGTTTTTCATATTTGCATGTCCTCACCACATAATTACTTAACTTTTATTCGTCTTAAATTATTTTCCTTTTTTACGCTTCTCATCCTTCAGCACATTAACCTCATCTTTGATATCATTCTGGTTTGTTTTAACAACTTAGTTATTTTGTTCTTCTCTTTCTAAGACCTTATTCCACTTTTAGAGTCATTTGTATCAATTCCTCCCATTGTATTCCACCGACATTTCTTTCTTTCTGTCGTTAATTCCATTCCTTAGGTTTTATTCATTTCCGGTCGTTCTCATCTAAAGTCGAAATTGAAAGAGTTAAGAGACTTTCAAATATGATCAAAGTTAATTATGAAATCTATTTCCAAGTCTCAAAAATAGAAATGCTGTAAGCGAACGTGAGATGCTAATCAACAGCATCCGTACAAAGACGCGAGAAAATAAAAATAAAATAAAACATATCAACAAAAATACGTCACGCTATTTTGTCAAGAAGTTTTTCATACAATGGATTAATGCCAGCGACGAATGTGAATAGCTTTCAATCAAAACAGTTTTATCAAACATATCAAAACAATTATAGGTCCTTCATTTCCATTTTTTTTTCAAATAGGGTATAAATGTAAATCACAGTTGCCTATAAAATGTATCGACTCGTGAATCATTAAACCTTTTATCAACACATTTTACCTTAGAATTTACGAAACATAGCTACCAGATTTACTTGTTTTCCAAATTCAAAATGTACGGTCAATATCAAAAGAGAGAATAGATATATAGTTACATACAATGTGTCATTAACTTCTATAATATATATATATATATTTACCAACCCCTCCGCACGAGCAGGATGTGACACAAGGTCAATTTCTTAAGCGGAGTTTAACAGGTTTGAATTCAGAATTTTCCTTCTCCTAGACCGGTTGCCTAACCAAGGTTAAAGACACCAATCTGCCCTACTATTTATCCATAGCTGGAGGGAGAGTAGGGTTCATACCTTTCCCAAAGGTATTAGCGCAAAGTGAAATGCAATTACCACATCCAGGATTTTAACTCGGGGCGACGAGTCCATTTCCCATGACTTTAACCATTACACCACGCGCTTCTATATATGATATATAACTTCTGTATATGATCTATAACTTCTACATATGATATATAAACGAAGTCTTCATCATCATCATCATCATCATCATCATCATCATCATCATCATCATTCACAACAACATAAACAACAACCTCATGGCTACGAGGCTTATATATTTTCCAATTTCAAAATGTACGTTGAATACCAAGAGAGAGAATAGATATATAATTACATGAAATGTGTCAATAACTTCTATATACGACATCTCAATTTAGTCATCATCATAATCATCAACAACATAACTCCCTTATGTTGTGCCTACAACACAGATTCCTTTGGCTCAATGTCAGCAAATATATAGGTTTCAGGCTCAACGGAACAAAAGCAAAAAAAAATTAAGAATAAAAAAAAAACCGACCAATTTAGACATGTAGAAAAAGTAGCCGAAAGTGACAGGTTAATAAATATTGAAAATTGCTCAATACACGAATGTATAGCCGTTTTTGGAAGAAATTATCTACTCAGGTTTCTCCTATATATATATATATATATATATATATATATATATATATATATAATTCCGGTTAACCTAAAGTCGGTATGGAGCACCACATCTACAATCTGCTCCTCCCTTTACCGTAAAGATCCCTCTACTATTCGTACACTGAGTTGCTGAGGGCCAGTATCGAACCAGGAACCTTGTGGGTCCCAGGCGGATTCTCTACTGACGGTGCTCAATAATTCGGATGGTATGTATACACAAGAAAAATAAAGTATTCTAAAAAGATAGATTAATTTTAGATGGTGAAGTCCACGTTAAAATTCATTAAAAAAAAACTTTTTGGGACCTAAGCATGTATAAAGTAATGTATAAACAGTAATAGAATCCTTTTCAAAATGAAACGAGAGATGAGAAAATATTAGGAAACAATGTTCTTTTTTGCGTTAGCTATTTTTAAGAAAATTTTGGAATATATATACATATATATATATATATATATATATATATATATATAATATATATATATATATATATGTTGTGTATTTTGGCATCAAGTTATTTTGTAGGCAGGTTTTATTGAATAACACGGAGCACTTTTTCTTCATTATTTGGATCTGTATCTTTTCCAGTCTTTTGGCAATCTTTCTGATGTTAGAATATATATATATATACATATATATATATATATATATATTGTGTGTGTGTGTGTGTGTGTGGTGTGTGTGTGTGTGTGTGTGTGTGTATTAATTATTTTCGTCCAAAGATATACCCTAAAATGTTTAAGAATATTTCTAAAAACGTGCTTAGGGATTTAATTAAAGTAGAGTATGTCTGTTGAAAGAAAAACTCAGTATTGTAGCGTGTCTGATACTCAGGATGTCACGGAATTGTGCAACAGGAGAACCAGATGGATACAACAATAGCATTACATTGGATAGCCACATTTGGAATATCAAAGACGATACAAACAGATCCCAAAGTATAAAGCAAAGTATGAAGAATTCAACGTAATGTAAACCGACGGGAAGATTTTCATAATGTGGCTCAAAGAACAATTACGCATAACAGATAACAAGATGTTGGTATATTGATAAACAGACATCCTTAATTAGCATACAAACACTTATTCATGGAATGCAGGTGTCTTGCTCACATCAGAAACCGTTATTCTAAAGCAAACAATATGAAAGATCTGTTTGAAAATGTCAACATGGAGGATATTCTCTCTTTTTTTGAGGGAAATAAAATTATACCATAGAATATAGCCATGAAACAAATCAATACCATACAACATAATCCCCAATAATGCTAACACATTTTAAAAACCAATTGCTAAAAAGTATAAAATAAAATACACGATATGTATAACTTCCTAACCATTAGGTATGTCATAACCCTAGACGGGTTGATATGCCGTTAAATTCAATAAACAAACAAGCAATTAATTAGCATACAAATGCAGTTATTTAAATACATTTCAAGCATAGTATTATTTTCCAGATTTAATTAAATAATTTGATGTAAAATATAAGAAAAAATATTTGGTATTAGAAAAAAGAATACATTTTAAAAAAAAAGAGAGAGAGAGAGAGACGGAGAGAGAGAGGGGAGAGAGACAGTGGAGGGATTAAGAGATGAAAAGAGAGACAGACAGACAGAAAAATAAATGACTTCTTTCTTTTTCTTTCATCACCCAAACAAACTCTGAAATATTAGTATCAGCCTGATGATTGTGTTTTCCAAACGCGTGAAACAGTTAGTAAAATACAATATAAGATATGAATAAATCGTTTACATATAAATTACATATAATTACACACACACACACACACACACACACACACACACACACACATATATATATATATATATATATATATATATATATATATATAATATATATGCTGCAGCCAATGATGTTGACTTGTTCTTCTTTTTGGTTCAAATGTGGCAGTCACTTAGAGAGTGGGATTGGTTCTGTGCAAAGCTTTTCCTCACTTAAAAAGCTTCAGGCACAGGCATTGCTTGAGATGCAATACATGTCCTTTATATGTACTAAGGCTGGCTGTTGCCTAAAACGGCAAATATTGTTTGAATTTTTTTTGTTATTATTATTATTGTTACAATATCAAGCAATGGCAATACTTGAATACGAGTTTGCTGCCATCATGTATGTATGTCTTAAGAGACATATGGTGATGCATAAGCATCAAATTTTATCATCTGATTCATATCATTCAACGGGAATGAAGTCTTTTCAATATCATATTTGCATCAAACTTTGTGGATCTGCAGCAGGTTTGATGAGTCATTTCAGGGCTCATTCTGGTGGTGGAGTTGTGGGATTGTGATGGACGGCAATGATCTGTAAAGATTATGCTATTGCCATATATATTAATGATTTGAAGGCAATCACAATGCATATAAAATAAAAACAAATATATGTTCTTTTGTCTTATCGATTTCAAAGTAAACCTTCTTTTCAGAGACAGTTTTCAGAAATGGACGCGCTTCTTTTATTTGTGTCGTTATATTTTTTTTCTTCTTTTTCCCCCTCTTCTCTTTTTTTTTCTTTTTTCTTTCTTTCTTCTTTATGTTATAAATGAAATGGGGCGGATAACTGTAGTTTCTTATTTTTGAAATATCTGTTGAGAATGGGTTTGATTTTTATCTGTATATGTATCTAATCTTGTCTGGTTAACTTCCGTTGAAAATTGCTACATTGTAGTTATATTGAATTCAAAATAAAGTGCAGTAATCTATATGCAACTAGGTGTGAGCATATATGTATCGGTTAATGTGTGTGGTTATGAGTATACTATATATGTATGTATATACATGGATGTGTGTATAGTAGAATCAAATAGAGTAGCTACACAAGTTTAGTGAGGTTGGCAGATGTTAATATATGATAAAATAAAAAAATGAAGGATTTCTCGATGGGAATGACATTTTTAATGTCCATATTAAATCAGTTTGTTCCAGATATTTAGCAATCTTCACACTGACGGAAACACATCTGAAATTAATAGTTCACATATACTATTTCACATAGACTAATTTACATATTAGTTAAATTAATATCGCATCTACAGAAAGAGATGTCTAAGTATGTATAATAATAATTTGAAGTTTGTATTGAGATTTTTTACTGCTGCATCTAGCCAAGTGTCATGGCAATTGAAAAATGAACGTAGCAGGACTATATATAATTATGTTTAGGTAAAGTGTAAAACGTAGACAAGAGAGATAACAAGTGATTTTTTAAATAAGATACTCACAAAATATAAACTGACAAGTAAACGATATTCTTGCGGATCATTTTAGCGTATAAAGCAAAGAATCAAACGGAAAAATCGAATGTTATATTTTAGGTTTTGGTTGCTTCAAAACTCCACACATTATAGAATATTGCACTAAAGCCTATGTTCCGATGTCTAGACATGGAAATTGGAGTGTAATATTGAGATTGGCGAAAAAAGTAGTGACACAAATAATAAAAAAAGTAAAGAGATACAATTGCAGAGAGAAATTAGAGAAATTAGGATTAACAGCTGTACTAGAAAGCAGGATGAGAGTTGATCTAATTGAAACTTTCGAGATGATGAATGGAATTTCTAATTATAGTAGACATATTTTTTATTTGGATGATTTCAGAAAAATGGTGAGAAAAAGAATTTATGAGAAAATATTAGTTTTTTGAGGAACTGTCAGATTAATTACTTGGCCCAATTTGATCTGCATATACATATTGTATTAATAATGTATTTGTTCGGGATAAATATTTTTCAGTTTTGTTAAAGGTTGGTGTGAGAAGATAAAAAGGAGGATGCCAAACGAGACATAACATAATGATAATATTTAGTACTTGTAAAGGTAGAAACAATATCTATATTTGGTTTAATTTGGTTGTTTGGCTTAATGACATATCAACCCTATGGGTTATTCAATGCCACATCTTATTTATATATATATATAGGATTTGTTTGAGAAATAAATTTAGAAAACAGCATGTGTATTAATAAATTAGTAGAAATAATTTTCATTAATATCACATGTATTAATAAATACTGGGGGTTGACCCTTAGCCACTGCTTTCTATCACAAAAATATAAAATGTTGTAGATCTTAGCCATAAGAGCAATTTGAAGAATACAGACAGGGTAATCATATAGTGATTACCCTGTTTGTATGTGTGACCCTGGTACTATGTAGTCCCGTGACATGCAACACATCATTTTGCTGGGGCCTGAACGGACCAGACCATTGATCAGATCGGGTGTCTCTGACCAGTCGCCAAAATGATGTGTTGCATGTCACGGGACTACATAGTACCAGGGTCACAGACGGTTCAACCACTACAATCCTGTCGTCAGACATAGGGTTCTCCACCCACGACCAACAGGTGGCCCAACTGGGCAGTCTTACTCCTCTGCAGTGGTGAAGTCGGTGTAATCTACTATTCCGGTGGAAAGGGTAGACAATATCTAGACATAGGAATACATTGTAGATCATCAAGGCGACATTTCATCTTTCTTTAAATTTAGTTGTAATTTCTGAAAAGTCATTTTGACATTTGCATTGAGTAGATTCTTTTCAGGTGTTTGAGTCTCTATTTAAGATTTATGATGACTTTAAATATCTCAAAAATGATGTTTACAGTTGACCTCTGCATAAATGTATTTTTTGTGTATAACAAATTCTCATTTATAACACGCACCCCTAAATTTGCACCATGAAATTCTACCAAGAAATTATCGTGTTGAATATGCACTGAATTCTTTTTAAAATGGCTACTAAATTTAGCATTTGTTCAACTTTTCAGCAGTTCTTACTGAATAAAAATAAATATATATATGGTTTTCACTATGTACTAAATCAGAAAAAATTACCCATTATTGAGAGCAAACATACGGACATACTCACAGAAAAATTCTATAAATGCATAAATATGGTTACATTAGAAAAAATAAAATTATAAATAGACTCATATTCTCGTGTGTTTTAATGATTTATGATAATACCCTGTTTTGTTCCCGTGTGGTTTTTTGTACAGTTTACGACCTATTTTGTCAGTCCTTGGTGCGGGATCGAAAAGGACATGTTCTTCATTTTTCAATATGTGTCTATTCTGTTCGTAGGACGCACTGGAGACAATTTGAAAAAATGTATTGCACTCACTAGGAAAAACTTTGAATATTATTTAATTTTTTTCAAACCTTTTTATTGCATCGTTTCTTTCACTTTATTCGTGGAACATTGTGTACAATTTACATATTGAGGACACACATATTATGCTATTCTGTTTTTGCATTTGTATTCATTCAACATTCATGTAGGCATTGTCCATGCGAGTGAGTTTTTTGTCTTTCCTTACAGAATGTTCGGTGTTAATTTACATTAGGATGTACTAATAAATTATGATGATCTTGTGTTGATTGCAAACTAATGTTGAATAGTCTTATTATTACTTATCATTGTTATTACGTTATCTTATTTGTTTCTTGTAAATCTTTTCGGCTTCGTCGCTAGTTTAGTTATCTATGTCGTATCTCTTTCCGCAACCATCTATTTAATTTTTAATTTAAATCAGGAACACAAAGACTTCGATTGTTTGATGTACATCTTTGTTATTCGAGACCCCATATCTGAACGCGCTTTGTAGAATATTTCTTCTACTTTCCCACAAATTTGACCATCACGTGACAATCTAAACCAATGAGAATTAACCCACCCCAGGTTAGTCAGGGTCAACGTTTGCCGGTCATACCTATCTGTAACTTCCAAGATTATTACGGTTAATCGTTAACTTTTTGAATTCTGCACCACATTACAAAATGAATAGACTACACCATTCATTATGTAACACAACTACCCACTCTTCATACCATGATATAATTCTCCACTGGAAATAATCAAATTCTGAAGATTTTGTTTAGAAGAAAAGAATATATTTTATATAAAAATGTTAGAGATGTACTTCTTTATGTGCCAGACTGTACTTTTAGCAATAATTAATGCATCGAGGTTTTTCAAATAATTTTCTCGAATTTCTTTAGACCCTTATAATTAAACAATGAAACCAATAAAAATACCTTAATTATTTTTCCCATAGAATATTATTTTACTTTCCTTCATTTAAAGTTCATCTTTGTATCGTCTTTTCCCGATCTGAGGGTTTTTCATATTTGCATGTCCTCACCACATAATTACTTAACTTTTTATCGTCTTAAATTATTTTCCTTTTTTACGCTTCTCATCCTTCAGCACATTAACCTCATTTGATATCATTCTGGTTTGTTTTAACAACTTAGTTATTTTGTTCTTCTCTTCTAAGACCTTATTCCACTTTTAGAGTCATTTTTATCAATTCCTCCCATTGTATTCCACCGACATTTCTTTCTTTCTGTCGTTAATTCCATTCCTTAGGTTTTATTCATTTCCGGTCGTTCTCATCTAAAGTCGAAATTGAAAGAGTTAAGAGACTTTCAAATATGATCAAAGTTAATTATGAAATCTATTTCCAAGTCTCAAAAATAGAAATGCTGTAAGCGAACGTGAGATGCTAATCAACAGCATCCGTACAAAGACGCGAGAAAATAAAAAAAATAAAACATATCAACAAAAATACGTCACGCTATTTTGTCAAGAAGTTTTTCATACAATGGATTAATGCCAGCGACGAATGTGAATAGCTTTCAATCAAAACAGTTTTATCAAACATATCAAAACAATTATAGGTCCTTCATTTCCATTTTTTTTTTCAAATAGGTATAAATGTAAATCACAGTTGCCTATAAAATGTATCGACTCGTGAATCATTAAACCTTTTATCAACACATTTTACCTTAGAATTTACGAAACATAGCTACCAGATTTACTTGTTTTCCAAATTCAAAATGTACGGTCAATATCAAAAGAGAGAATAGATATATAGTTACATACAATGTGTCATTAACTTCTATAATATATTATATATATATTTACCAACCCCTCCGCACGAGCAGGATGTGACACAAGGTCAATTTCTTAAGCGGAGTTTAACAGGTTTGAATTCAGAATTTTCCTTCTCCTAGACCGGTTGCCTAACCAAGGTAAAGACACCAATCTTGCCCTACTATTTATCCATAGCTGGAGGGAGAGTAGGGTTCATACCTTTCCCAAAGGTATTAGCGCAAGTGAAATGCAATTACCACATCCAGGATTTTAACTCGGGGCGACGAGTCCATTTCCCAAGACTTTAACCATTACACCACGCGCTTCTATATATGATATATAACTTCTGTATATGATCTATAACTTCTACATATGATATAAACGAAGTCTTCATCATCATCATCATCATCATCATCATCATCATCATCATTCACAACAACATAAAACAACAACCTCATGGCTACGAGGCTTATATATTTTCCAATTTCAAAATGTACGTTGAATACCAAGAGAGAGAATAGATATATAATTACATGAAATGTGTCAATAACTTCTATATACGACATCTCAATTTAGTCATCATCATAATCATCAACAACATAACTCCCTTATGTTGTGCCTACAACACAGATTCCTTTGCTCAATGTCAGCAAATATATAGGTTTCAGGCTCAACGGAACAAAAGCAAAAAAAATTAAGAATAAAAAAAAACCGACCAATTTAGACATGTAGGAAAAGTAGCCGAAAGTGACAGGTTAATAAATATTGAAAATTGCTCAATACACGAATGTATAGCCGTTTTTGGAAGAAATTATCTACTCAGGTTTCTCCTATATAATATATATATATATATATATATATATATATATATATAATTCCGGTTAACCTAAAGTCGGTATGGAGCACCACATCTACAATCTGCTCCTCCCTTTACCGTAAAGATCCCTCTACTATTCTACACTGAGTTGCTGAGGGCCAGTATCGAACCAGGAACCTTGTGGGTCCCAGGCGGATTCTCTACTGACGGTGCTCAATAATTCGGATGGTCTGTGAAAACCGGTACCAACTCACGGTGGCCATCAACGGTGAGAATGATGATGATGATGATGATGATGATAGGCGTGTACCTTTGGTGTTTGAACACCGCCGCCACCACTAACACCCACGATAGAAAACTGGAGAAATGGACTCTGGGTCTGTACGTGTAAAGCGAATAATATTTTTCAGCGAAATTGAGATATGAATGAATGAAAATTTTAAAGGTTCTAATAGGAAAATACTCCGTTTCATAGAAATATAGCTCATGTGTAATAATATGTATGGATAGAATTCATAGTATTTTGAGGCGAATACATTATATAAATAAATGGAAATCTCCAAATAAGAAAATACACCCTACCTGAGATATATAGATGATGGAAAATAATATGAACAAATAATAATTAATTAATTAATGGTGTTTTCGTACAAAAAAATAGCATAAATCAATGAAGATATTAAATCTTCCAATATGAAAATATTGCATTCCATAGATATATAGGGGTGTGTGGGGCTTATATGAATAGATAGTTATAATACTGTTTTCATGCGAAAAGATTATATTAAATAATATGAAGTAAGACTATTATGAATGAAGATCTTAAAATTCCAAATGACTATGGAAATATTCCTTTTCCGGAAGGATAGTTCATGCAGAAAAATATGAGTAGATAGTACACAGACACAGATACAGACACACACACACACCACACACACAACACACACACACACACACACACACACACACGCACGCACACAAATGCAGTTGCACTAATTTACAAAGTTCGGTAAATAATGATGTTGAACTAAAGTAAAAAAATTAAAAATAAAGTTTTACGAAGAAAGCCAAATCTTTTATAAAGTATTCTATAACTCCATACATTCTATCTAAAAGAAAGTAAAAAATTCAAATTATTATTATTATTATTATTATTATTATTATTATTATTAGTAGTAGTAGTAGTAGTAGTAGTAGTAGTAGTTGTTGTTGTTGTTGTATTTTCTTTCATCTTTTCATAAAGTCGAGTTCACATACGTAAGTAGTAATATCTCATCTACAGAAAGAGATATCAATATAAGCATACAAAAAGTATGACCTGGTATAGACAGATTATCGATCATATGGAAATCTGATTTCTCTGATGAGATAAAGTGAGAATTCTCCGAGGCTGTAGCCTTGTCAGTTATACAGAATGTCTGCACCACTTTGACTCTAACATAATTATTCGAAAAAATGTTACATAAGAACTGTACAAGGGTGGTGTGTGCTGTTTTGAAAAATCCTGGAAGCGGAACACAACAAAAAAGCAGCTGTATGGTCACTTACCATCTACCAGTCTAACAATTTGTGTAAGACGAAGAAAACATTATAGACACTGCTGGGGAAATAAACATGAACTCATAAGTGACAGTCTCCGATGGGCACCCACACATGGACACACCAGTGTAGGCCAACCAGCAAAAAAAACATAATCAATGAGCGCTGTGTAGATTTCTGGATGTTGCGCAGGGACCTCCAAGAGGTGATGGCCGATATGGACGGTTGGCTGAACGTAGGAATTATGAGTTTAGAAGCAATACTCGTGTGGGGGGGGGGTCTAAAACCCTGAATCCACTTGGAAACCTGAATGTTTTTTTTGTTTTTTTTTGTTGTGTTTCTTGCTTAATAACTTATTTGAAATAATACGAATTGATAATAATTATTGTAGATTATATATTATTATCTATATTTTTGCTTGAAAGCAATTACAATGCGTATATCGCATAAAATTGGATAATTATAGAAGATAATAATGACAAGTGAATTTCGGTAGATAATTATTATGTGTGTAGAACATCGTACAGACTGTTTCAACTTTATTAAGTCTCATCAGCGATGTATACTAACGATTTCCTTCGACTGAAATCGAAACCGGGACTTCAGCAGGATAGTCAGAAACCAGACTGCTTCGGCCACGATACAGCACGGGAAAATCTTTGCGAAATTAACCGGTCAATGATACTGATACGTCTCTACCATATGAGGTAAGGGACGTTGAGTGAATAATAACAAACCCGGGCCTTATGCTCTTCGGCGAAGGAAATAAGATTTTTGGGATGTTTGTTTATTTTCGAAGCATTGTTGATTAAAGTGTATATTATTATTTATATTTTGCTTGAAGGCAATTACAATTCGTATATCGCATAAAAATTCGATAATTATAGAAGATAATAATTCTTTACCGAAATTCACTTGTCATTATTATCTTCTATAATTATCGAATTTTATGCGATATACGCATTGTAATTGCCTTCAAGCAAAAATATGAATAATAATATATACTTTATCAATAATGCTTCTAAAATAAACTAACATCCAAAAATCTTATTGTAGATTACTTTATATGTAAAAAGTTGAAATTATTCCACACTTTTAGTGATTAATTTATCTTATATATGTTGGATATGTGTTGAATGATAGTATAAAACTAAACTCTTCTGTCCCTAAATGCACGTATTTATGTGCAGTAATCTATATGCAACTAGGTGTGAGCATATATGTATCGGTTAATGTGTGTGGTTATGAGTATACTATATATGTATGTATATACATGGATGTGTGTATAGTAGAATCAAATGAGTAGCTACACAAGTTAGTGAGGTTGGCAGATGTTAATATATGATAAAATAAAAAGTGAAGGATTTCTCGATGGGAATGACATTTTTAATGTCCATATTAAATCAGTTTGTTTCCAGATATTTAGCAATCTTCACACTGACGGAAACACATCTGAAATTAATAGTTCACATATACTATTTCACATAGACTAATTTACATATTAGTTAAATTAATATCGCATCTACAGAAAGAGATGTCTAAGTATGTATAATAATAATTTGAAGATTTTGTACTGCTGCATCTAGCCAAGTGTCATGGCAATTGAAAAATGAACGTAGCAGGACTAGCATATATTTTATGTTTAGGTAAAGTGTAAAACGTAGACAAGAGAGATAACAAGTGATTTTTTAAATAAGATACTCACAAAATATAAACTGACAAGTAAAACGATATTCTTGCGGATCATTTTAGCGTATAAAGCAAAAGAATCAAACGGAAAAATCGAATGTTATATTTTAGGTTTTGGTTGCTTCAAAACTCCACACATTATAGAATATTGCACTAAAGCCTATGTTCCGATGTCTAGACATGGAAATTGGAGTGTAATATTGAGATTGGCGAAAAAAGTAGTGACACAAATAATAAAAAAAGTAAAGAGATACAATTGCAGAGAGAAATTAGAGAAATTAGGATTAACAGCTGTACTAGAAAGCAGGATGAGAGTTGATCTAATTGAAACTTTCGAGATGATGAATGGAATTTCTAATTATAGTAGACATATTTTTTATTTGGATGATTTCAGAAAAATGGTGAGAAAAAGAATTTATGAGAAAATATTAGTTTTTGAGGAACTGTCAGATTAATTACTTGGCCCAATTTGATCTGCATATACATATTGTATTAATAATGTATTTGTTCGGGATAAATATTTTTCAGTTTTGTTAAAGGTTGGTGTGAGAAGATAAAAAGGAGGATGCCAAACGAGACATAACATAATGATAATATTTTAGTACTTGTAAAGGTAGAAACAATATCTATATTTGGTTTAATTTGGTTGTTTGGCTTAATGACATATCAACCCCTATGGGTTATTCAATGCCACATCTTATTTATATATATATATAGGATTTGTTTGAGAAATAAATTTAGAAAACAGCATGTGTATTAATAAATTAGTAGAAATAATTTTCATTAATATCACATGTATTAATAAATACTGGGGGTTGACCCTTAGCCACTGCTTTCTATCACAAAAATATAAAATGTTGTAGATCTTAGCCATAAGAGCAATTTGAAGAATACAGACAGGGTAATCATATAGTGATTACCCTGTTTGTATGTGTGACCCTGGTACTATGTAGTCCCGTGACATGCAACACATCATTTTGCTGGGGCCTGAACGGACCAGACCATTGATCAGATCGGGTGTCTCTGACCAGTCGCCAAAATGATGTGTTGCATGTCACGGGACTACATAGTACCAGGGTCACAGACGGTTCAACCACTACAATCCTGTCGTCAGACAATAGGGTTCTCCACCCACGACCAACAGGTGGCCCAACTGGGCAGTCTTACTCCTCTGCAGTGGTGAAGTCGGTGTAATCTACTATTCCGGTGGAAAGGGTAGACAATATCTAGACATAGGAATACATTGTAGATCATCAAGGCGACATTTCATCTTTCTTTAAATTTAGTTGTAATTTCTGAAAAGTCATTTTGACATTTGCATTGAGTAGATTCTTTTTCAGGTGTTTGAGTCTCTATTTAAGATTTATGATGACTTTAAATATCTCCAAAAATGATGTTTACAGTTGACCTCTGCATAAATGTATTTTTTGTGTATAACAAATTCTCATTTATAACACGCACCCCTAAATTTGCACCATGAAATTCTACCAAGAAATTATCGTGTTGAATATGCACTGAATTCTTTTTAAAATGGCTACTAAATTTAGCATTTGTTCAACTTTTCAGCAGTTCTTACTGAATAAAAATAAATATATATATGGTTTTCACTATGTACTAAATCAGAAAAATTACCCATTATTGAGAGCAAACATACGGACATACTCACAGAAAAATTCTATAAATGCATAAATATGGTTACATTAGAAAAAATAAAATTATAAATAGACTCATATTCTCGTGGTTTTAATGATTTATGATAATACCCTGTTTTGTTCCCGTGTGTTTTTTGTACAGTTACGACCTATTTTGTCAGTCCTGGTGCGGGATCGAAAAGGACATGTTCTTCATTTTTCAATATGTGTCTATTCTGTTCGTAGGACGCACTGGAGACAATTTGAAAAAATGTATTGCACTTCACTAGGAAAAACTTTGAATATATTTAATTTTTTTCAAACCTTTTTATTGCATCGTTTCTTTCACTTTATTCGTGGAACATTGTGTACAATTTACATATTGAGGACACACATATTATGCTATTCTGTTTTTGCATTTGTATTCATTCAACATTCATGTAGGCATTGTCCATGCGAGTGAGTTTTTTGTCTTTCCTTACAGAATGTTCGGTGTTAATTTACATTAGGATGTACTAATAAATTATGATGATCTTGTGTTGATTGCAAACTAATGTTGAATAGTCTTATTATTACTTATCATTGTTATTACGTTATCTTATTTGTTTCTTGTAAATCTTTTCGGCTTCGTCGCTAGTTTAGTTATCTATGTCGTATCTCTTTCCGCAACCATCTATTTAATTTTTAATTTAAATCAGGAACACAAAGACTTCGATTGTTTGATGTACATCTTTGTTATTCGAGACCCCATATCTGAACGCGCTTTGTAGAATATTTCTTCTACTTTCCCACAAATTTGACCATCACGTGACAATCTAAACCAATGAGAATTAACCCACCCCAGGTTAGTCAGGGGTCAACGTTTGCCGGTCATACCTATCTGTAACTTCCCAAGATTATTACGGTTAATCGTTAACTTTTTGAATTCTGCACCACATTACAAAATGAATAGACTACACCATTCATTATGTAACACAACTACCCACTCTTCATACCATGATATAATTCTCCACTGGAAATAATCAAATTCTGAAGATTTTGTTTAGAAGAAAAGAATATATTTTATATAAAAAATGTTAGAGATGTACTTCTTTATGTGCCAGACTGTACTTTTAGCAATAATTAATGCATCGAGGTTTTCAAATAATTTTCTCGAATTTCTTTAGACCCTTATAATTAAACAATGAAACCAATAAAAATACCTTAATTATTTTTTCCCATAGAATATGATTTTACTTTCCTTCATTTAAAGTTCATCTTTGTATCGTCTTTTCCCGATCTGAGGGTTTTTCATATTTGCATGTCCTCACCACATAATTACTTAACTTTTATTCGTCTTAAATTATTTTCCTTTTTTACGCTTCTCATCCTTCAGCACATTAACCTCATCTTTGATATCATTCTGGTTTGTTTTAACAACTTAGTTATTTTGTTCTTCTCTTTCTAAGACCTTATTCCACTTTTAGAGTCATTTGTATCAATTCCTCCCATTGTATTCCACCGACATTTCTTTCTTTCTGTCGTTAATTCCATTCCTTAGGTTTTATTCATTTCCGGTCGTTCTCATCTAAAGTCGAAATTGAAAGAGTTAAGAGACTTTCAAATATGATCAAAGTTAATTATGAAATCTATTTCCAAGTCTCAAAAATAGAAATGCTGTAAGCGAACGTGAGATGCTAATCAACAGCATCCGTACAAAGACGCGAGAAAATAAAAATAAAATAAAACATATCAACAAAAATACGTCACGCTATTTTGTCAAGAAGTTTTTCATACAATGGATTAATGCCAGCGACGAATGTGAATAGCTTTCAATCAAAACAGTTTTATCAAACATATCAAAACAATTATAGGTCCTTCATTTCCATTTTTTTTTCAAATAGGGTATAAATGTAAATCACAGTTGCCTATAAAATGTATCGACTCGTGAATCATTAAACCTTTTATCAACACATTTTACCTTAGAATTTACGAAACATAGCTACCAGATTTACTTGTTTTCCAAATTCAAAATGTACGGTCAATATCAAAAGAGAGAATAGATATATAGTTACATACAATGTGTCATTAACTTCTATAATATATATATATATATTTACCAACCCCTCCGCACGAGCAGGATGTGACACAAGGTCAATTTCTTAAGCGGAGTTTAACAGGTTTGAATTCAGAATTTTCCTTCTCCTAGACCGGTTGCCTAACCAAGGTTAAAGACACCAATCTGCCCTACTATTTATCCATAGCTGGAGGGAGAGTAGGGTTCATACCTTTCCCAAAGGTATTAGCGCAAAGTGAAATGCAATTACCACATCCAGGATTTTAACTCGGGGCGACGAGTCCATTTCCCATGACTTTAACCATTACACCACGCGCTTCTATATATGATATATAACTTCTGTATATGATCTATAACTTCTACATATGATATATAAACGAAGTCTTCATCATCATCATCATCATCATCATCATCATCATCATCATTCACAACAACATAAACAACAACCTCATGGCTACGAGGCTTATATATTTTCCAATTTCAAAATGTACGTTGAATACCAAGAGAGAGAATAGATATATAATTACATGAAATGTGTCAATAACTTCTATATACGACATCTCAATTTAGTCATCATCATAATCATCAACAACATAACTCCCTTATGTTGTGCCTACAACACAGATTCCTTTGGCTCAATGTCAGCAAATATATAGGTTTCAGGCTCAACGGAACAAAAGCAAAAAAAATTAAGAATAAAAAAAAAAACCGACCAATTTAGACATGTAGAAAAAGTAGCCGAAAGTGACAGGTTAATAAATATTGAAAATTGCTCAATACACGAATGTATAGCCGTTTTTGGAAGAAATTATCTACTCAGGTTTCTCCTATATATATATATATATATATATATATATATATATATATATATAATTCCGGTTAACCTAAAGTCGGTATGGAGCACCACATCTACAATCTGCTCCTCCCTTTACCGTAAAGATCCCTCTACTATTCGTACACTGAGTTGCTGAGGGCCAGTATCGAACCAGGAACCTTGTGGGTCCCAGGCGGATTCTCTACTGACGGTGCTCAATAATTCGGATGGTATGTATACACAAGAAAAAATAAAGTATTCTAAAAAGATAGATTAATTTTAGATGGTGAAGTCCACGTTAAAATTCATTAAAAAAAAACTTTTTGGGACCTAAGCATGTATAAAGTAATGTATAAACAGTAATAGAATCCTTTTCAAAATGAAACGAGAGATGAGAAAATATTAGGAAACAATGTTCTTTTTTGCGTTAGCTATTTTTAAGAATAAATTTTGGAATATATATATACATATATATATATATATATATATATATATATATATATATATATATATGTTGTGTATTTTGGCATCAAGTTATTTTGTAGGCAGGTTTTATTGAATAACACGGAGCACTTTTTCTTCATTATTTGGATCTGTATCTTTTCCAGTCTTTTGGCAATCTTTCTGATGTTAGAATATATATATATATACATATATATATATATATATATATATGTGTGTGTGTGTGTGTGTGTGTGTGTGTGTGTGTGTGTGTGTGTGTATTAATTATTTTCGTCCAAAGATATACCCTAAAATGTTTAAGAATATTTCTAAAAACGTGCTTAGGGATTTAATTAAAGTAGAGTATGTCTGTTGAAAGAAAAACTCAGTATTGTAGCGTGTCTGATACTCAGGATGTCACGGAATTGTGCAACAGGAGAACCAGATGGATACAACAATAGCATTACATTGGATAGCCACATTTGGAATATCAAAGACGATACAAACAGATCCCAAAGTATAAAGCAAAGTATGAAGAATTCAACGTAATGTAAACCGACGGGAAGATTTTCATAATGTGGCTCAAAGAACAATTACGCATAACAGATAACAAGATGTTGGTATATTGATAAACAGACATCCTTAATTAGCATACAAACACTTATTCATGGAATGCAGGTGTCTTGCTCACATCAGAAACCGTTATTCTAAAGCAAACAATATGAAAGATCTGTTTGAAAATGTCAACATGGAGGATATTCTCTCTTTTTTTGAGGGAAATAAAATTATACCATAGAATATAGCCATGAAACAAATCAATACCATACAACATAATCCCCAATAATGCTAACACATTTTAAAAACCAATTGCTAAAAAGTATAAATATAAATACACGATATGTATAACTTCCTAACCATTAGGTATGTCATAACCCTAGACGGGTTGATATGCCGTTAAATTCAATAAACAAACAAGCAATTAATTAGCATACAAATGCAGTTATTTAAATACATTTCAAGCATAGTATTATTTTCCAGATTTAATTAAATAATTTGATGTAAAATATAAGAAAAAATATTTGGTATTAGAAAAAAGAATACATTTTAAAAAATAAGAGAGAGAGAGAGAGACGGAGAGAGAGAGGGGGAGAGAGACAGTGGAGGGGATTAAGAGATGAAAGAGAGAGACAGACAGACAGAAAAATAAATGACTTCTTTCTTTTTCTTTCATCACCCAAACAAACTCTGAAATATTAGTATCAGCCTGATGATTGTGTTTTCCAAACGCGTGAAACAGTTAGTAAAATACAATATAAGATATGAATAAATCGTTTACATATAAATTACATATAATTACACACACACACACACACACACACACACACACACACACACACATATATATATATATATATATATATATATATATATATATATATATATATGCTGCAGCCAATGATGTTGACTTGTTCTTCTTTTTGGTTCAAATGTGGCAGTCACTTAGAGAGTGGGATTGGTTCTGTGCAAAGCTTTTCCTCACTTAAAAAAGCTTCAGGCACAGGCATTGCTTGAGATGCAATACATGTCCTTTATATGTACTAAGGCTGGCTGTTGCCTAAAACGGCAAATATTGTTTGAATTTTTTTTTGTTATTATTATTATTGTTACAATATCAAGCAATGGCAATACTTGAATACGAGTTTGCTGCCATCATGTATGTATGTCTTAAGAGACATATGGTGATGCATAAGCATCAAATTTTATCATCTGATTCATATCATTCAACGGGAATGAAGTCTTTTCAATATCATATTTGCATCAAACTTTGTGGATCTGCAGCAGGTTTGATGAGTCATTTCAGGGCTCATTCTGGTGGTGGAGTTGTGGGATTGTGATGGACGGCAATGATCTGTAAAGATTATGCTATTGCCATATATATTAATGATTTGAAGGCAATCACAATGCATATAAAATAAAAACAAATATATGTTCTTTTGTCTTATCGATTTCAAAGTAAACCTTTCTTTTCAGAGACAGTTTTCAGAAATGGACGCGCTTCTTTTATTTGTGTCGTTATATTTTTTTTCTTTCTTTTTCCCCCTCTTCCTCTCTTTTTTTTCTTTTTCTTTCTTTCTTCTTTATGTTATAAATGAAATTGGGGCGGATAACTGTAGTTTCTTATTTTTGAAATATCTGTTGAGAATGGGTTTGATTTTTATCTGTATATGTATCTAATCTTGTCTGGTTAACTTCCGTTGAAAATTGCTACATTGTAGTTATATTGAATTCAAAATAAAAACGGTCACATAGAAGAATTTATTTACTTAGCTTTTTTTTTAATGTTTTTTAAAATTTTTTTAGTTGTAAAATAAAATAAAATGTATTAATTTAATTAGATAGATCAGTAAATAGATAAATAAACAGATTATCTTTAATTATAAATTAGAATGATTGATGAATAATGTAAGAAAACTATGTTTTATGAGTATTTAAAAAAAAAATTCAAATAGATTAAATATTATAAATTATGTATTTAAATTACTAAAGACATGGTGTTTTTTTCGATATTAATAGTTCTAGACTGACCGTAATCTTGAGCGTGTATTATGGTTTAAAGAAGAAACGTCATGTAAAGAAGGTAATAAGTTATTTTCCTTTGTCAATAATATTAAATTAACCGTTTTTCTTTTTGAGTGCATGAAATGTTAAGAATCAATTGTATGTACTAATATATATTTATTATAGATGTATTATATAATCTGAATCCTTTATCTCAAGTGTCCACCTTGGACTTATTTCTTGAGGGAATAAAGTAAAAATATACAAATAGTTAATTGTTAATAGGTTTAAATTTGTGATAGGGAAAATTATATATATATGTGTAAAATATATATACTAAATAAACTATAAGCCATATATGGAACATGTAATTTAATTAATTATGTATTCAGTGTTTAATTCTAATCTATTGTTTATACTAGGGCCTAATTTAGCTATCAATAAACTTTCTCTAATTCTGAGATTACCAATGTTGCGTATTATTGTCTCTATCTTAACGGAAAAACTATTGTCCTTATTTTTGCATTCGATTAAATGTTTATAGAATGAGGAGGCACGTGTGTGGATATGTTCTTTGATTCTAATGTGGAAGGGGTCTAATTGTACTCCCTATATAGAAATTAAGGCATTTGGAGCACGTTAAACGGTAAATTGTATAAGTTTTGTGACATATATTAGGATCTTATTGGGCAGTTGGCTAGTGTGTATGCTGTAATAACATTCTTATGTTTTTTTGTTAGGTTTTGGTGCAGTGAGGGAACAGAGAGGGCTAGTTGGATATCTAGTCCCTCTTTATGAATAGCCTTGCGTATTTCTTTTGTGATTGTCTCGCTGAAATGTGGTAGTTTTAGGAGACAGGTATTAGTGTGTGTGTGTGTAGTGTCCGTGTTTTTCTATTATTTAAATGGCGTATGTATGAAGTTGGGTAGCCATTGTTTCTGAGGGTGTTCATAAAGTGTGCTGTGTTAGTGATGTTTTGTTTTATCGAAGCTTCAAGCAAATTACCAATTACTATTATATATATATATATATATATATATATATATATATATATATGAATGTAGTTTGTTATATTTATGAGTAATGCTTGCTCAAAATCAGAGGAGAGGAGACATAAATTTAACAGCACTTCGTAAATGACAGTGTACCCGCCAATGAAACTTTCAAATAAATTTGGTTTGAAAATCGCATAGGCGAGAAACTGTCAGTTAGCAACTATCTTTTATATATATATATATATATATATATATATATATATATATATATATATATATATATATATATATATATATAAGAAATATTTTTCGTTACATTTCTCATGCAGTTATATTAAAAATCAATTATTTTTCAGTATCATTAACACAAATTAGATTCAAACAATTTTCAAAAATAAAATTATCCATTTATATTGTTAAACATTGTGGTAATTGAGATAATTACTAGGAAGCGTTAATTGCTTCCAGTAATTATGATGTCCGTTCATTATAAAGTTCTGCTCTATAATAACGTGAAGGAACAATTAACACGCACGCACACACACACACACACACACACACACACACACACACACACACACACACATATATATATATATATAAATATAATATATATATATATATATATATATATATATATATAACGACAGTTTTGCTTGAGCTACAACAATGCAGATTTCAATACTATTGCAAATCGAGGAAGAAACAAGAAGCCAATACGAAATAAGCTTTAAGAAGAAACTTCTTTTTCAAATTAAGGTAAGAAAATAAATAATAATTAATAATAGATGATTTATTAATATTTGGAGACCTTACCTTTGTGATTAACCTCGTATATCTATCTGTCTGAATCTGTCTGTCTGTCTGTCACTCTCTCTCACTCTATCTCTCCCTCCCCCCTGCTGTCTCTCTCTCTCAATATATATATATATATATATATATATATATATATATATATATATATATATATATATATATATATATATATATGTATATATATATATATATAATTAGATCCACAACCTCTCAAATCCTGACTATACGACGAATTATAGAAGGGATTCGAGCAAATAATCTAGAGGCAACGCTGCTATTCGTAGATTTCCCTAAGGCATTTGATTCCATACACAGAGGGAAGATGGAACAAATACTACTAGCATATGGACTCCCCAAAGAAACTGTTGCCGCCATAATGATGCTCTACAAAGACACTAAAGCGATGGTACGCTCACCTAATCGCGACACAGATTTTTCTGACATTGCCGCTGGGGTCCTGCAGGGAGATACTTTAGCTCCATATATATTTATAATATGCCTAGACTATGTACTCCGAACTTCATTATATACCATAAAAGAAAAAGGTTTCACACTAAAAAAGGCAAGAAGCAGGTGATACCCCGCACAAACTGTCACAGATGTAGACTATGCTGACGACCTCGCACTTCTTGCAGATACACCGACACAGGCTGAGGCACTACTACACAGCCTGTCGGCCTCTATGTGAACTCAGATAAAACTGAGTTCATGAGCTTCAAAAAGCAAGGAGACATCTCCACTCTAGACGGTAGGCCTCTTAAACCAGTAGAAAAATTCACATGCCTAGATAGTAATATCTCATCCACAGAAAGCGATGTTAACACACGAATAGGAAAGGCATGTTTGGCCACGAACAAATTATCCGTCGTATGGAAATCCGACCTCACTGACAAGCTAAAGAGACGATTCTTCCAGGCTGTGGTTATATCGGTACTGCTATATGGCTGTACCACTTGGACCCTAACGAAGCACCTTGAGAATAAGCTAGATGGGAGCTGCACAAGAATGCTGCGAGTGGTCTTGAATAAGTTGTGGAAACAGCACCCCACAAAGAAGCAATTGTATGGCCACCTGCCTCCCATATCACAAACCATACGAGTAAGGAGGGTTAGGCATGCAGTACACTGCTGGAGAAGCAAGGATGAGCTCGTAAGTGACGTTCTACTGTGGAAGCCAACACGTGGACATGCTAACGTGGGCCGCCCAACCAGGACTTATATCGACCAACTATGTAAGGATGCTGGCTGCTGCGCGGAGGAGCTCTCAGAGTCGATGAGTGATAGGGAGGTTTGGCGAGAGATCGTCATGGATATCCGTGCAAGTTGCGCGACGTGATGATGATGATGATATATATATATATATATATATATATATATTGATTTTTAACAATTTTACAAGTTAAAGCTTAAAAGACAATCTAGCCGAATAGTTAATAAACAAATTTTGAAAACCAGTTATTACTGAAAATCAGTTCGATACTTATGAATTATCATACATTTCAGACATTTTTGGTTATTAGAGTCTAGCTAACAAAACATTTCTAGTGAGTTCAATTCTAATCTTTAACGAAATTTAAATTTAGTCATAATTTAACTTAACTTAATAATCGTTAAATTGATCCTTTTATAGACCATGTCCATTTACGACGTAAATCCCGAACTTAATGCACTTAATGTATTGTTCCGAACAGGATTTTACATCACACCACTTAATTTACTGCTACACGCTACCACTTTTTAAAAAAGTTTCAACATGAATTATGAATAATATTTGCTCGATTTATTGATATCGATATCACGTCAGTTCAAAAAAATTAGCATCATTCCCAAATGTATCAGCTAAAATTTTACGATAAGTCTCACCTTTAGAATGTTGACATCGTCATCTTGTTAAGGCGTATGCACTTTTGGAAAAAGAGGGCAAATGAATGGGTGATTGCTGTTCAGGTGAAGTTAGAAATTGATCAATCACTGTGAGGTTACGTGGGAAAGGAGGGAAAGACACGAACCCATTATGAACTAAGGAACATTAAAGACAAAGAGTCGCAGTGTAGAATCTATATGATGCAGTTTTATGAAATCACACGGGCACACATACACACACAAATATATATATGTATGCATGTGTGTGTGTGTGTGTGTATGGGGGCGTATATATATATATGAAGAAAAGATTCTAAGCGCATTAAACTATCACATACTTATATCAAAATATACTAAGGTTTAAGACTCGTCATTTTGAATATTCATTGTTCTTTAGTGGGGTTTACAAAACACACACACACACACACACACAAACACACACTCACATATGTATATATATATATATATATATATATATAATATACACAAAAGATGTATATATACACTGATGCATATATTCATAAATATGCACACGCATATATATATATATATTATATATAAATAATATATATATATATATATATATATTTATGGAGCCTGGACATGAAGTCAACGGCACATGGTTACTGACAGTTTCCCGCCTATGCGATTTTCAAACCAAATTGACTAGCATTCCACGCTACCCTAACTTAGCTATACATGCTAAATATATATATATATATATATATATATATATATATGTGTGTGTGTGTGTGTGTGTGTGTGTGTGTGTGTGTGATTTTATATGAAAAATGTGACTTACCGGTAAAATCGGTCACAATTAGGTTATACCTGTGTATACCAGTATATATATATATATATATATATATATATATATATATATATATATATAGAGAGAGAGAGAGAGAGAGAGAGAGAGAAAGTTAGAGAGATAGAAATGGAGAGACAAAGAATAACAGACTTGCATCTATATACACACACAAACACACACACAAAGTTTGCACAGGTGTTTATACAATTTAAAATTTCTCTCAATCAATTCACCAAAATTCAGTGAAAGGTCAGTGTCGAAGTATTTCATTTTCACCTCAGAGAAAACTCATTTTTGAAAAGATAATAATTAGCAATACAAACGAATTTATTACAAGAAAACAATGTGAAAGTTATGGTGACTATAACCTCGAGGACCTCCAACTCCTCGATGTAAATGGAATCTACTGAGTAAATATGTTTACATATTAAATATGTTTCTTAAGTTTCAAGATGCGAATAGGAAACTTCAGAAAACTTCAAAATCTTGCATTTTCACTCATAGAGAATACGTTTCGAAAGATGTTTGCATGCTATCATTGATCCCCATGTATTTATCCAAACCCTCCACCAAGAACAGTAAGTGCAACAACGTCAATATTTTAAAAGCGGATATACAGCTGGTTTGAATTCAGAGATTTTTCCGAGACCAGTTGCCATATCAAGTTTAAATAACCCATTCGGCCCTGCTATTTACCAATCGCCAAAAGGAAAATAATTGGATTGATGCCTTTCGCAAAAAAATCTGTTTGGATTACTCTAGAAATATTAGCAAGAACAATTTTGAAAGGAGAAATATTTTATTAAAAAACGTTTCGCATTTTTTAAAATTCTATTTAAAAATGAAGCCTAAGAGGGTAGAAATAATCTTAAAGAGAAACTACAGAATAGAGACTTAAAGAAAAGACATTTTGCTAGTGACAAATAATACAAAACAATCGAAGACTTACAGAAATATACATATATACATTATTGCATTTCAGTAAAATATAGTAATAATTCTTTAAACTTTTACAGTTGATTCGGAAATCGAGTTAACGTAGACTGCTACGACCTTCAAACATTGACCACAAAGTTAGCTAAGAAGACAAACGTAATACAGAATCTTATGCAGACGAAATAATTACCAAGTGGTAATACATTGTTTATAATGTAATATTAACATTTTAGAGGTAACATTTTTGTTTTTGGTCACTTTTTAAATATTTTGTAAAGTCGTTTGAGCTTACAAATAGGATAAAGACAGAACTAATACAGCAATGTCACGCACGCCATTACTACTGAGTGCCGGGAAGCTAGTATCAAATAAGATGGATGATATTTTGATAGAAATATAAAATAATGGCTATTGAAGATTATTAAAATAAAATCTTTGTATATAAATAAGATATTATACCTTTACGGCAGCCCTTGGAATCTGCCTTATATATATATATTCCGTTGTGGTGTAATGGTTAGTAATATAGTATTGAGGATGCATTCCAACTCAATAGCGATTTCGATTTTCGCTTGATGTCTCAATCTTTCCTCCTTGTGTCACATCTTACTCGTGGCGAAAGGGTAAATAGCTATCTTTCCCAAGTTCTATGTAAAATGCAAACATACTCATCCCGGATTTGAACCATAACACCACCATCGTAGATTAGTATAGACCAAGGCCAACATAAGCATGTAACTCGTTATTATAATGCTAATCATCTACTTATCTAGAAAATCAAAATTCATAATTCTTCATTCGATAACTGGCCTATATCAGGCTTGGGAATTAAGTTACTATTTGAGTTATAAGACCAGCAAATTATATATTAATTATATATCAGTTTATTATTAACCATTACTAAAATTGAATTATTATCTATGTATTACTTATGTTTATCATTATATCACAGTTTGCAAGTTTTTGAAACCAGCTCTAACTAATAAATTTCACTGGAGTCAGAGTGGCAACAAATCTCTAGTCTATTGAACTCTTCTATGTATTCTATCCGATTTTGTAACGTAATGAACTGTTTAAAGTTAAGTTAAATCTAGCTTCTGGGGAAAGAGAACGAGGAACCAAAGAAAAAAGAAAATAATGTTATAAGAGACAGAGACTCTGGGAGCGACCTTTTGAACAGTGACTCATAAGTGAGTCAGGTCTGAAGACTCGCATTTAGGTTAGCAAGTTACGTTAGGTGAATGACTACAAATAATTAAGCCAAAATAAATAAATAAACCGAATGCTTTAAATTTTCCGGCAAAATGTAGAAATTTCTAATGGATTTCTCCCCGACACCAGAGGCGGGAGTAAAAGAGTAACATAGAGTTTAAAGTTTTCAGAAGAGGGGCGACCTACGAGGATATAAGGTTGGATCTAAGACGGGTCTCAGGAGCAGTCGAGAATGTTAGAATGAACTGCCCTTTTGATACAAAAAATAGTCTTCCGCTCTCTTACTGAACCACACATATTAGCGCGTACAAATAATAAACAATGAAGCCTGAGTATTAAAAAATACTAAAGTGTTTGTGAGCTGTTTTACCATATCTACCTTTGTGGCCTCTAATTTATGCCTGAGCGACCACGTGGCATCAAGTCTCCCGGACTCTTCTGAGTATTCTCGTCGATCTCAACAATGCTGTTGTCTGGATGGTCCCAATTCTTCCTCTGATTTCCAGTTCCTATAGTCTGTTTTCTACACTCTTGGGAACCGGTTCAAGTGCACCAACTATAATTGGTATCACTTTCACCTTCATATTCCACAGCTTTTTCAATTCTCTGGCAAGGTCCAGATATTTGTCCATCCTCTCGTCTTCTTTCATCATCACCACGTGATCTGCTGTAACTGCAAAATTGTAACCAATTGACAAGTTCTCATTTTCTTCTTAATCGATACTAGGTCTGGTATTCTGGCTGGTATAAGGTGATCCATGTCTATGTCAAAGTTCCATAGAACTTTATGGGGTTTATTTTCAAGAACATAATCTGGTTTATACATTTTGTTGTATAGTCAGAATTTTTTTTCTTGCTCAATTCCCAGTGGATCAGCATTTCAAAACAGTCGTGACTCGCCTTGTATTCTCATTGAGCTAGTTTACTGCATTGCATCGTTGATTTCTCATCTCTGTCTCCCCCCCCCCCACAATTGCTGTTCTGTTGTGTCTCATGTATTTTTGCATTGATATGATTTGTTCTTATGACATTGTTTTGTGAATCAGTTTTTCTCCTGAGGTTTCCTTTTCTTAACCACATCTCCTTGACCATCATGCCCAGGCAGTTTACTTGCAGACACACCTCTCGGTTTACGTAGGTTGTTTTTCATTGGTTATTGGTTACATTCACTTATTTCCTGTGTTTATCATTGGCCATGGATTCCACCTACGCATTTATTGTGTTTATGCGTCGGGTATTACACCCATTCACTTCCTGTCTTCCGGTAGTCACTGTTGATTTTATCCACAGCCGGATGCTTCTATTAACTTCATCCATTGGGTCCACCGCAGGTCAAGATAATATACTACACAAGGAATAGCTTTTATTAGATATTTATAGAATATACTTTGGGTTGCCTTAAGGTCAGGCAAGCAACGACAATCGAACTTATTACACCCAATACATATTCTGTTCTCTCTCAAACAAGGTCAAATGGCCCTTATTTAGGCTAGACGGGCAGTCGGAGAGGCGATCTCTGATTAATCACCTGGTCACGTCAAGCGCTTGCATCTATATAATTTTCCTGACACCATTGCTCTTATGGCAAAACCTCAACCCCTTTTATCAAATATGAGATAGAAGGCGGTGCCTGAGGTTCTTAGTATCCTGGGTGTGACGTTAAACTGCATCTACTGGTGAGGTTCCAATTCTGAAGCTGTACCACTTCATTGCCACTACTTCCACCACCACACTGACGGAGTGGTATTACCTATAGGTTAAATAGATTAAAATGATTTCAACATCTGATTAGCCAACAAGAATGACTAAAATAAAACTCATTCAGCATAAAATAACCCAACGTTTGACATACGGTAAAATCCAACCAACTAAACAACCAACGAACTTTGAAGGAAACAAAAATGCGCTTTCATGATGCTACTGTCCGATTATCTTGGGTAAAAGCCATAGACAACATCTTAACCGTAGAATTCGCCGTAGCGCAATGCCTAACGTTCTGGGTTGTGACATCATAGTAAGCAGTTCGAAATCCAGCCGCTCTATTACGTTAACATCAGGCTGTTACTACAGGGGAAAATTATGAATCAACTCCTTACCTCTACGATGGGTTAAATGATACTATTATTTCTCTTCTACAAGGATGTATCTGTCATTAAATAATCCACGAAATCTGATATGCCATTAAACAAAGAAACTACACAAAACCAAACCAAATCAAACCCAACTTCCTGACTGAAATGTATAGCAATCTGACGTTGAATCTCATCCAAGCCATTTAATTTCATGTTTTCCTGCAAGAAAAGTCCATCTACCTGTTTGTAAATTCATGAAAACGGATTTGAATAACATTCATTGAGTGGGGAACATATAGCAACCATTTGTGAGTTTACTAGTTTTATTCTCTGTATTGCCATTTGATATGTCAAACTATCTTACAATAAATATTTACATGATATTGACTATGTAAGTCACAGGTATTTGTTACAACGCCCAATTAAGAAGAGATAACATGGAGATATCATGAGAAAACTATTTCTTTCATTTCTTTTCCTACATCATGATATACTATCGGATATATGTGACATGCTATTTTGGTCATAAATAACCTGGTCAAATTAGACAGATTTGGTAATATGTTATGCCTCCTTGGACATCATGTCAACATCTCACAGAAACCTTTAAAAGAAAGAAAAAAATGCACAGAACATATGCAACATTATCTACATACAGATCAAGTTCTTGTTAAATATGTCATCCAATAATTCTCCAAAATTCCCTCGTGATTTCATCTTTAATGAATTCAATCTTTGAATTTTCTTCATGTGGTTAGGCTATTTGTTCTAAAACGGATCACCCTATAAGCAAAAAGAAATACCCAATTGGAAAATAGTCTTAGTTTTTTAAATATGTCTTGAGAGTAAATTTCCCGTTCATGAAAAATATTTAATAAAATTTCCACTATAATTAGAAATCCCAGTAATTATTTTGAAAGTTTCAATCAAATAACCTCTGACCATTCTTTCTGGTAAAATAATTCATCCTAATGTATACAATTTCTACCGGTAACTGTAATATATTACTATTTTTATGAGTTTTGCCACTCTTCTTCGTCTTTCAATGTGTATATTACACTCCAATTCCCATGTCTCGACACTATACCGCAGGAGAGAATATAATAATCTATATGAGGTATTATTAGGATTTTAAATAGAATTAAAACAATAGCTACCTCCCTTCAAATAAGATTTCTAACCATCATGTCAATAATACCATTTTTCTCAATACAAAAGAAAAAGTATTATTGTCAGTGTTAAATGTATCATCAAACCCACCCTCCTAATCACATTCCTTTTTTTTTCTTTTATTCCAAATAATCTGTATTAGTTTCGGCTGAGTGCCAAAGTGGTCTGATGATTTTGCTTTTTCAGAATTTTACGCTCCCCAGCAAAACTATAATTTCTAGACTATTCATTTCCTATTATGTCAGCTATTAACTTATGTTAATTCTTACGAGACAACATTGTGAAACCATTGGGGACCTGTCGCAATTTTAGTCAATAATGATTATAATACTTCTATATAGGAAGGAGTGAAATGATAGTGCAATTAAGGTAGGAGTGAAATGTTATAACTATTAAGTTGTAGTTATCTCATTTATATCAATAATTTAGATGAATGAAAAAAGACGTTTTGCATCAAGCAGACATCACAAAATTATCATTTAACTGAAATATAAATTGAACTAGACATTGCTTTATTCAGTACTCTAAAGAATTGTGCGCATATATCCAATAAAAATCTCCTTATGCTGTACCATTTTTGATCGGTATAATCACACACACACACACACACACACACACACACACACACACACACACACACACACACACATATATATATATATATATATATATATATATATATATATATATATCAGTATGACATTTGCTTTCTAAGTTCGATACCGGTCCTCAACAATACGTGCATGAGTAGCAAATCTTGAATCTGCGGAGTTGATGTTAGGGGTGGTGCTTCATCTTAGACGCAAGAAACCCACTCCCTACTTTTCTCTCTTACTCTCTCTCTCCCCCCTCTCTCTCTCTTCTCTCTCTCTCTCTCTCTCTCTCTCTCTCTCTCTCTCTCTCTCTCTCTCTCTCTCTCTCTCTAGATCCATATATATATACATATATATATATTCATATATATTTTCATATAGCGTCGCTTGGCTGCTAAGATGACCAGATGATTATATATATATATATATATATATATATATATATATATATATATATATATATATATAGCAATGAAATCAACCAATGTTGTTTTTAACAACTTTATAGATTGCATCATTTTCATCTTTTTTTAAAATTTCCTATTTAAAAAATCCTCTTCGAAATGTCTCCCCAAGCATTTCCATCATCAGTGATAATGTTCTCGTGAATAATCAAAACATTCCGTCTTATTTAAAAGTACACTCAAAATTGTGTTTGTTATCTGAGATGTATTTTGCTAGAAGTCTAACGAGGTTTTAAATATTTTGTACTTTTTATGAAGTGATTTCTCTATTAGGCCTGGGGTTTAACATTTAGATATTCATATGTAAATTAATTAAATACATTGAAGACGGGGCAAACTGTTGACCGAATTATATATATTTTTATTTATTACATAAAATCTAATTGGATGGTTTGCAGGTTGAAAGATTTTCTAATGATTATATTTCAAATTTATAACGGCTTCTAGTATTTGCAATATTCTTAAAAATCGTACAATATATCTCCGGTTACATTACACACATACACACATATACACGCACACATATATCCACACACACATGCAACGCTCTCCTAGAAAACGGAGGGAGCACTTTCTGGTAGCCTTTACAAATATACAGATGTGTGTATTCATCTGTTAATCCCCCATCCAGTTTGTAGGTGACGATGGCTGTGTAGTTAAGGAGTCTGACTTATTATGAATCGATCAGGTGTCCAACCCGGCTGGAGGTAGCAAATGTCTATCGACATTGAAGAGAAGTGATCTGTCGAAACGCGGTGTCTTTGGATGACTATATATATATATTTGTGTGTGTATATGTGTGTGTATATGTGTGTGTGTGCGATAAAATTATAGAAACTATGTATCATTCACTCGAGTTTCATGTGTCTCACAAACACATCACAGGAGTGTGATAAAAATTGAAAAGCCATATGTATGTATAGTGTGAGGTGTATTCACGTGGTGAGATATTACTTTCGTGAGAAATTTATCACAAAAATACATAATGTCTTTTCGTGTAAATGTCTCACAAACTAAAATCTCACCACGTGAATAGACCTCACGCTATACAAACGTTTGCCTGTTAAATTCTTACCCGTGTGAAAAGTTTTGCTACACATGAAACTCGAGTAACGGATAGACACCATAATTCTTTGATATATCGGTTGATGAAGGCTGAAGATGAAGACGGTGCAATAATTGTCTAAAATCTTTAGTGTTGAAAATTGAGTACATGTACTTTCGACCTTCTTTGTTTATTGCCGAGTATATGGGCACGGCCACGCCATAGATTATGAGAGTTTTTTCTGTGATCAATTAATATTTTAAATGAGGGCATTCATTGCCGGCAGCAAACGTCATATTTGAACGTTCTGTCTATTGGTGCTATTTTGAATGTGTAGGAATAACACACACACACACACACACACACACACACACACACCACACACACACACACACACACATATATATATATATATATATATATATATATATATATATATATATGCAATGAGTAAATCATATATTTACATGTGAAGAAGTTCCTGACAACACATATTTATTCGATTATATACATGAATATGTATACTATTGTGTTATTTTTACATTTAAACAATATGAAACATATATGTAAGTCTTTAAAAAAATTATTTTAGTTCCCAGTGTTGACTTTAAGGAAATTATATTTTCTGTTACCTATTTGCATATCCAATTCATGTAAATTATTATAAACATTCCACTGGTTTATATAGTATAAACCATAAATATGTAGACCCTAAAAATATATTATAACATGTTAATTCATTCTTGACCAAAGATATCAAGCTTATTTTTTCTAGTGTATCCTTAAACAAACGGAATGTTACTAGATATTATTCATTATAAAACTCTGCTGCATTAATATTCTGTAACCAGAAATATGAATATGTAGCAGTACTAAAGTAAGTAGGCTTCTTATATATTTCATTATTCCCCTCCTTCCAAGTTACTTCCTATCCTATGCTTAACTTTAACTTTGTTTAGACTTAGCTATATACGTCCACTGTAAAAAAAAGAATTATTAAAAATTTTTATCAAGATTCTTTTAATTATTCATTTCTAATTCATAATTGTCCGAAAAAATCTGGACATTTATTTATAGCTGTAATTAAAATATTATATTTAAAGATTAAAGAAAAATAACTGTCCCACTATAATTGGTACATTATTGTATTAAGATTCCTAAGGAATTGTATCAACTATTATGGGACAGAGATTTCATCACATTTTTTTATCATACAAGGAAAAAAATGACTGAAGAATTTAGAATTTTATTATTAGCTTTTTTTTTTAATCAAATATTATTATCTATTTAATATATTTATTTAATAAGAGTTTTTTTTAATTTACAATATTTTCATTATCTTTTTACTTACTGAAATAGATAATTATGTAGTTTATATCAATATATACATAATTTTCTAAATAATGATCCTTAAAGTTGATAAAAAAATAAATGAATAACATATGAAATTCAAGCACTTCTTTGATGGATATTAACTATGAGTTAGAAACTCGGATGTATTCAATTAATGGTGAACTCAATCTTCAGACAGCTGGACAGATGGCTAAGAATTTGATCTGTAACTGACTTAGTTTACCCTGGAATTGAGTGCATGTGATTAGGACAGAATAAAACAAAGCAACAAAACAAGAAAAAAAAATCCCCAACATATAAACACCTGACCTTGAAGAAAATCTGTTCCTGACCTCTGTAAGAATATTCCATATTTTTCATCTGATTATAGAGTCCTGGGGAGTAACCATTCCTCTAGGTGTCCTGAAATACTCTATTATACTTTCAATCTAGATATTCTAGGTTATTTTTCCTAATATATATATATATATATATATATATATATATATATATATATATATATATATATATGTATAGTGGAAGTGTTGAAGTACTGACCCACCTACGAGTGCCTACGCCAAACACGTTCTAAGTAAATAGAGCGAAATAAACAGAAATTGATTCACAAATTTGAAATTTTGCCAGGGATTATTTTGCGCTGTTTGAAATTGGAGAAAAGATCCACCAATTACAGACAAAGAAGGAAACAACTTTCGTCCCCTACTGCCCTACTCTTCCGAGTTTGGCCCATTGCTGACATTTTTTTTGTTCCTAGATCTGAAGAAAACTTCTTTACTGATTCATTTTTCAGTCGCTTGGAGTGGAAAGAAAGAAATGCCTATCATTCTGAAAACCCAGTTGATTGGATCCTAAATGTAAATTCTTTAGAAGGGCCTATCTTATCTCAATCTGTTGTTGTCATTGACCTTGTTGTTGAGTTTAGTGTGGCATTATTTGCTTTCAAAACTATATATATATATATATATATATATATATAGTCTGATGACAAGTGGCTAATATACTTATTTGAAACCAATAGTAACAATCACCGTTTAATTGTATTGTACACTATATAAATAGATGCATCTCTTACAACTGTAATCGAACAGTTTATTTTCATTTCTCTAACTCAAAATAGTGTGCGTGTGTGGGTATGCGTATATATATATATATATATATATAATATATATATATATATACATTCAATATGTAGATATAATTTTATCACACATATACCCGAATACCCCCGTATATATATATATAAAAAAAATAAAGGTCTTACATATCTATTTATTTGGTGACAAAGGAACATTCCCGACCATATTGGTTTCATGCGAGAGCAATCGTCAGGTGGAGATGTTATAAATGCAAGGAAAATCGAAAAATTGCAAGAAATCTCAGAAAATTCAAAAGACATAGGATGTGTATGATTGGATGAAATGCTGTGCGTATGTATGTGGCGGTATTTTGAATGTATGTGAGTGTTTATGGGCAGTATAAAGGTTATGTATGCGGGATAACTGGTCACACACATAATACATTGTTCTATGAATGTTTAACGTTTGATCAATGCAGACATGTGAGCGTTTGTATTCACTTGCATATGTGTGCGCGGGCGTGTGTAATTTTTGGCATGAACGGATGTCGGCAAGCGGCGTGTATTGGGTTGTTGGTGGGGGTGATGAAGGAAATGGATACTGTCGGAGCGATTCAATTGAAGGAGGTTGAATAATTTTAACTTTAAGATTACAAATGTTTTATACTATGAGCGGGGTGGGGAGTTAGAGAATATCGGGGCTGGCTAATTGGTACAAGTGTGCACGTGAATACGTACGTACGGTCGCAGTGTCAGTTAAACATGCGTGCACGTAGGCACACACAAACATACAACATAGAAGGACGTGCACGCGTAAGTGCATATGCCCATGTGCGTAAACATTTGTACAAACGGTACTTATACACGCATACAAAATAGTACTCATACATACCGATGCGCACACACATGCTACTATATGCGCTACATATACTTTACTCACACATACCGATGCGCATACACATACTACTATGTGCCCAACGCATACACATGCACACACACACACACACATATATATATATATTATATATATTATATTTTTGCTTGAAGGCAATTACAATGTATGTATCGCATAAAATTCGATCCTTTTTTAATAGAAAATGAACACAGCAAAGGATCGCTTGGTGTGTAGAACATCGTACAGACTGTTTCGACTTTATTAAGTCTCATCAGCGATGTATACCAACGACTTCCCTCCGACAGAAATTGAAACCGGTACCTCAGCAGGCATAGTCAAAGACCATATTGACTCGACCATATATATATATATATATATATATATATATATATATATATATATATATATATATATATATTATATATATATATGTGTGTGTGTGTGTGTGTGTGTGTGTGTGTGTGTGTGTGTGTGTGCATATATATTGATGCTTGACTACCATTATTTCTTTTGTTCAGTTAGTTTACTGCTGCTGTCATCGCTGATGCTGATGCTGATGCTAATGCATTTGAACTACTTGCTATTTAGCGGGAAAACGCTTCAGCATTCTTTTCTTGTTACTTTTAAGTTTCTGGTCATATTCGTCCCAATCATACATTCAAAATTATATTGTTTCGTATTCTGGTAACTTGAATGATTCCCATTAGAATGATGTCAAACAACATGCGCAGATACAATTCTAAATCATATTCAACACTTTTTATGAATTACCTTTAGTTATAGAAATTCCATTCACAGGAGAGAAAATGGCGTTTTGAGTTGTCAATATTTCCTCTTGCCAATTCCGCACGGATTTTACCTTCTAAACAACAAATCCTGCTACTTATTATTCTTTTAATTTGCATTTTAAACATTTATTTTGTATCTGAGAAATACTTTTCCATTCTGAATGGAGTGTCCGTGCAACTTGGAGTGAGAACACTCACATATTATTGCACTTGTTATGTGACAGGCAGCCATCCTAGTATCGGATGAAGGGTGGTTGCTTGCCGCTATTCGACCGGTGATTGTGGAACGTTAAAATCAAATAATGATTTTAAATATCAGACCACCAGCAGGTTAAATGGTGGAATTTACCGTTTGGGCAATGTCGTTAAATCAGACCCGAAAGAAAGAAAGAAATAAGTCCACAGTTTAAAGAGTGCCTGGTCCCAAATTGTCTGGATTAAAAAGTTATGTCGACATTTTAAGGAGAGACTAGTATCAGATAAACGTTTCCAAAGGAAGTTGTATCTTCTCGGGCGGTCAAAGTAGGTGGACCTTCTTTCACTCGATGAAATCTGCCTTTTAATTGGTCCAGGTGGGAGTGGATTCTGCTCACTGGGGGGCGGATATTGTCAGAAAACATCCTTATTTAATTGATCCCTTTATCAGTTGGGCAGGAAAGAATCGCCCGGTCGTAATATTAGGAAAGAGATGCTTCGTATCACGGTCGCAATAACTAAGTACCGGTGAGGAAGAACTTTGCAAATGAACTTTTTTTGTTTTCTTTTGTTTTGTTTTCTTTTCTTTTCCTTGAACATAAGACACACATTATAAGTTTATTGTTAAGTCACTCAGCGGAATTAATCGTTTCTTTGAAGTTCCAGTTCTGATCCGACCGCGTGAAGGACACGGGTGACACAAGTTACCAAGTCACTCAAGGTACATGATATTTACTTATATGAACACAATGAATTTTTGGGGGTTCATCACTAAACATCACCGTCACACCAAGATTCAGAGTTTTATTTACTCTCCGGGGTTTCTCAAAGTGGTCTACATAGACTCTCTGGTCTCTATGCAACAACTCAGGGGGGAGGTGTAAATATTCGGGGGTCTACATTTGTTCTATGGAAACTACTAAGCTTTCTTAGTAATTAGAATAAATTAATTCCACAAGAATCCTGGAGAACATGCTCATGTTGATACATTTTCAAAAGCTTCGGCCCAATATTCATGAACTTATCAAAAGTCATCAACTTCCCCCATCACATTAGGAAATGTGTTTCCTTGGTAAGTTATTAAGTTAGTATTAAATATTTGCAGATCTTTTTTACATGTTATATTTACTTTACTGTTTATTTAACGGTTATTTTACAATTACCAGTTTTACATAAACGTTTGTGCAGAATTAATTAATTACATTAGTTTCAACAAAACAGCTTCAATGTAGACTGGGGTATATAAGCAGGTGGTCCATACTAGATCAATCAACTTGTTGTAGGGGTTTACGGACTTAAAAGCTTAAAAACGAGACGTGATTCTCAAGAAGCAGCGCTGAGTTGGCGTTAAAGTTGTATACAAAGAATAGGTCAATATTTCCTATCGCCGAATTCACACGGATTCTACTTTTCTAAACAGAAAATCGTTCTGCCTATTATTCTTTTAAGTTGCTCGCAAATAACACTAATCACTTCTACCAAGAATGGCCGTGCAAGTTTACCTAAAAACAGACAGGTGTGTATAAATTAATTGTATTAGACATATATACTTGACATCATACAACTATGTAAAAAATGTAAATACAAATGTACAATGAATGCAAGTCACTTCCCTTTAGCCATGAAATAACACTATACCTGTTGCCATGACGTTAAAATTAAGGAACAACCTAAAGTATCAGACATTAACTCTTTGTCCACTTTAAACCCCTCAAAGCGGTTCTCGCACCATTGCAATCATACCGTAAACCGCTGGCAGAGACTCCCGCATGTGTCACTTGTTTACCCTGAAAAATCACAACGTGAACACACCTGTCATCTTTTGTTTTGTCTATGAACCAACCCTGATACTGGTAATTAAGCCTTTTGGAATATGAAACCACTCACCAGGACAATTTGGTATGGCCGTGGAGAATATTTGGTAGACCAAGAGTTAAGGGTTGCAGGAGTAAAAGTAGTAGCAGCAATCTAACCAGCAAAAATAGGTTTGCCTTATACCGAGGAGATAATATTGGCTGGAGGTTTGACTTAATCATCCCTCTATTTTTGTTTGCAACTGTGTAAAATATTCAGGTTAGCAGACATACACATTTAATGACGAGATTTTGTAGAGACGAATTATAATATTATATATGTAAGATTGTCTACTTTACAAGTCAAAATGTTCAACAGATGTTTAATAGTTTAAGGATTAGTGAAGACCTCTAAAAATAACACCGGATTTACGTTGCTCATATTTACTAACTTGCAATTGAACGATCATCAAAATCCGGTACAACGATTCTTCGGAGGAATTTTGCATAGTCGGTAGAGTTTCTGCCAAGTAACCACAAGGTTCTCGGTTCGATACCAGCGCTCACCAACTCAACGTACGAGTAGCACAGCTTGGATTTCTGCGGTAAATTGGGGAGTTAGTGGTAGGTGATGCGTTTCACTTCAAACTAAAAAAAATCTTCCTGATCTAACTCTAATGAAAAGGGGATATGCTCCTGGTTTCTTCGCTGTCCGGCTGATACCGA
>CM042139.1:140775787-140778287 GCA_023376005.1 Doryteuthis pealeii | reverse complement strand
ATATTCCCTCAATGATGTTGAGCAATCTTTACTTAAGTTGGTCGGTTGCATCTTACGGCATGTCAACCCTATAAAAATTGATAGAACATTTTACTGTACGAAATCAATGAAGGAATTTAATGTACAGATGAACTGTACATATAAATAGTGATATGAAAATACTAAAAATTAATGTATTTAATGTACAACGTAAATATAGAAAGTAAATCATCATCATGTCGCGCTGTTAGCACGGATATCCATGACAAACTCTCTCCATCCGTCCCTATCACTCATCATTCTCAGAAGTCCTCTATGCAGCATCTTGTATCTGCACAGAGTTGGTCAATGTACGTCTTTGTTGGTCGGCCTCCATGTGCTGAGTTCCACAGGAGGACGTCACTTATGAGTTCGTCCTTGCTTCTCTAGCAGTGTCCTGCGTGTCTTGTCCGTCTTACTTGGAGTGAGATAAAATTATTTACAAATGAAAGCAATGTGTAGATAAACAAAACCGACAAAGGCAGACTAGAAAATAATGTAAAAAATGAAAATATAGGCAGAAAAATCGCTAATATTAGAAAATTCCTATTTGTCCAGTATGAAAAAAAGCGTTATTAATATCTTGGGAGAATTTTATGTTGTATTATAAATTAAACGGAAACGTTTTTGCTTTTTAAATCCAGGAAATCGCTACAGCCTGTCAATGCTTGATAGTTAAAAAAAAAGAATTCCGCTAAATTCGCCCAAGTTGAGGGGCAATTCAAATTTGGCCGTAGCTACAACGATCTCAAACACAACGCAACCAATCATAGAAACTCAAAGGCGTCTGACGAACTAAGTTTCTTTCAGTTTAAGTGACCATTATATTTGCTCTGTGTGCCTGCAGCGACGCTTCGACAATTGCACAACACGTAAAATCTCATTATGTGCCTCGTTACCGCGCAGACGTCTTACTTGTCAAGGAAATTACTTGTCTGCAGCGCTATTTTGATCGGCATAAATTTCGGAGCGTCTTCAGACATGATAGATTGAACAAACATAATGAAAATGCGTCCAATGCAAAGAACTAGTTTATTGGGTGGCTGTCGAGCGACTGTATTATCGCAGTCGCTTCTCAAACAATACGCAAGAAATGTGCGGTTACAAAGTTTGCATTAATCTGATAAAATAGTTTATTACACGAGTTAAATAGATAGATAAATGAATACTGACTCAAAGAAGAAAAAAACAAACACACACACACACACACACACACACACACACACACATATATATATATATATATATATATATATATATATATACCAAACTTGTTGGTAAATATTCGCGGTGAGAAAAAACCCGGCAAATAGTTTGTTTGTAAAAATATATTACCAAACATCACCTGAGGAGAAAAAAAAATTGGAAAAAAGAAAAGACCAAGATAATCGTACTAACCAAAAATAATCGATTGATACAATACTTGGCCAAAAGAAAAAAAAAATTATATATATATATATATATTCATACAAACACCGCCAGGATATACTAAAGCTAATAAGTAAAGAGTGCTCAATTCCTAAGTAAACCAAATAATAAAGATAAACCTAATGAGTCAGATAAACGTACTTAAAGTTTTGCTTAGTGCTCTTTAGGGCTAAGATCCGGATCTTAGCCCTGAAGAGCACTAAGCGAAACTTTTAGTAGGTTTATCTGACTCATTAGGTTTATATATATGTATATATATATATATATATATATATATATATATATATAACGGGACATCCTAAGAAAATTGCAATACCAAGAATTTGAAACAAGATATCAAAGTATACGGATACGGTTTTATTTGGAGTTTTTATCGCAGTCAGTCGTGAATATAACTACCTTGATTAAGAATTTAAATTATGATTCTTAAGTTTAACTCTGACTCTCACGTTTTCTACTGTGCTATTTTTTGAAAATTGTATACGCTATGTTTTGCAACATTCTCCTTTAAATAGTTAAATGTAAATAAAGCACTTTGTGTGAAATGTGTTAATATTAAACAACTTCTCTACTGTTGGTGAAACACTACTAATAAAAAAGCCATAGGAGCTGGTTTTCAACAAGACACATAGTATTATCATAAATGTAGTTCACTACTGGCAGGTTATTGGGATAAGGTTGCTAGTATTAGGCATCCAGTCGCGATCGAAATCACTCATCAGTAGTAATGGATCTGCAATACGAGATTTAAAGACATTAAAGTATGATGGGACACCGTATTAGCCAAACCACTCGGCAGGGGTAGGATGTATACCCAGGTCACAAATATGGAGCATCCAGTGAGAATCGAATCGCTATTTAGAAATAATTGGTCTGCGAGACGAGCTTACATCAATTTGGTATGCCTCGGTAAAAACAAAGTTTTTTTTTTAATAAAAAAAGGAAAAGAAAATACTCAATGAATAATTAATTTTATAACTCACAAAAATTGTTTCAAGCTTTGTGAATATCGATCCTCAGGTAGACAGCGAAATAAATGGAATTACTGAATAAA
>CM042139.1:140748287-140770787 GCA_023376005.1 Doryteuthis pealeii | reverse complement strand
CCTCGTCTTTATTTTGTCACGGGAGCGGCCAGGGTATGAGTATAGCCATCTGGGAGTGGGAGGAAGATTTCTCACGCACAATTGGTTTATGTAAACAAATTATCATTCTCTCGCTTTCGGTCGGTCACTCCACTGCTATTTGGAAATGGGACGCTAAGCTTTCATTAACAAATTCTTTCTCAGTGACAAAATACACCAAAATTTATTTTCTTAATAAAATGTATTCTCTCAGATAAGATTCAGAGAGAGAGAGAGAGAGAGAGAGAGAGAGAGAGAGAGAGAGAGAGAGAGAGAGAGAGAGAGAGAGAGAATCTTTATGGGTCGGATTTTTCGATTGTTCTTTCTATGTATGACTTAAGTTTGCCTGTGCGTATTTCGTCGTATCAACATTCTCCCATAACTAATTCAAATGCATTGACTCTCATTAACTTAATCCGTCGTCGCCCCGCCCTGTCAAGGTCTGACTCTAAAACCCAACTGCCTACCTGTCGCTTCAAGCCCAATTTACCTCCCTGTCACTCTGAGCCCCAACTTAAGTACCCTTCCCTCCTGAATCATCAAGAATATCCCAGAACATTCCAAAACGTATCGTATTCTTATTGGCTGATTTTCTGTTTGCTAGGTTACTGTTTCTGCAATCAACATTCTTTAATCACTTCATAGGTTCTAGATGGCTTGATTATTCTTAACAAAATCAAAGGTCTTGCCCATTTTTGTCGCAGCATATCTGGATATTTGGCAATATTGTTTATAAAAATAAAATAAAAAGGATTTAATTTGTTTATATCGAGCCAATAATGGAAAAACAATTATCTCTCCATCCTTGACTTTCAATCTAGCCGCCATGACTGACATATCTGCTCTGATTTGAAATTAAACTATTAACCTATCACTGAATATACTACACATGTTTGATAACACACACAAATACACACAGAGACACAGACACAGAGACACAGGCACAGAGATACACACACACACACACACACACACATATATATATATATATATATATATATATATATATATATACGCTATTAGCAATGAATTAATTTTTCTCCAGGCATGTCCCTTGTCATTCAACATACATATTACATTTACTTTTCTATCGGTCACATTCAATCGGTCCTCTGAATCTATTTCCCTCCACAGACAGAATATATTTGGTAAATGTAAACATTGTCTTAAAAAATGGTTAATGCCCCGACACAAACAGATCTGGTATGAAAATGTAAATGTCAAGTTTTTCAAAACTTCTAAAAATAAATTTAATGCAGTTACTAAAAGTTCCATATGGTAAGAATGCTATAATCTGGATTAATCAAAACAGACGTGGTGGAGAATTTTCCATATACATATATATATATATATATATATATATATATATATATATATATATATATATATATATATATGCTTACATAAAATACAGCAATCAATAATCTATAACTAAACAAAACGTAATATAGTGTTTGGTGCCAAGAAAACAAAACTTTGATAGTTCTGATTCCCAAAATTAACTTAGTTTTTCATGGTTAGTTACTATTTTTTCTGTACTGAAATTACTCATTTTTGGAATAAAGTTCCAGTTGAAAATATGTGAGAAAAAACCTCTTAAGAGACAAAGACATAAAAAATGTGAATACGAATGTTCTATACATCCGAAAAATGCTATGGAAACATTTACTTATCTACAGTCTTTTAAAGGGCGAAAAGTTCGAAGAATGCATTAACAGTTTTTTTTTATATTTGTTGCTTTTGATATTAACATTTAATTCTCGCTGGTGATTGGTTGAATGGATGATAAATACCTTGTTACCTGCTTGTTTTGTATTGGACAATTATCGTCCATTGGGAAGTATTTCTTTATTTACCATTTGATTTTCTGTCACTAACTTTACCAGACCTAAGGGATTATTTCACAATGTAGCGCTATCAAGGTTGCAACAAGGCATTGTTACAAACTTTTCACAAGCAAGGTTAGTCAAGTTTTACCTACTTGCCTCTGGGGTTGCGGGGGTGGTGATGTTCACCTCTTAATTGGTCATTTGCTATTTTGCCCAAAATGAAAACCATTCCCTAACCAAGTAAGTATGAAATAATACTAGACCGCTTGATATTCCGATAAAACCAATCAATCATATGAATTAGCTTAGTATGGCAAAAGGACATATTATTGTGATTACTTATCATCGCAGCATTGGATATTAGCTGCTAAACATTGCTTCACGTTGAGTGACCTTTATTCATTTTAACCTTCCTCTCACATGAGTAATTCCCAGAACGTATCGAATATGTCAGCAGCATTTTGTAGGTGAACATTCCTTTGATGAATTTCTTTGGGCCAAACGTATGAAGACATGGCAGTATTTCTTCTAAGTATTATGAGTCATGCAGCTAATAAAGGCTCTGCTGCCGCCACAGTGACATTCGCCATCACCCTGGCTTATGCCACTTGGTGGAAGTAATTTAATGTTATAAGGCTTTTATTTGTGTTTTCTTTCGATTGAATTGAATAGGAGAAATTGTAGAGAATGCCGGATATTACCATTTAGCTGAGTCCCGAAGAGTACTGAAATAATCTTTCCATGTGAGGGAGATCCCTCAGGGAGAATTCAGAGAGAAAATAGTGTAAAGTGCGTCCTACTGTTGCTCTCACAGTCATCAAACTTTATCCTTGGAAAAAAAAAAAAAAAAAAGTAAAAGAAATATAGACTTTCAGATGAGAAGTGGGCAATCTTCTCACTAGGTTTGCTATTCGGACTGGCCAGTGGATTAAAGATTGTAAGACTGACCACAATGTATATTTTCTTCTCTTTTTTTTAGCCTTAAAGACGGCTTTCCGATTCTTTAGAATATGAGTTATTTTCTGTTACATGGTTATGTCGGATATTAGAAAAATAAAATTGCTAGCATCTGGAAAGTTTCTGACCATTCGACCTAATGGAACATACTGCAATTTTACGAGTAGCAAAGGAACTTACATTAGCGTTTTTAGGTACTGGTCATTTAAAGTATCCTTAAAGGCAATAATTTAGTTTGTGAATTACTATAACTTACGGGATGTGTTATATTTCTGCCATCTATAGTTGTATTATTAGAGCTGTCATCGATTTCTGATATTTGAGTCGACATATTATTTAGATACAGATTTAAAAACTCAACCAATATACCAGATATTGAGGCGGGTTTAGCGTAATTTACCATTGCATTAAGAAATGGAATCGCTGACCTAAGTTCGAATCCTGGTTGTAACAGTTAGAATTTCACACCAATGAAGAAAAAACATGTATGCATTTCTTATTCCCCCAAGCTATAGGAAAATAGTAGATTGTACTGTGATTTTGGGGCTTTATAAGAAACCCAGTGCATAAGGAGAAACACTGAATTCAAACCAGCATTACATCACTTAAAAAATTACCTTGTGTCACATCCTACATTTGGTTGGAGATTATTTTACAACTTGTCAACAAATCTAGGGTTATTCTATGCGTAGAGGGTAAGGTATTACATTCTCTATTCATTCATATTTGCACATTTTTGTAGGTCTTTCTTTACACAGGTATGTGATAAATAATTCTATCTCATAAATGTAATTTGCACACATTTCTATGGTTTCAAGTAACTAATTATCCTATTCCATAATAAACAATTATAAGTTCATGTAACTATTCTTAATACAAATAATTTACAGTTGAATGGTATCAAGTATTCTATCACTATATCTAATACTGATAATTTTCAAACAGATTTACGCGATACATATATTGAACGTGAGTATTGGCAATAAATGGTTACTCCAAACTCCCGAGATCTCCAGAACTGTCATACTTCAATGTATTTCAATGACATATAGTATCCTCTTACCTCTTTTCATGAGATTCATTCAATATACTCTAAGAGGGCGAGTGGTTTAAATACATACATTAGAAATGATGCGCCAATAGGAGAGTAATAGGTAATTATTTGCCTACTATAAACCGTTCACAGTCAAATGTCGAGGAAAGATTGAGAATTGCGGGCTTCTAATTCGTGAGTAAACTGTATTGTGGGTTTGATTTTATTTAGTCTATCCGTAACCTCAGTTATTTTAAGTTCTCTTGAGTAAATGAGCAAGTTGTCGTCTATGTATCGAAAATCGCTAGAGTTTCTGGGGATAATATATTTAAAAGGGCCGAATTCTAAGAATTCATGGTATAGGCATGCTAAAACACCACTTAGGTATGACCCCATAGATAAACCGAATTTCTCTCTGTAAAAAATGTTGTTCTGTTGGAAATATCAATATGACGTGTATAAAGTATACATTCTTACTAGGTACCATCACTGATGGTACCTACTAAGAGGCTTTAGTTAGATATTTGGCATTGTTTTGGGGAACGAATCCAATGCCGGATATGATTGGTGTTTGTGTGTTTTGGGGAGGCCGTAATTTTTTGGCGTTAGTGGGGTAGTAGTTAATTAGTGATGTCCGGAATCTTTCTTCTTGCAATAGTGTATACTTTCAGACGTCAGACGAGATTAATTTCTTATATTTGTTATAATTTGATTAATTTCTTATATTTGTTATAATTATCTATGTTTTTGTAATAGTTTGTGGGGAGATTTGTTCGTAAGTATTTTGTCATTGAGTATGTGTATAAGTTTTCGGTTATATTCAGTGGGGTCAGTAATAACTACACCACCGTCTTATTCTGAAGGCAAAATAACGATGTTGTTCACCAGCCAGACAGGAAATTTAAACAATAGTTTCTTTCAGCACATATTCGAAACTAATCATAATTTTGATTTCAATAGTGACACAATATTAGCTCATATCAACAACAAAAGATTAAGACAGATATACGAAGCTGTAGCCATAGCTATCTTACCCACAATAAACACTAGGCGGGTAAAAGTAGTTATATATATTTACCAACCCTTCCGCACGGGCAGGATGTGACACAAGGTCAATTTTTTAAGCGGAGTCAACAGGTTTGAAATCAGAGTTTTCCTTCTCATAGACCGGTTGCCTAATCAAGGTTAAAGAGCACAGTCTGCCCTACTATTTATCCATAGCTGGAGGGAGAGTAGGATTCATACCTTTCCCAAGGGTATTATCGCTAAGTGAAATGCAATTACCACGCCCAGGATTTGAACTCGGGGCGACAAGTCCATTTCCCATGACTTTAACCATTACACCAAGAGCTTCCATCTAAGTAGTAAAAGTAGTTATAGATAGTTACAAAACACCTAACTTTAACTAATCCGCCCCCTTGCACATACCATCATCCACCATTCTGAATTTTACTACTAGCAACAACACGCATCTACGAAACCGAAATTCCTCTTTACCAAAATACAACACATCTTAAAACAGATTAGACGTCTGAAAGTATACACTATTACAACTTTTACCCTAAATGACTGATGTTTAACAATACTAACTTAAACTAATGTATTGTCCTATATATACATGTCCGTCTAAACATAATACACTTTTCCCCATTACGGGAAATGTAGTTCTAGATAGTTACAGAATACCTAACTTTAACTAATTCTCACCCACCAAACACACACAAACCCACACCGTCATCCACCACTCTGATTTTTACTACTAGCAACAGCACGCACCTACAAAGCCATAATCTCACTACAGCCAAATACAACACATTTTGAAACAAATTGAACGTTTTAACCTACACGTTATTACAACCTTTTCCCTAAACCTCTTTCACTGATGTTTGATGATACTAACTTAAACAATTTGGGACATCTCACATCCCATATCTATATGCCCCCACGAAACACAACACACTTGTTACTGTTTCACGAAACATCTGCACGTGATTCAGAACACAGATCACACTAGACTGGGTTACGCCTCTTTCGCCACATAAATAACCATCCTCACATTTTTCGCAAGTCATCCAGTTAGTTTACACAATTCGAGTCCTGGTAAAGGTTGCAAAAACCGAAACGGTATAACGTCGACTTCTCCATCAAGAATAATGAAAAGCCCCGAAGAAGATCTACTAAACAGTTTGTGTAATACGTTTTCGTGCACGGGACTAATTTTGGAGGGAATCCGGACACGGGACCAAATGTAATAGCATACTGTACTCATCACGGAAACAAATGTGATACAGATATGCCGTGGTAACCTCTCAGGGGCACGGTACTAAATATGATAATACAAGGCTGCCGCGGTACCATATGTGATACTGTACTCGTCACGGAACCGTATGTGTTAAGATCCTGGGTCCCCGGGGATAGTATGCTGTGGTAACGGTATGAATTATTTCCGTGACTACCAGATGAGCCTCCGGTCAGCTGCTCTTTCAATACCCTCTGTAGAACTGGGATCGACGCAACTCGGTTGGAAGTGTCTTTGTGACAGGTTGAGAAATTAGTAAATATAAACTGCCGGGTTAGCTGGCAACTCTAAAAACATCAGTGAACCACCATCAACAATAACAACTGTTTTTATTCATACTAGCAAATATATGCACCCTCCGGGTGCAAGTATATAAGTTTTAATAAAAGGAAATATGTTAAATTAGAAAAGCTAATGAAACTGAATAAGAATGCAGATAAAAATATTTGGAACAGAGGTGGGTATAAATGAGAAATAGAACAACTTTGAAACTAACTCTTCCATCAATTTCCATTACTCCCGTCTTTCATTGGTAAATTTTCCTAATTTAACTATTTAGTTAGAATAGAAGTAAAGAATAATATTACAGTTATTTCTTCTTGTTAATGAGATTTTGCTCATATTAAATAAGATAAAACCAACCAATTAGAAATCAATAATACTAAGCATATATTAATTAAAATCAATTTTTTAAGATCAATATGCAAATTAGCCTTCCCATTCACACTGTAAACCGCTATTTTGTTGCATATATAAATACAATTGCATGTTTTTAGTATGTAGCTATGGTCAACATTATTAATAATGTAAAACAATTTTATTAATAATCGAAGTTTAAATAAAAATTAAATCATGGAGAATCTGATGTAAATAACAAAGGGAATTTTGACTTGAGTAGTGATATAGTTTCGGTTACAGACTGCCAAACCCACAATCTCCATTATAATAAGATATAATGAATAGGAATAATATATGAATATGTTTTGCACACTTCGGTTGGCGTTTTGTTTTATGCGAATTCTGGAATCGATTTTAGCAGCAAAGGTCAGTTTTTCTAGTTGCAACCATCTTAATTTTCTCACACACACACACACACACACATATATATATATATATATATATATATATATATATATATATATATATACATACGTAAGAACCTACAGGAGTTAGACACTATCTACCTAGGTTTCACCCGAATGGTTCTTTAGGATAATTCAGACTGACGGAGGTTGTTCTAAACGTCTTTTATTACGGCATCGGGTATCTATTTAGCATAAAAATTTAGAAATTAAAAATCGTCAAAAGGTTGTGTTATAATTATTTTATTTTTTTTTTTTTATTGGCAAAGGAGCCATGCTTTTTTTTTAGCCTACATGCGTTTAGAATTTCTGTTCTTTGCTTTAATAGTTTGCTTTTTTGTTTTTGTTTTATTGTTGTTTTTTATAATTATCTATGGCGAGGTTTTCCTCCGTGTAAAGTCGGTAAAATTTGTCTCTTTCTTTGTACTTATTGCATTTCTTTGTTATTTCCCATTTTGAGAAGGGGTCTCTCTCTCTCTCTCTCTCTCTCTCTCTCTCTCTCTCTCTCTCTCTCTCTCTATATATATATATATATATATAATTCCGTTTTCATTCTTCTATATCGGTTGCCGTATCACGGTTAAAGATAACAGGCTCAGCTGCTATTTACTAATAACTGGAAGGGAATCTTTAGATTCATAGCTTTATCAATGCGAATAGTGCTATGTGAAATGCAAACGGCATCATCATTGATTTGAACTCGGGTCTCCGTGTCAATTTCCTACGGCGATAACCATTACACAAGTGGCAGCTATATACATGATGTTGGGCTAAAAAATTCATAGGCTTAAAACTTCATATCTGATGTTGTTTACTGTTTTGATCAAAGGGATCCAACCACTTTAACACCGATGGAAAAATTGTGCGGACCGCAAGATATTAAAAAAAAAACGAGCCTTAGTTGGTCACATTCAATTATTCAAAGCCAATGCCATCCTTGTTGAACAGGTGATAAACTATTTAACCCACAACTGGGGTTTACGTACCCTTTCCCTATGACATGAGCCTAAAAGGGAACATAATAGCATGACTAGCGTTTGAACTCGTTTACTACGCAAACCAGCTCGTTAGCGACTAAAACATCAGGATGTCCCCGATAGATTATGTGTATATTAAATTTACAAATCAAATCATGGCAATTAAGTTGCTTTTCTTTCATTATTGTTTAAAACAATATTTTTTAATCGTAATATAAAAGCGATTATTTTGTTGATAGATTTTATTATTGAATTGAATAGTTGTTTAAATAAATATAGTTTCTCTCGTGTAACTGGCATTTTAGACGCCAACCAAGGTTTGTATAAATTAAATTAAGCAATGGGTTACCCATTTGTGCTTAAACCTTAAAAATGAATGAAACACATTTGTGCTTAGGAAATAGAAATGAACAGAAAATGAATATTCTATGATTATTTAATATCTCTGATTGAACCATTGTTCATAATTCTAAATAAGAACAAAATACAAACAGAGTTTTTTCCAATATCTTTAATTTTTAATTACGTAATGAAACCACATTATAAACAAAATAAAATTTTAAAATTTAATTTGGAGGTTTTGTTTCTTATCCGTAAACAAATTACTTTGGGAATATTTAAAATATTTCAAAAAATATTTTGAAAAGAAAATCAAACAAGAAAAAATGCGCCTGTGCCAATTATTTTAATCATTGCAGGAATATCTGACAGGAATAAAATGAAATTAAAAAAAAAAATTATTTATTTTTTACTTTACTTGGACACATTTCTTCAGTATTAGAATAGTTTGAATGTGAAAGAAACTAAGATATTATATCCTTTGGGTAATCAATTTTTCATTCAATATGCATGCATCTGCAAAATAATTCAAATAATTTTAATGATGAACTATTTAGTTCATTTGTTTAATTACTTTTATTTAACAGCTCAAATTGACCTTATTTTATTTTAGGCAAAATCACTGCATATATTTTCCATGAAATAGCCTTAGAAAAAGATGTTTTGAAAAATGCTGAATTATTATTTAATAAGGATTAATTAACAATAAAAAATATCTATCTACGCATATATATATATATATATATATATATATATATATATATATGCGCACACACACACACACACAACACACACACACACACACATATATATATATATATATATATATATTATATATATATATATGCTCCCCATCCCCTAGGGTTGAGCACTCTGGGGGGGATCTTGCTGACGGCAACCAACTCAAGAGTAAACGCAACGCTCTTCTAAGGAATGGAGCACTTTGTGACGGCCTTTACACGCAAAGCGATGTGTGTATTTAAACAGTTAAAATCCCCTTCCCATTCTGTAAGTGAAGACAGCCTAATGGTTACGGTGCCGGACTGACACCCAACCGATCGGATTTCAATTCCAGCTGTAGGTAGCTTACAAAATGTCTAGCCACACTGAGGAGACTTGATAAGTCGAAACACGTGTCTGTGGATGACCCTATATATATATATATATATATATATATATAACGAGATAGATTGATGGACAAAAGTGATAAGAAACAATAAATCATTATTTCGTTATCTATCCTTTTATTGTTCTCAACAAGGTTCCACCTTAGATTTTTGTCAGGAGAAACATGTTTTGAGGGAAAATTGTTTTGACAACGTTTTGTTTTCTTAATTCAAAAAGAGTTTATATGCCCCAAGCGAAGCGAAGAAAAATGTACAGGTGACGTAGCATTTGTTGAATAAAAACTATCTTATCGTTCAATTATCTTTAATTTCTCTGGGCCCAGGATCAATTCGGCATCTTGCCTGACTGTTTTGAGCCAGATATTCAGTTGACTCCTTTGGGGTTTCTCCCAGCCCTGAGGTGGTACTGAAGCGATTGATTCACTGATGATGTCCACGGGTTGTCGACAAAGAGCATTGTCGAGCTAGCGAAGACGTCCCACAAGTAGAGTCTGCTGGAGGGAGGAGATACTACATCTTGTCTGAACAATGGTGTAATAGATGAATTGCCGCCATCGAACATGGTGGATGCGGCGAGGGCAATACTGGTAAAACACCAGAGGTTTGCACAGGTCCCTGCCAACATCGGCCAAGTTTAGCAGCCGTACAGGAGGATGGTTCGAACAAGAGCTTGGTAGAGACGCATTTTTGTATGCCTCGACCACAGACGAAGACGAAGACGACAGTCGATGTCTTCTTGGTCCATTCCAGTTACTACTGAACCAAGGTATTTTAAATTGCTCACTTCTTTGAGGGCTTCCCAGTTGAGGACGATCGGTTGTTTTTCAGCAAGAAGAAATCCGACAATTAAAAGCTTGTTTTTTTTCTTTCTGTGCATTGATTTTCAAGTTTGTAATCAATTGTATATGCTAATAGATTTTTATTATAGATGTATTACATAACTTAAATCCGTTATCCCAAGCGTCCACCATTAATTTATTTCTTGAGGGAATAAAGTAAAAATATGCAAATAGTTAATTGTTTATAGGTTTAATTTGTGATAGGGAAATTCTACAGGAAACGTAAAAAATTCTTATATTATTTTTCCAAATTGTATCCTCCTAGGATTTTTCTTAATTATATATATATATATATAGTCTATATATCATCAGTCTATGAAGGAAACATTTGTTTTTTGCTGGAACCATCAGAATGCTCAAAATGTGAATATCTCCTCAGAGCATCATCTACCAGGGCGAAAACCACACTAATTTGATCTTGTACGCAGATCGCGTTGGTGCTGGAAACGTATAAGTGATATTGTGACGAACATTTTGGCAGAAATGTCAATCAAGCTAATTTCACTGCAACACACTTTATCAGCTTTTTATAACTTGTATGAATGATTTTTGTAGGATCAGGACAAAATCCTCGGAGGAGTATTTAAAAATCTCAACAGAGGGGTCGTCTTCATCGATGGCTTTATCATTTTTATGATTAGGAATTGTATGCAGGACTTCAGTAACGGTCGCTGGGGAGGTGTCACAGTCGTAGGCACAAGTTAGAATACGCTTAGGGATTAAAGTGTTGATGTTCATGATTATGCATTGAGGTAAAGTGATAACATCAGTCGAGGTTGGTGGTGGATTCACTTTGCTGGTTGAGGAGGATTTCACTATTAGTCCCAGATTATTTTGTGCGGGAACACATCAAGATAATTAAGTTTTTATTGGATACAACTGGCATATATGTTTGAAAACATTTCATACATTTAGTCTTCTCTTTTTTTTTTTCAATTACTGATTTCATATTTACACCGAGTTTTAAATTATTAAGTAGGTCAAATTTTTATGGGCATAAATATATGCACAACAGGAAACAAAGGGCGGCCATTTGCAACATTAACACGATATGGAAGTGTTTAAATGAGTGTCATTATCATCGTGCAATTATGGGTTGCAAATGTGACTTGACCACTTCTGAGAAAGATATTATAACATTTGAACTTTCCGAAAGCAAATCTATATTAGAAATATCCAAAATAAATGGAAGATATTTGCCAAAATGTGAAAATATGAACAGATCCTACAAAAGTAAGTAAGAGGGCCGATAAGGATCATTCGAGTGTTGTGTTCCGACGTTCATTAACAATAATGAAATTTAAAGCTGTAAATAACCCAGGCCTGACCAGTGGATTACTTTTCAGGAGGATTGAAGAAGCAACGGTGTCCGGAGGTACTCGTTATTGCCTTCTGAAAAAGGTTGGGACCTCAGTGAGACCAGTTACAAAACCTCAACTGAGAAAACTACACATACAAATGCGTTTGAAATGGGCAAACAAGAATACGAAGGTCGATTGATGGAAAGTTTTGTTCACAGATAAAACTCGTGCGACACTTGATGGCTGATGATCTGAGCAAAGGTTGGGTCGTAAATGATTGAGATGGTCCTCAAAGCTTGAGGCGCCAACAAGAAAAAGGAGTTATTCTTATTTGAACTGGTATTATTGGAGGTATAATTGTTGGTCTGTGGAGAGTGCCTGACAATAAGTAAATAACCTGAGATGCTTATACAGCTTTCCTCAAAGAGCACACGGAAAGTTGACTAAAATGAAAAGAATCTCCTTCAGGAGAACCATAATTTTTATGCAAGATAAGATTCAGCATTCAGTTCATAAAATTGGGGAGTACCTGCAAAAGTTAAACTTCTGTGGACCTCGGAAAATGAACTGGCCAACCAATTCTCCAAACTGAAACTCATTTAAAAAAAGGATAACATATTTCATATTAACCAAATCCACTTTTATTTTTGAACTCTGTTTACTTTTTTACTTAGATTTAATTTCATCTTAGTTACTGTATCCATCCCTAAATATTTGTAAATAAACCAATTAAAGTATCATTTTCTTTTCTACGGGGTCCTTTTTTATTACACCTCGCTAATAATTTGGCTCACCTATAATTTAAGTAAATTAGTTAAATGACCATAACTTCTGTTCCCTTTTTGAGAACGTTACAATTTTAAGGAAGTATGTGTATTTAAAGAATGCCATAATTTGGTTAAAATCCATTGAGTAGTTCTTGGACAAGATGGAAAAAAGTCACCTTGTTAATAATTTGAAACGAAAATAATTTGAAACGAAAATCTTCGCACTATTACATATTGTATTAACTTTCATTATTTTATTTTTAATAATATAATATATAAGTTATATAAATATTTTAACTATGAAGACATTTTAATTGAATTATATTCTAGAAATATTTGCCTTAAGTTTACAAATAAAAATACTGTAATACTTTGATATAATAGTTATATGTACTTTGTACAACGAATCTACTCGATGGTCCGAAAATCTTAGCACTACTACATATTGTATTAACTTTCATTTTCTTTTTTGTTTTAGTAATATAATATATAAGTTATGCAATTATTTTACCTCTAAAGACATTTTCTTAATGGAATTATATTCTAGAAATTCTGATAGTATTATGCAATTATTTTATCTCTAATATATATATATATATATATATATATATATATATATATATATATATATATATATATATATGAAGGTAATAAGACTTTCAGACAAACCTGCACATAAAAAATATTTTAGTCACATTGAAAGAAACGTGTGCCTTGCATATACAAACACAAAAAATGTTGTAATGCTTTAATATGCTAATTATATGTTATTCTTCCAACGAATCTACATTAAGCAATAAAAAAAATATATATTCATTAGTCACGTTGAAGGAAACATGTGCTTTGTGTATACAAGTACAAAAATGCTGTAAACTTACACATTTAAGGTAGATTATTTGCGGCATTTCCAAAGCGATTTTCTCTGAAGAATTGACCTTAAAGCAACGTGACTAGAAACGACGTCGTCTTTCAATTCCATCCATAAATTTTGGGCAGCCATGTCAGAATATATGTTTAACATTTATCAATGATGACAGATAACAGCGAGGAAGCTTTTATTCTGTTAGGAAAATAAAATTCTGTCGGTTGCGACTGCATCAAAACGTTAATTCTTTTTGAAACATTACGTTTAACTCCGTATGGGAAAACCTAATGCCTTCTTTAGTCAGAAGACCGGTCCTGACCAAAATGACTGGTGGTACGCTGGGTGGGGCTTTAGAATTACATGCGTAAAAAATGGAGATTTACATTACCATGTAAAGAAACAGAGGGCGGATACAGAATGTATGAAGGAGAAAGAGGGGGAAGAGAAGAAAGAGATGGAGGGAGATATAAAGAGAGGAGAGAGAGAGTTGGAGAGATACAAACATATAAGCGAAAAATAAGTAAGGTAGGGATAGAGAGGGTGCGTGAGTGGTTGAAAGCATTTTAAACTTAGAGAGTATGGAGATGAAATAATTTTTTTTAAAAGATGAAATATTTTTCCAGCACCTGGAATTACAAAGATGAGAATATAGATAATTAAATAATATATCACATTTGGTTACTAAACAGGAAATAAAAGTAAAACTCATCTGACTCAGGAATTTTAAATTTAAATTCTTATCAGGCGATCGATCGATCTACTTACTAATGTATATATATATATATATATATATATATATATATATATATATATATATACATATATATATATATATATATATATATATATATATATATATATATACATATATATATATGTATATATATATATATATACATATATATATGTATATATATGTATATATAATATATATATATATACATATATATATACATATATACACACACACACACACACACATATATATATATATATATATATATATATATATATATATATATATATATATATATATAATCTATTAGTGTATGTAAACTGATGTGCCAAAAGAACTATAGACAGAAGCACAATGTACAGTTTTGCTCTCGCTCATTTGTAAAAATGGACTCACATAGATGACATTTGCCGCATGTTAAAGGTACAACATTAATGTAGCTGTGTCCGTATAGCTGTGTCCACGTCGAGATTGTTAACCCCTCTCTCTCTCTCTCTCTCTCTCTCTCTCTCTCTCTCTCTCTGTGTGTTTCGCTCTTTGACTCTTTCTCTCTTGTTATCTGTCAATACTAGAAAACGTGTAACATACACACACACACACACACACACACATATATATATATATATATATATATATATATATATTTATGAATTACAGAACTTAAAAATAAAATTTAAATAATAAAAACAATTAATCGTAAAAAATTCCTTTACTAAAACTCTTTTGAATTCCAACCGTCACATTTCTTAACACCCATCCCCTTCCGTTTAAATTGTTTCGTCTTGTTGCCAACATCTCAAAAATTCGCTACATTTGTTGACAAAAGATATACATGTGACATGCCCGACATATATATGGCGCGAAATGCCCACGTTGGTGAATATTGTAACGTCTTTCGTTTTTTGCAGTATTAAGGTTTTTTTGTTTTGTAAACTCATTTTGACTTTCCTCTCCGACCCAAACAACTACGGGAGTGAATGAGCTCTGATGATGATTTTTGTAAAATCGAAATATTGTTCAGTATCAGCTATGATTATATTATAAATTGTTTTCTTCTTTAACAGCATTGTGTGATGTTTTCATTCCACCTTTTCTTACATATATATATATATATATATATATATATATATATATATATATATATATATATATATAACATCAACGGAGTGTGAAATTGTAGAAGCCCACTGCTGATGCAAATATGGGACTACAATCGACTATTAATGATATTAACCACATAACAAAGGAAGTAACCTACATAAAGTCAAAACCAAATCCAACGCCATATTTACCAATAATTGCTTTTATTTTTTAATAAATAATTAAAATTGGGCATTTGTCATGTTAAGGACACCCGGGATCGTTAATGTTTTAAAAATAAATAAAAAAATTAAACAAGGCCAAACATAGAAATTGGATTCATATATATATTAGGCATAAAGGGACAATTTAAAAAAATGTGTCATTAAAACAGTCCATATTCTATTAAACTGCATTTCTAAAAAAAAAAGAAGCTTGATTAATTACGTCATCATTGAATTAAAATAATCTTTATAAAAAACTTCACATCATATGTGGATATATCATTGTAAAACATATTTGAGGAAATATGCCTATTATTGCAGTAAATGCGTGTCATGATTTTTTATTAATTCTGAGTAAGATATGTACATTCCTTACACATACGTATAGGTAGACATTATATACCTTTTAATATTTAAACACACACACACACACACACACACACACAGACAGACAGACAGACAGACATACACACACACACACACACACACACATATATATATGTGTGTGTGTGTGTGTGTGTGTACGATGTTCTACACGCCGAATAATTCTTTGCGAGATTCACTTGTCAATATTATATATCTTCTATAATTATAGAATTTTATGCGATATGGGCATTGTAATTGCCTTCAAGCAGAAATATAAATATTAATATATACTTTATCCACCAATGCTTCTAAAAATAAACAAACATCCCAAAATCTTATTTCCTTCGCCGAAGAGCATAAAGCACCGTATTTGTTGTTCACTTAGCGTTCTCTTGCCCCATATGGTAGAGACGTCCGAGTATCATTGACAAGTTAATTTCACAGGAATTTTTCGGTGCGGTATCGGTGGCCGAGGCAGTATAGCTTCTGGCTATCTTGCTGAAGTCCCGGTTTCGATTTCTGTCGTAGGGAGATCGTTAGTATACATCGCTGTAAACAGCTGCTGTACGATGTTCTACACGCCGAGTAATTCTTTGCGAGATTCATTTGTCAAAATGATTTATCCTCTATAATTATCGAATTTTATGCGATATGCGCATTGTAATTGCCTTCAAGCAAAAATATAAATATTAATATATAATATATATATATATATATATATATATTGCTGCATTATCTATGTCTGACTGTAAGGTTATATATATATATATATATATATATATATATATATATATATATATGCTGCATTATCTATGTCTGACTGTAAGGTTTAATGTGACGTCTGAAAGGGGATACTGGTCATTGTTTCAAATATCTTTTTCTCAGAAGTTGTTTAGTATACGTTATTTGTCTGTCTTACTGTTTAGTTTGACTTACTGATATGCATACCATCTTTGTACTTAATGACTCTAGTTAACATTCAGTATTATGTCATTCAACTTGTTAGCACGTAAGAAAGTAAGGAACTTGTTTTACCATATTCTTTGAAACACCGGCAGTAATTTCTATTTACGTGAAGTCAGTGTACCGCATTTAACATTGTGCAACGTGTGCAAATTTCGGGATTTATTCAAGAAACATGTGCCAAATTCACAATAACGCATTACGTTCCAAGCATGCGCAAATCAGCAAAGAGCATTAATTATCTCAAAGTTGACTTTCCTGTTGAAGCAGACGAAATAATAAAAGTGAAATAAAACATTCCTGATCCTTGTTGAGACAAATGCTTCATGGTCTGTATAGTCTCGCCGTTAACCAACTTTTCATATAGTGTTTTTTTTGTTGTTGTTTTTTTTTTTTGTAAAATGAGATCTTTGCCGATGTTGGTCGGAATCTCACAGGATACGGATCACGGCCACAACAAAATGAAAGCAAGCGAAATCGATGCTATGCTCTTAAAGCTGTACTTATTGTTGACTTTACATAGCCCCCTATATTCCTCGTGTCACTAAGTAGAATTGACTATCTGCTATCAATTTACTCTGTCTATGGACTTCCAACAAACCGACATATTTCTTCACATCGACCCTCTAAGAGCTAAAAGACACTAAACCAATTAAACCAATCTCAATCTATGACCTTAGTTTCATTGATGAGTTCAATTTTTAATCGATATTAATAATAATATGTCGATTAATTTACTTGTTAACTTTGAAAAATCATTTTCTATCTATTTTACAATGTGAAAATATATGTATATCCATTTTATTACGTAGACATCCTTTTATCTCTATTTTATTATATAAAATCTTATTTTCTTTCTATTTTAGAGCTTAGTAATCATGTTCTCTCAATATTATTAGGTGGAAATGTGCATATGATTCCTGTACAACAATATGTACATCTAGAGACAAAATAACGTCTCGTGTTATATCGCCTGTGACAGGAAAACTTTTAAAAATATAAAGGTTAGAGTAATATCAATTATAAATAGAATAGTTCCAAAGAAGCTCGAAAATATACTGAAGAAGGAACTAGATTTCAAAAGAAACATTAAGGCCGTTCAGATCACTGAATTAATAAGTTGAGATAGTATGCATAGAATACTTCTGGAGAGCTGGGGATAGTTGCTGTCATTCAGACATAAAGGAAAATCACCAGTTAGTATTAGTGTGAATTAATAATAATAATAATAATAATAATAATAATAATAATAATAATAATAAGAGAAGAAGAAGAAGAAGAAGAAGAAGAATATGGAAAAATACTTTGACTTTGTCAGAGAACTGATAACACTGGGGAACATGAGGGTGATAGTGATAGTAATTGTACTTTGTGCCCAGATCCATCCAGAACATCGTTTTTAAGATCGGCTAAAATAATTAGAAGAGACCTGGAGATTTGAGGGGATTTACTGTCACTCAGGCTCTAGTCAGAGACCACTAATTAAAAGCGGTTCAAAACACTCGCAATACAAAGTATGTGGCCGGATCACGTATAATTGGATAATATAAAGTTTTAAATTCTATACCACAATATGTACAGGAGGCTCCACATTTACTAAATCACAGAGAAATATAAATCACCTCGTGGATGATACCAAGATATTTGAATCAATTAAAAATAACTAGAAAGCCATTTAAAAACTACTTGAATTTACAGTAAAATAATAGAAATAGGATTTTAGATGGAAAAATATCCCATTATGATTATGAAAACAACAAAAAAAAAGACCGAATGGAACTGTCCAGACAGGAAGGGATCGAACCGCTTTTAGAACAAGAAAACTGCAAATAATATATGCCTGATAATATGCTAAACAGAAATGAGGGAAACTGTAAGAAAAAAGTACACCCGAAGATCAAGAAAACATTTTGGAAACAAACTCTGCAGAAGTCCTCTAATCCTGGGCAGTCTTCCTCTGGTCCATTCTTAAGATTTCGATAGACAAGATCTTACAACCATGGTTGATAGAGATGTTAAGAACAGGACGGTGAGGAATCAACAAAATTAAGAACTGCATGGATAAAACAATTCAGAGACTCTGAGAATATACTAAAAAGGAAATAACGACTTATCAAAGCAGCATTATCAGCATATATAACTTGTGGATAGACAAGAAAACAATAAGAAAAAGAATCTAGAAAACAAAAATAGGAATTAAAACAAGAATAATGATACTTGAAGCAACAAACTAAGGAAATTGCACACGAGATCATTTAAAACTGATTAAGAAGAAAAAAAAACTCAAGGGATAAACTGGATCTCTTTCAATAGCAACCCAAAATAATGACCTAAGGCGAATGTTTGCCAAAGCAAAATTTGGTAACCCACAGGCGCATTGCAAATGTAATTTAGGCGAGGACAGTAAATTACAAGTTAAGCAAATATTGCAAACTGCAACAACAAGAATACAAGACCAAGCATGACGGAATGGAAAAGGTTATCCATTGGTAAGTGTGCAAGAGACTAAGGTTTGGCCATGTGGGCAAATAGCATATGCTAAACACAGAATCACTCCGAGAAAATGAGAACCATACATTTCTCTGGGAATTTGAAATACAAGAGGATCTTGCCTAGACTACTTAGTATTAACACGAAGAAAAAACATGTGAAAACAAAAAGGTGCAAATGGATCGACACATACTTGAATCCTGCCGGAGAGCTGTGAATCATAAAGGTGGCGATGATCCCAATTATAGTTGACGCCACCAGAACGTTGTCCAAGGGCATAGAAAAAAAGACCTGTCGACCAGACTTCAGTAAAAAAGATAATCACCATAAAAACACCAACAGCATTAGTGTTACCGCATGAGTAGATGAGACCTTAGATTCGTCGACAAGTAAATTCTTACGTAGGCCAGCGAACAACGTTCAACAAATAAAAAATACCGATATATCGTGCTCATACCACTTGACCCAATTAAAAACAGTTTGTAAATGTGAAACAATACAAACCACAACAGTTTAGGTTCTTGTGGAAACCGTCTCATTCCCCAAAGATAACCAGCTAATCTAAAAGCAAACATCCAGCTGCAGGAACTAACATTTTCCCCCGACCCAAAGTTAATTGTTAAGTAATTCATATTTAGATTAGCCTACAGTAATACGTTTCATTACAGTCGAATCACACTAAAATCACCGATTCCCGCTAGATTTCCGCTATTAAACAGCGATAAATCTATTCAGTTCTTAATTGGGTGACCACTTAAGCAAAAGCAGGAAATTAAAACAGCCCGTGTCCCTTTTTTACCCAAATGACTTGGATTACACCAAGTTTACGCCAAATCCTGTGCTATTAGGGGGCTTAACCCATTGGTCTTTGTTGTATACTAATACTGTTTTTCTTGTCTTTATTTAAACATAATAACAAAATGATAGAAATAAGGATAGAAATAAGGAAAAAGACAGACAGAAAAACTGCAAGTGACGAAATCCAGATATGTTCCCAGTAAAAAGAAAGTGTTTGACCAAAGGTGTAATTTACCTTGCATCGATAACGTCTACACAGAAACGAGACCTTACTAAATTTTACGTGGGTTGTACAAAATCAGAATTTAAAACTAGGTTTGCAAATATGCGTGTGTGTGTGTGTGTGTGTGTATATATATATATGGATGCAAGGTAAATTACACCTTTGGTCAAACACTTTACTTTTACAGGGAATATCCAAAGGTGTAATTTACCTTGCATCCATAATATCTATACAGAGACCAGACCTTACTAAATTTTACGTGGGTTGTACGAAATCAGAATTTAAAACTAGGTTTGCAAATCATATACACTCGTTTTCAAATATTAAGCTAAAAAATGAAACAACCTTAGTTAGCTATGTTTGGAACTTGAAGAATCCAAATATAATACCAATTATTAAATGGGAAATTTTAAAAAGATCTAATATTTGTTGTTGTTTAACTGATCTGTGCATCTTGTGTTTACAAGAAACGTTAGCGATAATTAGATTCCCGGAATATTAGGATTAACCCATCCCTTAAGATATATAATAAAAACACCAACTACAACTAAATAGATTTACCAGAAGACTTTAACACTAGTAGTATACACAATTAGATATAAACAGAATGAATAAATGAAAATAGAGATGGGAGTTGCCTGATTAAAAGAGACATGTACGTTTATAGAAAGCAACTCTTTGATTTCAAAAGAAATCAGTCTAGACTTAGAAACTAAAATTCATACAAAGTAATTAAAAGTCAGAAAGGGTCATAAAAATAATTCCAAACCAGACAAGTATATATAAAATGTAGCTACCTGTAATTTTTTAGTTCTCCTAGAGAAGATGTACCTTGAACACCGAAACCATGGTAGAAAGAAAACCTTTTTCATACAACTATATATATATATATATATATATATATATATATATATATATATATATATAAATATATATACCTTTCTTCAAATTAATTGAAAACAAAACGACTAATTCCATTATTATTATAATATTCTCAATATCTCTGTAAGGCTTGCCAGCGTTACAATTTTCGTACGCTTCCTTGGGGGTAACATGCATTGCAGACTATAGCCGTAGAATAACTATTTGACAGTCCAGACAAAAGTGTTTGGACGTGATAAAAATCTGATAACATCAAGGATGAAAAAATATTTTTAATTGCAAACTAATTCCATCATACACTGCCGAAAATAAATTCATATTGCTGCACATCATTGCAAATAACCTAATCAGAGGGAAAAGTAGAAATCCATTAAACCCCTTTCACTCCAGTGGGTCTACAATTGACCGGATGTTGAAAGAAAGGAGAGAAAAACGTTTGCTCCAATTAATTTGCTCAAATGTGTATACTTGCGAACTATATCGTATTTGAAATTTGCCTTGAACATTTTGATTAAAAGGTATAGTTTAATTCAAAATGTAGAATTCTGATTTGAACACCGAACTGGGAAGCCACCTCACTTAATATGTACTTTTAAAGTTCAATTTATATATAAATCTGTGTCAGACTTTACATTAATCTTTATTTATCAACCAGACTATGAACTTATATCGGTTTTATTAGCATTTTATAAGGCCTATTTATGCTTCTATTTAAAATAAACATGTCTGTTTTGCTGATTGTTTCCTCTTTTCCGAAATAACTATGAAAATAGTTTTATAAAAAAGATTTCCAATTTGTCCAAACTCTTGTCTTCATTATAACTAAACCTTCAAATCTTCAAACAAAAGAAAAGCAAAATAATTTTGCCAAAAATTACATTTAGGTATGCCCTTAGATAAAGGTCATTACCCAAACTGTATGATTTTCCTACCAAAATAAATAAATCGATCAAAACAAAGGTGAAACATATCAAAGATTTCAAGAAAAAGGAAGAAAGAACGATCAAATGAAAGATCGAAAGAATGCAAGAAAATAACCATTCCAACTTTTTTCTTCCAAAAATGAACACAAAAGAGCCGAGCTAGCATTAACGATTTTAATCTGCTCAACACGATAAAGTCCCTGAAGATTTCTCTTCCCTATCGCAGTTTATCTAGAACAGATTTTTCCCAGTACAGACTTAAGAGAGTCTGTTTGATGTGAAAAGCGAGCATTTTTGAGCAAGGCGCTATGAAAACAGTTTACGATACAAAGGAAGTCAAATTTTGAAAGTTTTATAGGAATTCTTTTTTTAATTTCATTTT
>CM042139.1:140710787-140745787 GCA_023376005.1 Doryteuthis pealeii | reverse complement strand
AACCCATAATAATCATCATCATCATGAAGTCATGCCAGCAGCACGGATATCCATGTCCCTTCCCTACTGGATATCGCTGCTGGAAAGTCCACTGTACATCATTCCGTATCGACGCTGAGCTGTGATATATATATATAATATATATATATATATATATATATATATATATAATATATATAGAGAGAGAGAGAGAGAGAGAGAGAGAGAGAGAAAGAGAATGGAGAGAGAATGGAGAGAGCCAGTAGGTTAGCATGGCCATTTTAAGGGTGAATCAGCAAACAGGTCACATATCATTTTTCTATTGGACGAGATTCTATTGAGACATGGCGAGGTGAGATAGAGGAAAAGGGAGAGGTGAGAATGTTCGGGTAGTTTGGAAAGATGCGTTGACTGAATGAGATGTATTTCTTGCTCAGGGAAATTTTGGCTTTGGGAAAATAAAAATGTCATGAGTAAAAGAATGGGCCTTGTGTTATGGTTTATTAAGAACATATTAATAATAACAGAATTTTTCCTGGAGTATGAGATGCATAGAATTATATGGAACTTTGAGATACAGACGGATCACCTTATCCCGCCCGGTGTTAATTAACAAGAAGAAGAGATTTTGTCTTGGCTAGATAACTGAAGATCTTGGGAACATGAAGGTAAATTTGGTACCAATTGTAATTGGTGCTCTCAGAACGTTCCACAAGAATTTGAAAAGAGGCTGGAGTAATTGGAAATGGGATGAAGAATCGAGGCCACCCAAACAACACCACTGTTAAGATCGGCTAGAATATTCTGAAGCGTCACAGAGACATACGAAGATTTGCTGTTACTCGGTCTCCAGTGGAATACCACCAGCTAACGCTGATGAGAAAAGCTCATAAGGATAATGATAATTGATTTTATTTACCGCGTACCCCACATGTACGGGTCAGGCACAAAGTCCCTATTAACGTGGGACCACCCACGGCCGAAGCTCGTGGAGTGGCAGGTGAAAAATTGCGTCGATCCCGTCGGCATTCCCCTCAAGGGGGCGCCTCAGGCACTGGGCAATAAACCCAGCCCTGCCCCTTTAAATCGAGGGGGCAGGTGTTGCCTGGGGGGATGGCCCCCTGGGATCGACGCTATTATTACAACAAACCCGGTCCAGCGGCCGAAGCTCGCCGGACCCCCAGTCGAAACCGGGAACCAGAGTTGAGATAATGATAATTGATATTCAAAGGAAGAATCGAGACCATTCAAACAACAGCATTGTTAAAACCAGCTAAAACACTCGGAAGAGTACTAGAAAAATTGGGAGACTTGCTGTCACCTAGTCTCCAATATAAGACCACAAGTTAAAACTGGTGTGAAAAACTTACAAGGTGTGGAATAATAATAATAATAATAATAATAATAATAATAATAATAATAATAATAATGATAATAATGATAATAATAATTGCAGCAGAAAGCCATAAGAACTATTTATATCAAAGCAAATTGACACAAAAGAACAACAAATGTGTGTGTGTAAGTGTGTGTGTGTGTGTGTGTGTGTGTGTGTGTGAGAGAGAGAGAGAGAGAGAGAGAGAGAGAGAGGGGGGGGACAGATAGAGTGTGTGTGTGTAAGTGTGTGTGTGTGTGTGTGTGTGTGTGTGTGAGAGAGAGAGAGAGAGAGAGAGAGAGAGAGAGAGAGAGAGAGAGAGAGAGAGAGAGATAGAGTGTGTGTGTGTGTGTGTGCGTGGAGACAGAAATGAGACGATCATCCATGTATTAAGTGAATGTAGTAAACTGGCACAAAGAGAAAATGAAGCTGCACACGGCTGGGTTGGAATTGAAAAAGCCGTGGAATATAAGGGTGATGGTGATGCCAATTGTAGTTGCTGCACTTAGAACGGTCCAAAAAATAGAAAAAAAAATAACTAGATGAACTGGAAATTAGAGGAAGAATTGAGACCATCCAGGCAATAGTATAGTTGAAATCGGCTAGAATACTCAGAATGTGTCACTCCAACTCCAGTGAAAGACCATCAGCTAACGCTGGTGGGAAAAACTCACAAAGAGTGAATAATAATAATAATAATAATAATAATAATAATAATAATAATAATAATACCGAGCCACAACGAAAATTCATATAAAAGTTAATAATATATGAACTAAGATAGCAGAAACGTGTGAATGGATAAGACATTTTTAATATATAACGAACAAATATGAAAGCACAACATTTACAAAGTATGTTAGAAAAAGTGAAAGATATCCGCACACCATGAACAATGATATAAACGATTTATAAGTGCAAGGAATAGCACTGAAATAGAAATAACTAAAGAAAGAAAGAAAGAAAGAAAGAATGAAAGAGAAAAAAAGAGGTAAGGGAAGAATACCATTAAGAAGAAGAAAAGAAAGAAAAAGGAACAAAAGTAAAAGAAATATGTGTTTGTAAAGAAAGGTGGGAACGTATGTAAAAAGAACAAGAACCTTGATTGTTTATGTATAATGCAGAAGCTTATTCGTGCAGAATATTATACAAATAGCGAAATGTCACAGGTGTCCATTGTAATGTAAACACGTTCCCGTCACTGTTACAATTGAATGATTTGGAATTAGTTTAATTCAAATAAACATGACAAGGTTTCCACTTCATATACCCACGCGTGAACGTGAAGGTGTCCTGGGTATGGCTAAATTGTATCTGACAGTGAGCTTCAATTCCGGTGATCTGGGAAGTATGGAGTTTCTAATCATTGCTATTAGTCTAGCCCGGAGTTGTAGTACGTATTAGAGTCTCATCTATGAATCAAATAGATTTTTTTAATTATCTATATTCGATAGGACTGTGTGTAAAAAAAGGGGTCTGAAGAACCCACGAGCCTAGAAATTAATAAACAACCCCTTTTTGATTATACGACTTTCGTATGTTGTTACTCTGAACTAACGACGGCTACTACTACTAACGACTACTACTACTAACGACTACTACTACAACTCGATCTTGACCTCTACGCAACATTGAGGGACAGCAAGTTTCCCCAGGACTCCAGGACTCTTCTACTCTAGATAATTTTAATGACAAAAGAATCTCTACCGCACCTTAGTTTATGAGGTCAATAAAGAAGAAATATTATCATCGACAATAAATGTGAGTGTTTTTTGTAACCAACGTGATTGTCTCTCCTTTCATCACCAGGGTCGAGTAACAACAACTACTCACTAATTTGTGAGCAGCTTATAAATTATATGAGTACCTATAGTTAGAATATTTGGACCATATGACCTTTAGGTACCCCAAAAGAAAATATGTAAATATGAATGTACAATGGAGGTGCGTGGTGTATTGGTTAGTGTCGTAGGAAATGGACTCGTCGACTCCAGTTCAAATCCTGGACGAAGGTGTTTACATTTCACATAGCGCTCATACACTTGGGAAAGGTATGTATCCAGCTACTCTCCCTCCAACTATGGGTAAATAGTTGGGCAGTGTTTTTTTTCTTTTTTTACCATGGCTAATTAACCATTCTAGGAGAAGGAAAACACTAAATTCAAACCTGTTTAACTCCGCTTAAAAATTGATCTTGTGTTACATTCCACTCATGCGGAGGGGTTGTTAAACATAAATATGAACGTACAATTAAAGCGATTGCCTCATCCTTCGGTATGAAATAACCCTAGGCAGCTTGAAACACCGTTAAAATCAATCTCAAACTAATTGAAGCCTGTCTGTGGTCTATTGTCAGTATTAGCTGAACAGCGAGGGAGTCTATCCCTTTTTTTGTTTGCGCTAGACAAGGGAGATTGTTTAATGTATTTTTTTACTGAGGTGGAACACCACATATATTGGCAGCTCCCAGATGTTTTAACACACAGATCAGATTAACCAAACCATCTTACTCTTGCATTGGGTTTGCAGGGACCGGTATCGAAAAAAAAAGAACCTTGCGAATCCTCTATCGACTGAGCTAACAGTGAAATATGTTGATCACATTTTGAATTAGATATTTACCACATCATTTCTCCAGGGTCTGATTGCTATTGTCATTTTAAAAGTAGAACTGACTTGCTCGAATTTCAGATTTTTCCTTCTATTAGACCAGATACATTACGAAACTTAAGAAGCCCAGTAGGATCCACAATTTATCCATAGCTGAATAGAGAGGGATGTAATTGTACCTTTCCAAGAACATTAGCTGTAGTTGAAATGCAAACAGTCGCGTGAAGTATTTGAACGCGGTTTGACGAGTCCTTTTCTCACGACGATAACCATTACTCCATCGTGCCTTATCTTCTAAAATAATAAATAAGACAAAAAACGAACACAACTAAAACAGTGTGCTTTCTATTTTGCTGGTTACATAATTTCGTGGCAGACCAGTGAAATTTAATTATTTTTGCATTGACATTTGATAGATTTTAAGGACAAAGGCATATCGTAAATATCAAAATGCTGTGTAAATAATATAGTGCACTTAAATTACAATGGCTGGATATGTGAAGGATGTAAAACAGATCGTTACCGCAATATATATATATATATATATATATATATATATATATATATATATATATATATATATATATATATATATATATATATCGGGCGTTCGGGATAGATGTGACAGTTACATAAGGAAAAAGGAAAAGTGCTTGGTAACTACAAAATTTTATGGATTGTAAAGAAATTCAACAGGCACGGAAAGTAGCGTCGATCACAGCCGCAATCCTGGTCCAAAACCTGGAGCAAGCTGATGTTACAGTTTCCATGGGAAGGGTCTCAAAAACTACCTTAATTCTGTCGATTAACTGGGCTTTTGTAGTACTGGCACGGCAATTGGTGTCTTTCTCATCAGCGCCCCATACATAATAATTGATGGGGTTAAGATCTGGGGCGTTCGGAGGCCAAACATTACGATTGGTGTTATCGTAGAAATTCGCCAACAACCATTTTTGACTTCCCATAGTTGTTGCAGGAAGCCAAAACCAGGTGCCATCCATATGGCCTACCATTGGCTACTCTTGTTATACAGGATTTGACTAAAGTGTTTAGCAACTCCACATAGGCCTCTGCATTCAACCTGAGGTCCTCTCTGAAAAAAAGCGGAGGCATCACATCACCCTCAGAGGCCATACATCCGAAAACCAACACAGTTTGGGAAAATTTAGTTTGCATGACACGAGGAGTGTCATTTGGACTGTATGTAAGCCACCTGTTATTCTGCGTGTTGTGCTTTTGAACTTAGCAAGTTTTTCTCATCGGAAAAGAACCAGATTGTTTGTGGTTCAGCAGGTTGTTTCACTTTGCTCAGAAGTTTCTTCGCCTTTGTCAGACGATTTTCACGGACCTTTTCTGGGAGCAGTTGACATCTGCGAATCTTGTATTAGTATTAGCGAAGGTCTTCATTGAGTACAAGCTTCATGGTAGAGACTGAAACATTCAATTCTCGTGACAAAGCCCGAATTCCAATGTCAGGTTCCCCCAAACCTTTTTCTGCAGATTTTCGAGGAATTCTGTTGTACGAACGCAATCAGAACGTATGTCATGTTGCTTTCTTCTAGCCACAGCCTCGTAGTCTCACTTTCAATTTTCCAGTTCATGCCTGATTGTTTTTACAGTGTTCAGGGAGCATTGGGCATCAATCATAATCTTTTAGTTATTCTCTTCCATGATTCAGGTGGGTTCCACTCATCCATTCAATCTGTCATCACGTATACTAATGAAGAAGGGTCCAAGCTTTTAAATGATGCTTAGTGTGCGTCAATATCTCCAACATTCGGAGAAGAATAACCAAATATAAGTATGTCAAATTCATCCCAAACACCCTATATATATATATATATATATATATATATATATATATATATATTATATACATACATATATATATATTATATAAACGATTCGTGTTACATCATCCTAATATACACATAATATAATTAAAGCTGTTTGCATTTTGCATGCTACTACTGCCCTTGAAAAAGACATGCATTCAACAAGTGTCCCTCCAGCTATGGGTAAATAGTAGGGCAGACTGGAATATTTAATCTTGTCATGGCAATTATTCTAGGAAAAGGTAAACTGTGAATTCAACCTCCTGAATGATATTGTGTCGCATCCTGCTTGAGCGCAGGCGTTGCATAGATACAACCCTCCAATATATATGACTATGATTGCCTGTTTTAAGTCATTAAAATTTTCAGCTAAGCACTTTTTACCTGATTGTCTTTTTTTTCTTGTTTTAATGGCACGACTTCCTTCACTGGCCTTATTTAGTTTTGTTTTATGACGTTGTTTGTTTATTCGTTAATATTTTTAATTGGAAACATTTTGTATGTGCATTATATTTCGACGGCATCATTTTATATTTGATTAATTCAAATAAATCTTCTGCCAGACTGCGAAAAGAAAATATTTTATCATATAAGCTTACCAATAATGCATTATATTCTATTATGTTAAACAGCGGTCTCTGTACCATATTAGCTCCATCACATATTAAGTACTATACAAATACGTAAGATAAATAAAGACAAATATAATAAAATAAATGAATAATAATAATAATAATAATAATAATAATAATAATAATAATAATAATAATAATAATAATAGCGAAAATTGATAAGACCCAACAAATAGTAAATGTAGACTTTGCGGTAATAGAGATGAGACTGTTAACCATATACTCTGCGAATGTAGCAAACTAGCACAACGAGAATACAAAACTAGACACGACTGGGTTGGGAAGGTGATCCACTGGGAATTATGCAATAAATTAAATTTTGACCACACAACAAAATGGTATATGCATAAACCAGAATCTGTTCTTGAGAACGAAACGCACAAAATTCTCTGGGACTTTGAAATAAAAACGGATCACCTTATCCCAGCAAGAAGACCAGACCTAGTGTTGATTAACAAAAAAGAAAGAACTTGTCAACTGGTGGATTTTGCAGTGCCAGCGGATCACAGGGTGAAATCAAAGGAAAATGAAAAAAATGACAAATATCTGGACCTTGCCAGAGAACTGAAAAAGTTATGGAATATGAAAGTGAAAGTGATACCGATTGTAGTTGGTGCTCTTGGAACAGTCCCAAAAGGATTGGAAAAGGGTTTGGAAAGTTTGGAAATCAGAGGAAGGATTGAAACCATTCAGAACACTGCACTGCTGCCATCTGCCAGAATATTCAGAAGAGTCCTGGAGACCTGAGGAGACTTGCTGTCACTCAGACTCCAGTGAAAGACCATCAGCTAACACTGATGTGAAAACTCAAAAGGAGTAAATAATAATATATGGACATAGAGAGAGGATTGGAGAACACATGCGTGTGTGTGTATGTATTTATGTAACAATATACGCAGTCGCAATATCAGTAGAATATATATATATATATATATATATATATATATATATATATATATATATATATATATATATATATATATATATCACCAGGTCGCTCTTCCAGCACAGGTCCTAATGACTCTTTCTCATCACCCATCTATGTCGGTCATCACTCCGAGCAGGTTCTCTGCACAGCATCCGGTGTCCGTCGATTATGATTTTTGTTAATCAACCTACACTGGTGTGTCCATGTGCAGGTACCCATACTATAATATCAATTATGAGATTCCCTTTGCTTCTCCAGCTGTGCCCACTATGTCTTGTTCGTCTAACCCGAATTGTTTCTTAAATAGAAGACAATTGGCAGTACAATTACTCCTTTGATCAGCATCTCTGCCTTTATTTTGCAAATTTTCTGAAAATAAACCACTCACTCTGCAAGTATTAACAAAAATTATCTGCAAAAGGGTTAATAGCAAGGTTGGAATATCTTCATTTGGGGGGTGGGTATGTGTGTTTGTTTTTCCTTTTCTAATAAAATCGTCCCCTCCCCTTCTGTATTTATTGTTAAACGCCCCCCATGTGTGTTGAGTTTTTTGTCAAAAAACATTTGCTTTTTCAGATATAATGGATTCTTATTTAAGCAGTGTTGAAAGTGTATCTCCTTGGACTGGTTTACGTCCTTTGTGGTTTTATTTACAAGGTTTTCTTTAATGTTCTACATGTGGTATCTTTTGACGATCCCAGCTGATCATCGGAATGTTCTACATGTGGTATCTTTTGATGATCCTACCTGGTCGTCGGAATGTTCTACATGTGGTATCTTTTGATGATCCTAGCTGGTCGTCGGAATGTTATACATGTGGTATCTTTTGATGATCCTAGCTGGTCGTCGGAATGTTCTACATGTGGTATCTTTTGATGATCCTAGCTGGTCGTCAGAATGTTCTACATGTGGTATCTTTTGATGATCCTACCTGGTCGTCGGATTGTTCTACATGTGGTATCTTTTGATGATCCTAGCTGGTCGTCGGAATGTTCTACATGTGGTATCTTTTGATGATCCTAGCTGGTCGTCGGATTGTTCTACATATGGTATCTTTTGATGATCCTTGCTCGTAGAAGATTTTGTACGGTTCCAAACTTCTCTAATTATTTTGTTCGAGTCCAAGTAGTACAACCATATAGTAGCAATGAGACGGCTAAAGCTTGGAACAATATCTGATATATATTAATATCAAATCGGACCATGAACCCGACATTACAAAACATAGACATATTAACATATCAACATAGACTTCCAAGAAATTTTAGCATTATTAATATTTTCAACAAATCTGAAACGGTATATGAAACAATCATAAAAATAGCGGAATATGCACTAAATTATATTACACATTTGTTTGAAAAAAAATGGATGGACCCAACAACAACATGATAAAGACATATTAACAGAATTCTCATGTATTATCGAACACCGGACTCTGATTAATCTAACAATTTATACTATTTTATTACATTGTACCTGTCCGGAGAAAAAAGGGTCGCGTTTGGATCTAACGTGTACTAATTTTGGTTGGTTGGATTTTATGGCATGCCAACCCTTGGTGGTTTATTTTATACCGAAGATGATTTGTTTTATTTATTTTGATGTTTATTTATATTTAAATACCTATTTGCACTTAAACACTTTGGTCCATTAGATAAAACTAGCTATTTTGGATAGATCTGAAATAGAAATATAAGATCTTTAAAAAAATCCCAAGAGAAATATACCTTAATTTATATTATTATAATTGTTGTTTAAACACAAACACACACACACACACACACACACACACACACACACACATATATATATAATATATATATATATATATATATATATATATATACTGTTCTGATGCCAAGTTAGATTAAGCATGCTTAAAATAGATACAATATACATTTGACTCCAGTTACTTGTGTTTTAATTAATCATTTATATCAACCGATTATTTCACTTAAAATCTATTACATTTCACTAAAAAAAAACAAATAGACTGTTATTGGAAAATAGTTCAGTTAAATTTTGTTTAAACAAAAATAAACAATATCAATGTCAAGTATGTTATATTGTTTGTTTATTCATATATTATCGTATGCATTATGCTTATTCGATTTAGTATTGTTAATGACGTCACCTGGCACAATAACGCGATAATTTAGTATGGAATTATTATATTAAGGGATTGAGCATAAAATATGAGAATATCCGCCGAGATACAATTATATATATATATATATATATATATATATATATGTTTTCAATAATGAAAATTTATCAACATTTTTTTAAATATGATGGAGGAAGATGACTTTTTCAAGAGGTCCTCTCAGTAGATACCAACAAAGATTTGCGAACTGACAACTTAAATCCTCTATACTGTCTTCAACCAGTATCCATGAATTTAAGTTGTCCATTCACATGGATATTTTATGTTGATCATCCATATTTAATATTATATTTATAAAATTGTTTTCTCTTCTTTTATTGATATTATTGAATTCCTCTTAGAAAAATAGATTTCACTTAGTGAAATATTTTTTTCAAAATTAAGCGTGAATAATTTTTTTGTTTTTTAGACAATTATTCTTCAACCTAAATATATATATATATTTTTACCTGTAATTCTATTTCATATTTTCGAAGTCCCATTTTTTTTTACTCCATTAGGCCATTTCGTTATTATATATATATATATATATATAATTATATATATATATATATATATATATATATATATAGTCTTTTAATATTCAGTTGATTACTCGTCATTACAAATTCTATCTATTTTGTTTTTCACAATAAATAATTGTATTCTATTTTAATCGCAGAACTGAACTCTTCTTATTTTTTAAATTTCTCTTTTTTTTCACATGGCTTATCTATATTTCAACGATTTATATTTTTCTTGTATCTTTGATTACCCTTTATTCAGTTGTATATTTTCCCCCAACATTACTTAATGTTTAATGATTTTGCTAGCAATTAATTTTCATATTAATATTTTATTCTACTATTTATACCTATATTTCTTATCTTTCGCTTTTTTTTGTTTAGTTTTTTTTGTGTTTTTTTTATCTTCCTTTTTGATTGTTTCCCGCTTTATTTCTAAAATTGTTTTGGCCCGTATTTCTCATTCTCTTTTTTTTTTTTTCAATTTTTCAATTTTGTTTTTCACGTTTTCCAGCTTTTTTATTTGTCTTAGTCTGTTTTTCTTGTTATAGAAAATTTCATTTCAACGACATTTTAATTTGGCAGGATTGTCAATCGTTTATTCTCTACATACATTATTTCTTCCCTTTTCCTTCCATTTTCCTTTTTTTTTTCAGGCATCAAAATATTTATTGTATCTGTTTTTGTTACAAGGATTATTTTATTTATGTGCAGTAAATTTATAATTCTTTTTTATTTTCTTCCTTTTTATTTAATATCTTAAACGTTGCCTTCCCGCCAATTTTGTCCTATTTTCTATAATTTAAACCAGCTATATCCAGGAACATTTACACTATATATATATATATATATATATATATATATATATATATATATATATATATATATATATATATGAATTTGTTTAAGATTTTTTTTTAAATTCCTTGTTGAATCTTTAGGAGCTAATTCGTCGATTATATAATTTATTTTTTTATATTCTTACTATATTACAATCAAATTTGTATTTTCACTTTCATTTTCATCTGATACATTAAAAATAAGAACAGATTCTTTTCTCCACTTTTTTTGTTTTATTTTTTGCTATTTTTTAAACAATGGTTGTTAACCCTTTCTTATGTTTTCTTTTCTTGATTTTTCTTCGTCTCTGATATTTTTAGTTTATTTATTCATAGGGACAGTTACACAGTCTTATATTCATAAAAGCCCCTCCACCCCAGCGGGGAAAATGGCATACAATTTGTGCCCCATCAATTATTCTCATCTATAAACGGCTTTTCCCCGCCGAGTTCCTTGCCAATTTGCTAATCTTATATTCCGTTTGCTTTTTGTAGTTGTTGCCTATTTCCCCATACAATAGAAATGTCGGCAGGGTCCACAAAATATCCAACGCTCTTCTAACGTCTTCGGTTCTTTACCTACATGTATATATTTGGTTCGAGGAAAAGGGCAGAATTCAACACCTTTTAAGTCCCGATGAGATTAGCAAATATGGAAATACACAAAGCGACCCATGAATGGTTGGACGGAACGGGCACTTATCTTCCGATGCGATTGATGAAGTTTATGTGCACTTGTGAGTACAATACATCAATAAAATATTCCGAATTAAATTATTGCCAATACATGTACTATATATATATATATATATATATATTTATTTATTTATATATATGTATATATATATATATTTATTTATATATATGTATATATATATAAAACGCCCCCCCCTTACCTATTATGGTAGAGGCGTGTAGTATCATTTGACAAGCTTAATTTCGCTGGGATGGTCAGCTGTGTACTGTGGCCGAGGCGATATAGTGTTTCACTAGTGTTTCACTGTGTCTGCTGAAGTCCCGGTTTCGATTTCTGTCGGAGGGAAATCGTTAGTATATACCGCTGATGAGACTTAATAAAGTCGAAACAGTCTGTACGGTATTCAACACACCGAGCCATCCTTTGCTGGGATTACACTTGTCAAAGTTCATTTTCTATAAGAAAAAGTATCGAATTTTATGCGATACATGCGTTGTAAGTGCCTTCAAGTAAAAATTTAATATATATATATATATATATATATATATATATATATATACAGAGAGAGATAGAGATATATATTATTATTATTATCATTATTATTATTGTTATTATACTAAAGTTGAGTGAACTAATGATTGTTTGCTAAAGACCTATTCCTATTTAGTTTAATGACAGAAAAATTATATTAAAATATTCCTTAGTTCTAGACTTGACATATGTTTTTAAAAAAGTCGGTTTTGATTTATTTTAATTAGCATTAATTTGCAATTAAGTGAAAAACAGACCAGTCTCTTACTTCACATTCTGTCTGTCACTTTCCCCCTCTTTATGTATAATTTGATTACTTCCTCGTTATATACGTTAGTTTCTCAGTGAGATTAGAGAGAGAGAGAGACAGACAGACAGACAGACAGAGACAGAGACAGAGACAGAGAGAGAGACAGACAGACATACAGACAGACAGACAGACAGAGACAGAGACAGAGACAGACATATTGAAGAGTATAATACGTATATGTATGTTAAGTGTAGCTTCAACATCTTGGCTCTTAATGAATTTAAATAAGGTCAAACGTTCCCTGTCTTAGAAATCTTACAAAATGGTTTTAATGTTTTTAATTCTCCGTCTGCATTTTTTTTTCTTAAATCTATTTCGCTTTGCAAACTCACTTTTCTATAACCCCAATTATCTACACAGAGCTCAATAGGTGACCAAACGAGTGACGTTTTGTCTAGTATATATATTAAGTTAGAGTAAGCGAAGACATAGAGTCAACGGCGCTTGGTAACTGTCAATTTTATATATATATATATATATATATATATATATATATATATATATATATATATATATACTCCTGGGCAGAGTCATACAAGAAGAGCAAAAAGATTTTTTTAAAGATACAAAAGGGTTAGAAACTATAAAATACTGTTCCTTTACTCGAAATATATTTGTGAAACATTAAAGCTTTTAATTGATTAATTCAAACAACCATTGAAAAAGTATTTTTGGTTGCTCATAAAGATAAGACCATGTGAAAAAATTACCGGCCAACAATCTTAAAACTAGTCAGTATGTTCATAGCTTTAGACATGTAGACATCTACTCCTCTAAATTAAATTTCAGATTTGAAAATGGCTAAGGGTAAAATCAAAGTGTCATTTCTAACTTCATTAAAAATCTTGATGTGTAGGCTCTTAAAAATCAATCTGACGCCACAATAAAATCTCCCCATCTTTAAACAGACACATTAGACTAGAAGTTTAGAGCGATTCAAGCCTAACATCAAATCAGATAAGAACGAATATAAATGCCGAACAATTCGATGGTATTTAAATAAGAAATAGTTTAAGAACGTGACATAGCTGTAAAGGTCTTGCATTTTATAATTTTATAATTTTGGTGATCAATGTTGAAAATTTGTGTCAATATAAAGTAAAGTGTGTTGGTATTTATCATTGGGGTAAAGAAGGATATATACAGCGACTCGCTTTCACATGTTTTTTAGAGGGTAAACATTAAAATTCCACCTAACATTACTCTAAAAATATTCTCTAACATTAACCGAATACAAACATCATTATTTTCTCTTGCTGTGGAGCGTCTCCCAAATAATTCTTTTTTTAAATTCTTTTTTCGAACACTTCAAAATTCTGTGATGAAGGCCGTTATTCTTTGTATGCTTAAAGATTTTATAATTTTCTATTATTATTATATTTTATATTTAAAATTATAATGAATAGAATACATGTATACATGAACAAACTTCTGGCTGAAACACGTGTTAGTAAGTTTATTTTATCCATTCAGCATCTGCTTTCCTTTATTTTTTTGTCTTTCAACATATCGTCGGATTTATTTCCATTTTTAACTTACACACACACACACACACACACACACACACACACAACCACACACACACACACACACACACTCACACACACACAGTTTATTTATTTTTCCTTTCAACATATATATATATATATATATATATATATATATATATATATATATATATATATAGTATGGGTATCGAATACATAAATCCAACGATGCTTGTTAACTCTAAGTTTGTCGCCTGTGATTTTTAACCAAGATATATTTTCTCTGTCAATGATCTTCAGAGTCGTTTACAATAAATATAGCAAACTATATATATATATATATATAATATATATATATATATATATATATATATATATATATATATATCTTACGACACAAGAGATTTATTTAAAAAACTTGTCGCAGATTGAGAGCTCAATATGTGCTTTTAATGCTAAATCTCTAAGTCTTTTGTTATTTCTAAGTCTTTTGTTATTTCTTTACTAACTACGGAAAAAAACTATATATATATATATATATATATATATAGTTTTTTCCGTAGTTAGGATCTTTCCATGTGTGGTTTAACCAAGCTGATGCAGCTAGACCATAAGGAGAGCTCAATGTACCTAATACCAGTGAGTGAAAAGACAGAGCAAGGTATTTAGTAAATGAAGAAAAAACTCTTAACTTTCTTCATTACAATAATTTATTTTAACCGTATTAATACGGCATCTTCAGGTAATCACAAGAACATGACTCTTACTGAGAATTTCCCAAAGTAACATCTCTTTTAAATCTATCAATTTACGGGGGTGGGGTGGGGTCTTAGTTTCAAATGGGTAGGGTTAGTTTCTTTGGACGAGGCGGGGAGGTCTATGTTTTGGATGATGTGTGGCTTAGATGGGTGACAGATTCATTCGGGAAATATTTACTTTATTTTTATTTTGTATATTTTTTATTTCTTTATTTTTATTTCTATATTATTTTGTAATTTTTCTTTTTCTTTTTCCTTTTCCTTTTCTGTTATTATGTTTCTCCTTATTTCTAGTCTTTTAATTCTGCTCATTTTGTATATACACTTTTACAACTATTTCCCGAATGAATCTGTCACCCATCTAAGCCACACCTCATCCAAAACATAGACCTCTCCGCCTCATTCAAAGAAACTAATCCTGCCCATTTCAAACTAAGACACCAACCCTCCCTCACCTAAATTGATAGATTTAAAAGAGATGTTAGTTTGGGAAATTCTCAGTAAGAGTCATGTTCTTGGGATTACCTGAAGATGCCTTATTAATACGGTTGAAATGAATTATTGTAATATATATATATATATATATATATATATATATATATATATATATATATATATATATATATATATATGAGGTTTATTCAATAAATATAGGAAATGTTTTTGAAAAAAGAAAAATAATTTTATGTTTAATAACTTTTTTCCAGAAATGTAAATTTAATCTTGCAAAAATATTTGTTTTTATGACACCCAAACTAATATCAAATCAAATAATTGTTCCAGGCTTGCACAAAGGTATGTCATCCATTTTCAAATTATAGGAAATTAACAAGATTAGTGAAGACATTAAGAATGTTCTTGTTTTTTTTATAAACATCTCTCAGGAACCACACTATATTTTTAGATATCATTTTAATCACGAGGCATTTGTTTTTCCTTTCTTTTCTGAACTTATAGCCCAAACTTCAATCATCATATCTCCAATGATTCTACGTATGTCTCTAGTATTCCAATTACAAGTAAATATTATCTTTTAATATTCTAATTGCTTAGCTCTTTGTAGTATAAAAGTAATTAGACTGTTCTCCCGCCACGTATTACAACTGTATTCCCTGTTTAAATAGAAACATTAGCAGTCTCCTAGAAAATATTCTTATCCGCATTAAAGGAGGAGACCTTCCCTAGAGCACAATGCGAAAACAATCTCTGCCTGGGGTTTAACGTATTAAAATGCTTTATTATTCAATTACAGAAAATTCCGAATTTTCCAATCCTCATCTTTCCAAACTAAGGTAACACCTTGGAGCAAAAACATTCTCCTCACTAAATGTTTGATGCTAGCCTCCAAATAATAAATATTTCCAAAAATGGAATTAGAATTTGACGACATATTTTATGAAACTTCAAAGCTAATTTTCATTTTCGTTTATTGCGGAGGAAATACTCTGGCGTAAATGGCTTCGACTGCGACATCCTAGTAAGTTAGTTCAAATTCCCGTCTCGCTATTACGTTTAATTTAGGATTTATGCCCTTGTAAAAGGTATAAACATAGTACCACTACTATTCTACTACAATGATGGATTTGGCATTAAATAACCCACGAAGGTTGATATAATATTAAACAAAGAAACCAAACCAAGCTTTCTAGTTTATTATCATAAGATTAGAGCAATCTGTACTCCCTCTAACATTATCGATAAATATTAGGGTAGATTGGGGTCTGTTGCTCTATTATGGTAGCCAGCTTGGGAGATGGATACCCTTAATTATAACAAAATATGTACTCCGCTTAAAAACTAACCTTTAGTAGCATCTTGTCATTTATTTTAATAGCCCTGTATTGTTTAAAATATGATAAACTATAATGTAATGACTTATGTGCTGCAATATGTTCTAATGTTTTCTTTTATTAATAATATTTTTTTAGGCGTAATAAATTTTTTTAGTGAACTTATTAACATGAGCTCCTTCGTACCTCAAAATTTAGTTGTCAACACAAAGCAAAATAATTATCAAGTGAAAGGTTGTAACTCGGAAACCTGTAAGTTGGGAACCGTTAAATCGAACTTAACGTACCTAAATTCCACCATCGTATGTCACCCCGCCGAAAGAAAAACAATATTAAAATCTGAGAATTAACTGATTTTAATGAAATTTTCAGTGTTGATATATTAATGAATACATGATATAATGCACTAGTTATTTTATTTAAAGACTTTTACAATTTTTCAGGTTAGTTAACTTTGAATCACGTATCTTTGAGGTGTAACACAGATTCCCAGATATCGGTGTGGTGACATTTAGGTCGGTTAAGTTCGATTTAACCTTGGGACGTCTATACGTCAAGTTACTACATATTTGCGATTCAATAATTATACACAATACTCTTGAAGTCAAACTGACTACAAACAAAATCACCCTAAGTGTAATGGTTATCGTATTAGGAAATGGAATCGATGACCCTAATTTAAATATTAGACAAGGTTGAATTTGTTTCACTTCCTGCTAATGCCCTTGTGAATCCACCTATTTCATTCAGTTAACAGTAAATAATAGACAGACTGGGTATTTTCCCATTGATTAGGCAACCAGTCTAGGGGAAAATAAATGTGAATTCAAACCAGCTTTAGTTCGCTTAAAAATCGACCTTATTTCATAACATACTCATGAAGGAGGAGTTAGATACATATGTTTACCGTTATTCTCATAGGAAATAGAAATAGAGATTTGAGTTCAAATCCAATGCTAGGTACTGTTTGAGAAGTAAGGACCACTCTAAAAAAACTTTCTCCTCTGAACTACTACTCACGGAGAGACTAGTATAGACCAACCAGAAAAAAAACTCTCATTACTCAGCTCCATGCGGACACATGATGCTGTTTAGAGGACCTGTCAAGAGCAATGGTCGATAGGTACGATTGGAGAGAGAGAGAGAGAGAGAGAGAGAGAGAGAGAGAGAGAGTAAAAGGCAGCCGCGCTGTTGCTATATATTAATGATGATGATGATAATAATGATGCTTATGTTTATTTTACTGTATTTGTTAATTTCTTGTGATAATATAATTAGATTGAAATACCTTATTGTAGAATGGCACATCTGTTACGATTTGCAGGTTATGTTCATTTCTCATTTCTATTTGAAAACTTGCGTTCAACTCAAGCTAGTGATGACACGACGAAGCCATCTGAGAAATGTCTGAAAAGTTTGAATAAACTTGTATGCATACACACAAAATAGCCATGGGCGAAACAAAAACGTTTTAACACTAATTTTTCTGTTAGAGACTCTAAATGATGGTTATTATTTGACCCACATGCAGACTCTGACGTAAGCATTTGTAAACTATTATGTTCTTGTATGAGAAACTATATATAATATAAATCGTGTATTGTCTAGAAAGCTACGTTGGCGTGAAAGAATATTATGTTTCTGCAGCTATTACAGAATACACACGAATAATTATTGATTTTACTTTTAATTATACAACACAAAAGAAGACATGTTTCTCTTATATATATATATATATATATATATATATATATATATATATATATATATATATATATATATATATATATATATATATATATATATATACATACATATATATATACATACATATATATATGCATACATATATATATATATATACATATATATATATATATATACATACATATATATATACATATATATATATATACATACATATATATATATATACATATATATATATATATATATATACATATATATATATACATGTATATATATATGTACATACATATCCAACGTGTTTTTCTTCTTAGTAACATCCTAGCCATGCCAATGCATTTATTAAAATAAAATGTCTGAATCGCGCGATCCTGTTTATATCAACTACTCTTATCATTGATTGGTTGAAGAATTGGCCATTCAGATATAAAGAGTTCGAGGATCGCGTTGTCGTAGTCTATTTTTTTTTCTTTGTTGGCGTTGCACAAGGGTGGCGGGTTGGAGTTTGATCGGCTCCAACGGGGTCTGGCTGACTGAGGGGGGTATTATGTTGAAAGACCCGAAACCCCCCTATGAAGCTAGCCAATAACATAACTGACGACGCCACCTTGCGTATTTCAGCGTATTTCAAACATATATATATATATATATATATATATATATATATATATATATAAATGTTATTCTGGTTCCAACGGGAGAAAAATCAATATTTTATAAAAAAGAAGGTCCGCAAAATGTATCATATTTTCAGAAAAAAATGTATTCTTTTTTTCTGAAAACACAATACATTTTGCAGACCTTCTTTTTTATGATATATATATATATATATATATATATATATATATATATATATATATATATATATATATCACCCTAAAGAGCAAGAAGCAGGGGGAATCACGTAGTGACTATTACGGATGCGGACGACGCAGATGATCTGGCACTTCTTGCAAGTACACCTGCACAAGTCGGATCATTCCTACATAGCATGGAAAAGTAAGCAAGGGACATTGATTTCTATGTTAACTAATAAAAATGAGTTCATGTGCTTTAGTATATATCTTTATATATACATACGCATACGCATACGCACACACTCACACATAGACACCCCCCCATATATGTATATATATATATATATATCCACCTCAGTCCAACACGTCATCCAGAACGCAACGGGCACTCCCCCTACCTGTTTCACTATTAGGAATCTTCAGAGGACTGTATCGACCTTCACACGGTAACTAATATATTTGAATATGTAATAAAGAGAAGTCTATTAAATATGGATGATATATACTAGCTAAATACATTACCTACGAATGTTTTAGACTGCTACTGCTGTTCACCATTTTTAACTAAGTGAATATGCGTGGTCGCGGAAATTTGAAATGGACGTAGTGCAAAACTATCACATGCGCTATCCGACTTGTTGCTTCGTCAATTATTTCTGCGTCAACATGATTTTTTTTTTAGATCCTCATAACAGAGAAGATGCACCTTGTCAAGAGCTTCTTTGAAACAGGTTCAGAAGGTAGTGGAACGGAATTGCTGCTGTTGTTATTAACTGACGAGACTCCGTTAACGATAAGAAATTTTTTTTATTGTTATATGATTATATGACTACTTTCAATCGAAATGAATACGTTACGCATTCTAGGTAGGAGGGAAAAGACAGGAAGTTGGTTGACATGTTTGATTTATGCTAATTAGCATTGAGTTTAGTAAAGTGAGTGAGTAAAGGTGGTTTGGACTGCATCTCTTCTTTGAGATGAGTTTTTATATTGACATCAATTTTCAGAAAGTAAGGTGTGCTGGTCTTTACTTTTTTAAATGTTTTCCCCCAGATGCCTGTTTGAATTATTTTGTTTCTATTTTGAAAAACTGAATTATCTGGGTTTCTCCCACATCGGTAGAGTTTAGGAGCAATAAATAAATAAATAAGTATATATATATATATATATATATATATATATATATATATATATATGTGTGTGTGTGTGTGTGTGTGTGTGTGTGTGTGTGTGTGTGTGTGTGAAATAAAATGGAACTTAATCCGATACTGTGAATATGATATATTGAAAAAACAAAGGATGTTTACAAATGCATGGGCTCATCAGGAGAGAATGTGCAAACCGTTTCGGGGCCTTCGAGGAGGGTCGATGTTGCTTTTTAAAACCGTAGAGAGGAAGGCCCCGAAACGGTTTGCACATTCTCTCCTGATGAGCCCATGCATTTGTAAACATCCTTTCTTTTTTCAATATATCATATTCATATATATATATATATATATATATATATATATATATATATATATATATATATATATATATATATATATTGCCATATTGCCTTTTGTGATTAGAACCATTCGTTTATTAATCTATAGTGAGTTTCGTACACATTTCAAGTAAAGTCAATAACCAAAATGAAATGTTTCTTTAATAAATAGTTATTAAAATAAAAATGAAACAGCCGAATCTTTAACGAAATAAGCTAAATCGTGAATTCGAAGTGAAAGAGTGCATTATCTCCTTGAACCCCGAGTTAAATATACTTTAATAAGAAAAATATTAAAAATAAGTCAGTTTAATGATATGTAAAGGTGGTTCACTTAAAGCTCAAACCTATTCACATTAATATTGCGAATGATATTGTTTCCAAAATATCCCTCTATTGAGACAAAATAAAACACAGCTCGATACACATATACAGTAACACATGCATACAATATGCTTCGCTAAACAATATTCATACACGTACATGCAGATACACATTACTCAAACTTCATGCATTAGTGTCGTATTGATTAAACAATTTACAGCACTACCTCGGAATTACTGCAGAACCCTTTAAACAAAGATACTACACTACAGGCATTCCTTCAACAACCCCGCGTTATCCAACCAAACGGAATTGTCCAAGCATTACTGGCCCATTAAGAACTCCAACAACAACCCGGTGGTTGAATGGAAAATAGTCCGAACCTCAAATTCGGCCACCATTTTCAAAGATAAATGCTCATTTTGCATATCGAAAGAAATAGAAAGAATATTGTTTGAGAACTCTAGAAAACTAGTTAATAAACGTAATGCACTGATAGCCAAGTGCAGGCACAAAGTGAATTTCAAGATATAACGTTATTAAATCCCTAATAGCCTACAGTAGCCCCTAATTTGTATCTTTATTTTTTACTACTACTACTACTACTACTACTACTACTACTACTATTATTATTATTATTATTATTATTATTATTATTATTATCATAGAATAATATATACATATATATATATGTTACATACTCATACACATATACCCATGTTGGGTACATACACAAGTGTTCTTTTACTGGAGAGAGGGGGAGAGATGGACACAGGGAGATGGAGAGATGCATAACTTACTTCTTTGGCCATTGGTGATCTCTAGTTGTTTCTATTCTTTCTCTATGACTTTAATTCTCTGTTCTTACTGGTTGGTCGTCCTTGATTCATTTCTTCTTCTAGGTCAGTCTTGTTGCTAAGACATTCATCAACCACAAAACCATATTATTTATTTAAACTTTTATTTGCTTAACTAACCATCTTCCTTTAACTAAACACAACGCGCGTGTGCAAGTGATCACCAGCTAAGGCAGATATGCCTTCTCTGCCTGACGTCCAAGCTGGAATTGAAACCCAACCAGGTCCCACGTGAATTCACGTATTTTGTGGGCTTTCTGTAATATTCCATGGAAAGTACCGCCCGTGACATGAAAAGAGCCATCCCTTCAGAAATACAGGGGATTGACAATAATCTTATGCAACCGCATAGATTATGCAACATATATATATATATATATATATATATATATATATATATATATATATATATATAATATATATATATATATATATGAAGTAGCCCTTAACTATTATTATTATTATTATTATTATTATTATTTTGTACTTTTTACAGAGTAGTATAGATATGTATATGTTTATATTTATATGTGTGTATGAATGTTGATGATGTCTTGTAGAAAAATATTATAAGATATAAAGTATGCCCTTATATTATATTCCAAGCAATATGTAGATGAATATTTGTTTATATATACATATGTATGTGTGTATTTATATATATATGGATTGTTAAATAAAGTATAACCACCTTCAATTTCATTCATGCAGCACGTATGAGGACCCTATATCCACCCTCGAAATACAATAGAATCTTTTTTTTTTATATAATATATATAGCGTAATCTAGAAATATATGTACGGATGTGTGTGTGCATATATGTACGCATGCATGTGTACATGTGTGTATATATGGATGTGTGTATGTATATGTATATGTGTACACATTGTGGATAAACCTAAATATTTTCACTCCCAACTAAAACTTAAAATATAAAATATAAACTATACCCCAATATTAATCGCACAAATAGGCTAAAATGTGTGTGTATATGTATATATATGTGTATATATGTATGTATTAAAATTTACTATTAAAATAAATAAAAACTTGAAAACATTTAATATTAAAATTTCACAGTGAAATTGACTTTAAAAAAATGTCTTCGGTTTTGGTATTAATTTTTAAAATCAAAAATGAAATGAAATAAAAATTTGAATATTTTTTCCTAAGAGAAAAACTGATAAAATAATCAATATATACTTACTTTTTATTCTAATAGGTCGAAAAAGTTGAAAAATAAATTTTTACGCTGAGAAAAAGAAACAATAGTTACTGAGAAGCATCTCGTCTGTTTGTATAAAAACAAAACAAATATGTCAGTTTTGCTCTTCCGTATATTCTAAGAATCACACATTACTATTCAACAATGAAAATTACAAATTATTTAAAAAAATTTAATATAGCATGGATCGGACCAACTTTTAGTTCATCTGAGTTCTAAAATTCATGTATTTAAATTTCCGTGAAAAATTCGATTTTTTCTCGCAGAAAAAATAAAATTATTTAATTTATTTCACGCAGAAAAAAAAATATTTAAGCACACAAAAGATTGAAAATATTTTCTTAAAAAAATATGTTTTCAACTGCAATAAAAGTAATAAAGAATTCATCATTCGCATCTGATGATTTGGATCCTTAGACACTTGATCTAGGCTTCCTGTAATAAGCTATAATTGTTACATAATTATTAGATTCCTAATATTTATCTACAGTAGTGTAGAAACCAAAATGGCTGTTATAAGTTCAGCCGGCGGCCTTGAAGGATTAAATGACAAGACTTGACCTCAGTCCTGATCCTCCTTCCAGTGGATACCGTGAGAATCGGCGGAGAAGACCCTCTTCCGGTTTAGATTAGAGAAAGATTTTTAGAGATCGGCCAAAAACCACGACGGTGTTCAGTCGTGTTATGCACGCGCCGACTCCAAACTGCATAGGTAGTCTGGTGGGTATTTCAGAATAAAATATGATCTAAGTTAAATCGAAGTCTTGTGTTATTATCTAAAAACTTCCAATGACACAGGGCTTCTGATAAAGAGAAATCCCCAATGGAAGACCAGACACGAAGTCCCCAAGACAAAGTCCAGACGCTAGAAGAATAGAAGTAAGAAAGTAAGGAAAGGGGTATACAACATAATGCAAGGAATCTAAGTCTTCTGTTATATTTTTTACTCATATAATTTTGATATGTGACAATAAGAGCATACATTGAGCTCTGCAAACTGCGACACATTAAAAAAAATTCTAAGTCGTAAGGAAGATTTCTTCTCTGGATTTTTTGATTATATATATATATATATATATATATATATTGTTTAAGAATTGGTTTCCATTAACTTCATGTGAATTTAGTACTAGTAGTTAACCCTCATATACCACCTTCTAGCGCCTGTGATAAAAAGATTTAGATATTTGCAATAAGAACATTTTGAAAAATACGGTAGGGAATATCCTAAAGGTGCTAGGACTTGATATGACCAACCAATAGAGCAGATGGGGCTTCTCCGTCTAGCCCAATTAAGGGTCGAAGTGGTATATTGCATATCACTGAAAATCTTAGCACACTAGTAAAGGATAACTCACCCACCACTATCCTGTCCTCAGTCATTTCGGGTCGCCATCGACGGCCAACTGGTGACCTCAGTGGTGGATGTTACCCATTTGCAGAAGTACAGCCAGCGTATTCTACTCTCCTAGCCGAAAGGGTGGTGTTAGTTTAAAAAACGGTGCCATAGAGGATAAATGTGACTTGCGATCGAGAGAATAAAGACGTTGATTATAGAGTTTCTTGTTACAGTTTACATCGAAGTGCTGAGTTCAATACATTGATTTGTTTTCAGATGAAAGAAAAATCCACATAAGAACAGAAAAAATATTAAAGAAAGCGGATTAACTGATCTGAGGTATCCGAATTCTTGAAAATAGGGATTAGAGCAATTTTTACTCCGTGTATTGTAAAAGAGGTTCAGTTATGAATTCCCTGAAGATTATGGACAACGACAAAAGACAGAGAATACAACAAACGAAAAGCTGGCAATATAAGCACTAATCTGTAGGAAATAGAACGAGACCTGTAAATAAAGTGAAATACTCAACATTCGGACTTCATGAAATATCCCCAAATCAAATTACGTAAACTTGTTAGTATAAATGATACAATTCTTTCCAAGCCCCGCAGAGGAAATACTATGAAATAACGTAAGATTGAGGAGAACGTTATGGTGTAGACTAAAATAAATAAATAAATAAATACTTAATAGCCACTCATCGAGATTTTATGACAACGTTAATACTTTCATGCATGTATTTCACTAAATTAAAGAAAATATTTTTAGCATAATTGTTTTAAATATTTTATATTTTCACCAAATCTTAGACAAAACTAATGGATCACACCTACTCCCTGATTTCGCCATATTCCATTATTGCCCTCTTGAAAGAGTTTTATGGTATTTTCCATTGTTTCAATTATCAGTTCTTTTGTTGGAGGCATGCTTTCTTTCAATATGCCCAACCATTTGTTAAGCTGTGAAAGAACTGTCTTTTATATGTAGTAAGATTTGCATATTTAGGCTTCTGCTGGTATTTTTAGGTATGCAGATTATAAGATTATTCAACCTTTTCTCCTCAACGGTTGATTATTCCGTTATATTTAAATCTGCATAACTTAAAAAATATGCAAATAGTTTAAATAATCAAATCTAGTGTGTTTAAGAAATATTTTCTGAAGCCAAAATATTCAGCTTTTAATGATTTTTTTGCATCTTTTCTGTAATTAGTTTATTTTCTGCTAAATGAGATTCAAGGTGAACATCTTCTAAGTGTTCGGATTCCGTAAGATTTTCCAGAGATAGTAGCTGACTGAAATTTAAAAATCAGCTTTTAATTTCTTTGAAATATTTTTAAAAAATCTCATTTCATTTACACGTCTCTGTCTATTTCCCTCAGATTGATAATTTTATTAAGAATCTTTCGTTTGTAGTAACCCCTGAGAGTTTATTTACTACTAAATGTAAAACCAAACAAAAATGAAGGGAACATCCCATATATACCAAAGAGTAGTATATCATTAAATTTAAATGTTTTTCACATTTATAAATCTAAAGAATTTTATTTCTATTTGATTTAGAAAAACAAATTATCGTTTCTTTAATTTCTTTTGTGATATTTTAAAGTGCACTTCTTAGAACACTTAATCAACATTAACTGTAACTCTGCTAATTATACAAACTCTAGATGCCAATCGTTTGCAAATTAGCATCGCATTTCATACTTGAATATTACCACTATTTACCTCAATTGAACCTATTCACCTATTCTCAAAACGAATATTCTCCAACCCAAATTTGTAAATACTAAAGTTTTCCAGATTTAAAAATACATCATATTGAATTTTAAATACGCACTACAAAGAGTGAATGGTGTTTTGTTTCGGAATAGTCTTTTTATTTTGAAATCAAGACTCTATTCATATTATGATTCACTAGAAACAGTATTACCACAATGTACAGTAGTACTTTGACATACGATTGCCTCGACTTACTGATTTTTCGAGTTAAGATTTTTTTGTTTCGTGTTTTAAACTACAATTTCATGGAGAAATGAGCTTCAAATACGGTTATGAAGATAAGTTCGCTAAAAGAAAACAAGTTTCACAATTCATTACGCCTAGGAAAAATATTATTTAGAAAAAAGTAAACATTAAAAATATTCCAGCACATAATTCATTTCATTCTATTCTATTATGTTTTTAAACAATTCAGTGCTATTTTAATTACTTAAAAAACCTAATAATAAAATAGAAAGGTTCTTTTTCGTGGGTGTAACGCATTAATGGCATTTCAGTTTATTTCAATGGTTAACTTTATATACGAGCGGAACGAATTATAATCGTAAGTCAAGGTACCACTGTATATTATTGTTAAAACAACTGAATTCAAAAGACAACATATACAGACTTTTAACTACAACATGATTAGTCTGGATAAAATGATAATGCTATCAATAAATTAAGAAGACAAAACAAAATATACTCTATGGACTCTACCAAAGACAAAATATTGGAATTGCAGACGGTATTATAAGGAAATGATTGGCAGGTAACTCTAAAATAGAAACAACAAAGCGTTAATCTTTATAAATATTAACACAGAACCAGTGTTATAAAAGAAACCGTAATAAAACTAAGATAGACGAAATGCAGCAGAGATTTTAATGTAGCGTCTTGGGTGTCTGAGACGCTATTGCCAATCACAGAATAAATGAGCGCGTCAACTTAGTTGAGAATGATTACTAAATAGATATGATTGCAGTTTAATTAAGAATGTGCAAATGACCTAGTCTGTGTTTCCGTAGGCTCAGAGTTGATTTTCCAGCAGAACTGATAGTTTTGAATACTACAGCTTATTTAGAAATCAGGTTCCTTTTTTCAACTTAATGCGAGAATGTCAGAAAAATTATATGGAAACATTTACTTACCTGCAGTCTTCGGAAGGAAGAAAAGCTCAAAGTGTTGCATAATCTATGTGGTAGCATAGATTATTGACAAACAGCTGGAGAATAAGGAACAATTGGCCTTCAAATCAGAACGTAGGCGGGTGGGTTTCCGTAGACATATACAGACCGTTGGTAAAAGCGGGAATCTCGTACGTCACGTGATTTAACTAGTTAGGTAATTAGTTGCAACCAAAATGACACACAGAACAGACGTGTTCTGCGGAGTTGAACTCAAACCCGCTCGTTGAAAATGAACAGTAAAATAAAGCTTTGATCAAAGACAAACGAGTCTTGTTAGTTAATTGCATGACTTGAAAAGAAGTCCTTATTCAGAAGAAGACAAGATGAATCTAGACGATCATAGACAAAGAAGATAGAGAGAAGTAAAAGTAACAGCCCTAGACGATGGGCGAACGGAAGAAGATAGAAAGTAACAAGCAAATAAGTCACGCGAATCTATTTGTCTGTCACTCTCTCTCTCTCTCTCTCTCTCTCTCTCTCTAATACACTCTCTCTATCACACAAGATCTCCAGTTTATGTACCCGACGAGAAAGGGTACATAACAGAAGAAGGCTTTAACGGTGTTTTATATTTGTTGCTTTTGATATTAACATTTAATTCTCGCTGGTGATTGGTTGAATGGATTATAAATACCTCGTTACCTGCTTGTTTTGTATTGGACAATTATCGTCCATTGGGAAGTATTTCTTTATTTACCATTTGATTTTCTGTCACTATCTTTACCAGATCTAAGGGATTATTTCACAACGTACCGCTATCAAGGTTGCAACAAGGCATTGTTGCAAACTTTTCACAAGTAAGGTTAGTCAAGTTTTACCTACTTGCCTCTGGGGTTGCGGGGGTGGTGATGTTCACCTCTTAATTGGTGGTTGCTATTTCGCCACATAAACAAGTATGCCAAAAATCTGGTTGTTACATTACTGTAGAGTAGAAATTTAATTTTTATGAATTTACAGCGCTTTGAGCTTTCAATGACTTTATGGCTGCACTCTGGTTGGTCAGTTTGGTTCGTGGAAGTGGGAGGGAAAATTGGAATTTAGGAAGTTCTATCTTTAGTTTTAACGCTGACAAACGTATCTCTAAAAGATGATTATTTCTTCCGTGAATAATGGCTAACTTGGGAAAAATATCCGAATCTTTGCGTTCATTACAATAAACATCAACGAAAACAGATGAAAAGTAGAAAGGGAATAGACTAGAAGAATAGAGACAGAGTCAGGCCAAGATAGAAGAGATATCAGATATGTCACGCCAGTAGAAAAAGAGTCACGAGGAGATAGCTAAGTACTACAATATGATGAAAATGAGCAACGGGTCGTACAACACTGTCACCAAAGAAATCTGTATAGCTAATCCATGTTTATAAATCCAAAAAGAAAAAAGAAAGTAAAAATCAAGAATGATAAATCAAAATTCAAGATGATTTGGTTTCTTTGTTTTAATGGCATATCAACCTTATTGGTTTATTTAATACAAAAGCCATCCTTGTAGATGAATACTAGTCGTACTATTTAATACATAGCTTTGGCGGGGGTGCACTTATGCCAGGTAATATGTTACGGGGACCACAGTAACCGTTCCCCTTATAAGTTTTGCTTGAATTCCATTATTCCCAATTATTCCTTCGTGCAGTTCCCCAACTGCTTCTTTGGGGCGGGTTCAACCTCTCAAATAACCTTTCACTGTCCCTTACCACCGTTAATGCCTTAGATAACGCTTCGGGGTTTGCCCTCGCTACAAGTATTTTTCCCTGTCCGATAAATACTCGATCTTACAATTGTATTCACCGATTCCCTACGCAAATTGCTATATCTTTCTATTTTTCCAATCAGCCTTAAATAAGTACTAAAGTGGTTTATGGTCAGATTTAATAGTAAATTTGGCTCCAATGAAATAGTAGTATAATTTTTGTAAAGCATATATCATACAAGAGTACCATTACAAAAGTCATGGTAATCGAGCAACTGGAGTAAGAACACGCTTACTACAATGATGATGTCCAGCACGTTAGCCATAGCATATGAGGGACACGTTACAAAAAAGTCCACGACGCAAATAGATATTTGGGTCAAAACTCCAACATTCAAATCTACACAGAGCGACCTCACGAGCCAAATATTTCACTCACAGTTGTTACAAATGCGAGTGCTTTCATCGTGGAACAGACATTTGCGATTCGTTACAACAGTCTTGAGAGAATTCAAAAATTATCATTATAAAGCTGTACTCAAAGTTTGGAGGTTTGCAAATATATAAAAATATGTTTTTCTTCGGTAGATCGCACACCGGGTACAATGCCGTCTTCGAGGTAGATCATTTTTTCTTGCTTCGTCAGAAATTGTTCTCATCCACATGTTTAAGATACAGTGTGCACCTAGATAGATTTTAATTCATTTCTAACATATCTTTATATTTTTATGGCTTAATTGTACATTAGTTCTGGTCCCTCCCAAAATCGTATGACTTAGCTGATATTAAAAGATGTTTAACATACATTTTTAACTATATTTGTTATTTTGTTTTCTTTAGATTATAGAAAAGTAAATTATTTATTATTGCCTTAATTAGCAATAAATTGTTTCATAAAGAACTGATAGTGGGTTAAGGATAGGCTTATGGGGTCGTTTATTTCTCGCTCGCTAAGTATGGTCTTTTCGGTGAAAGAGAAAAAGAATTGGTTAATATGTTCTATTATAAATTCCATTCATTACCACTATCTCGCAATGTACAATACTAGTTAAAACACTCCACATACCGGAGCACCAAAAACAGACCTTTGTCTCCTGTGAGAAACCCATTCGAAAAAGGACGAGTCCCCTTAATTCCACTTTTCCCCTTTGGGTGAGGAAAGGACATATCCCTTTCTGCACTGCTGTAGAAAATTTGAGTCTTCAGTTTTTATTTATCTATCTAGTACAGAGGTCATTCCCCGGTGAGTGGTTGACGTGCTTTTGTCCGCTAAAAACTTTCTTTTTTCTTATTCTTATTGTTTTTCTTTCGTTTTACGCAGAAATTTGATTACCATTTTCTTTTCAATTTAAATTTTCTATAGAGGGTTTAATTACATTACACCGATCTCAGAATAGTCACAGCAAAATTACGCCTAAATCTCCGTAGAAACAAAAGGCAAACCATTAAATCTGCACGATACAAGTTGTCCTCACTTGCCAACAGCGCTATATGCAATCGATACTCGATAACAGTAAGGAACGCGTTTTATATCCAACATGAGACATCTGCCAGGCACATTCCATACGAAAACTTTGTAAGAGCCCACCTAGACGCAGTAGCTGAGTACGTACCGATCAAACTAAGAGCCAAACACACTGTGCCATGTGAGATAGAATTAGTAAGATAAAAGAAAAGCAAACCAATGTTATAAAACACCCCCCCCCCCAAATAAAAAAAACGCCAATATACTCAAACCTTAAGAAAGCCCAGATAGAACTAATTAAACATAAAAAAAGAACAAATGAAATATGTCCAAGAGTAATATAAATATTTATATTTGACAATAAATTCACTTGATTTTTAGGTTCTGATCACCTTGGTAATAATTTAAAAAAAACTTTATAATCATTCAGCAATGAAATTCTTACATGATGTATGGGTAGTCAATTCATTCGTTAGTAAGTGTAAAAATATTTGAATTCCAACGCTAGTTATAAAAATAACAATAGTTCTAAATGTCAAATGTATTTCCTTGTTCATATTTGCGTCGCATTCAGCTTCGGTGAGAATATCACGGGAGAGTGGAATCTGTTGGAAATAGTTAAGAGTTTGACAGAATGAATCAATGTTTCAGAGAAAAAGATGTTATTTTTTCCGATTTGAAAAAGAACACTGCTATCGGGAAAAAAGCATGTTTTTCTCTAATACTCTCACATCTCTCGTTCCATTTTGAAAATATTTTCCTTGCAATTAGGGCAGTACATTTTTGCATCCTAAAAAAGTTAAGAAAACAAAAGTTTTAACGTCAACATTACCAATTATTATAAATTTATATTTATGAAATACTTTGTTTTTTTCTATTTTCTACATACCGTCGGATTTATTTCCATTTTTTACACTGATATATATATATATATATATATATATATATATATATATATATATATATATTATATATATATATATATATATATATATGTGTGTGTGTGTGCGTGTGTGTGTGTGTGTGTATTTAAAACAGTTAAAACAATGTTCCTTAAATGGTAACTGGCAATGGCCGAGAGGTTAACGGATTGGACAGTTGTAAAGTCAGTCGGGGTTTGCTTCTAGTCGGAGTTAGTTGTTGTGTCTAGCCACACTGAAAAGGCGTGAAACGCCGAAACACGTGTATGTGGATGACTTATATATATATATATATATATATATATATGGGAATTTAGATTTCCCTAGGAAATCATACTTTTCTTTTATAGATTCTGAGGCTGTTTCTCTGAAGCTTGAATGAATATATATATATATATATATATATATATATATATATATATATATATATATATATATATATCTTAAAGCCAAACCAGTGAAACTGTCACCATCGAAATATGGATACTGTCCAAATTACTTCATATGAAATGTTCGCACACTTTGACATACAGCATAGCTAATGTACATTATATGCAAACAACATGATGCTGTAATTGCAGTCTGAGAGAGAAAGAATACAGCAAGAAGATATAAATAAGAAATACAGTCAGACTATATAATTATTTTAGCGAAAGCTACCGATATTTCTTCATTGCCGATATAGTAACGGTACTTTCATGTAAAACACAGGCGCCAAAGCCGATTAGTGTTGTCGTATGCTTTCATATAAGAATAGTTAAATAATTAATTGAGGAATGTGTTCAAAATTTCACAAAAACTCTCTGAATACTAGACCACGAAAGACTTATTACGGGGCTAGGGGTAATTTACATTATTACCATAACGAATTTGTAACAAAATGTAGCTTATTTTGTAGCATAAGAATCTTCTGGGTACGGCGATAAAATGTTAATGATGAAAATGTAATATGATTAGCGGTTTCGTAATATAATTCGGGGTTTCAAAACAAGTAATTTTACTAAATTTAACTTATGGGTGGAGAAGATAGAAACAAAAATTATTTGGGAAAAATATTTTGAAAAAAACAACATCTGGTTGGAATGTATTCTAATTGTTTTAAATTCTAGTCAACATAATAATTTGTTGGATAAATATTTGGAAATAAACAATAAGCAGTTTAATATCTATAGTGTTTCAGATTGAGGAAAATTAATATCATTAAAAGATTGCAATTGAGAAGCCACCCAGACACAACACCTTGAAGCCAAGAGGTCCAGAAGAAAGTGACAGCAACAAAGCACCGGCACATCAACATATTCAGGGACAGCCTTCACATGCGAAATCTGTAGTTGAGAACGTTTTTCGAACATGGGACTTCACAGTCACATGAGGCGCAGTAATTTCAGGGGCACAAAAACTATGTAGTCTTTTGAGATTGCAATGCCAATGAATACAGCAAAAAATAGCCATTAAAAAATTTCATATGATTATATAAATATAGAATCTACGACAATTTTCTGTCCCCACAATATGTACCAATAGTTGGGGGTGTTCACTAGTGAGGTTATCGCCTTAATACGTAGGCCTACATCAGATGCCTTGAGGAAGTAGTGCAGCCATGAAGTACATGCTGGGAGATCCTACGTCTGGTAACAGGACTCAGTGCTATGCCTTACAACTAATACAACACATTGTTGGTTGTCAAAAAGAATCTGCGACTCCATCACCTCTAACATTTGCCCAGATTACAGCCTCCTTGGTTATAATGTGGAGTGGGGGGGGGGCAAGAGAGAGACAAAAACAAATTCGGTGCGGCCACGAAGATTAACTGAATGTAAGGATAATGGCACCATTTACCAATTTAAATGTGTAATGGTTATTGTCGTGGAAAATGGACACGGTGACCCGAGTTCAGTTCCTTGACAAAGTTATTTGCATTTCGCATAGCACTAACACCAGTGGGAAAGCTATCAATCCACCTATACTCCTTCCACCTATGGGAAAATTACGGGATAGAAATAGCTCTTTAACCTTGGTACGACAACCGGTCTAGGAGAAGAACAATAATAATTCAAATCTGTTAAACCGCTTAAAAATGGACCTGTTGTCGCATCTAGTTTAGCGAAGGGGTTCGGGAAATACATATATTGGATAAAGTAAGATAACATAGTTATTTTATTTTTGCGTAATTTAAACGTGGGTAAACCACCGCACCCTGTATATATCTAATTAGTGCTATTTTCCAAATACTCATGGTTGATAATGCTTTCTACAATTGACTATTGTTGATTTGTCGCGATATCCATGGTCTGCGAGTTAATAGATTACGATGAATAAAAAGATTGTATTAATTTCTGAAAAAAATCTGAACGTAAATATTAGATTACTGGAATCTATCGACTCACCTTCAAGCTAGCTAAGTTTATGAGCTCTTTAATAAGACGCCACTAATCTTTTCAAATTAGTCTTAAAATAAATCCGCCTTTGGAACTTTCTTTGGTTTGCTAAAAGATCATGAAATTAGATAATAATACCTACAAAAACAAAGGATACAGAACGTAAAGGAAGCAGAGAAAACAATAACGAACATTATTTGTGATCTTTGAAAAATATAATTGACAAAATCCGAATATGTTGTATAGATTATATAGTATCATTGATATAAAAGTAGGAGGAGATGCCATCAGAGTAGTTCTGACTAACGAGAAGTGACCCTATGGTCTTAAGTTCAGGGTCTTCCTTCTCCTAGACCAGTTACCATACCAAGGTTAAAGTGCCCAGTCTGGCTTAGTGTTTACCTATAGTTGGAGGGAGAATAGTTAAATTCGTACATTTCCCGAGGGTATTAGCGCTATGTGAAATGTAACCAGTCGCGTCAGGATTTGAACTCGTCTTGCGGTGTAGCTTTCTAACTCTTACAGCACGCGTCTCCACTAGACGGCAACTGGAACTTTATAAAAGACAGCAAACACTTATATATAGAAAATAGAGTTTGTATTTTTATTCTCCGAATTACGACAATCGTGTGAAGTAAGAAAGAGTCAAAGAGATTCAGAGGAGTCGACGCGTGTTTTCTTCCGTTGAATATACAGTCAGATTCTGCATAGATAAAAACAAAATTGGTTTGAAAGCATTCGGCGAACCTACGCAACTTTACATGTCCACACCTCAAGCGACACAATGCCTACGCCCTTTTTCGTGGTCGCGGCTCTTCCGGCATGATGGCTACACATAATCTTGCGGTCCCACCTCTCCCTATACGACGCTGACGTAAATTCACGAAGCTGACGTAACCATGTCTTTCTCTTCGAACAGACAATTGACGTTGTCTCGTTAACTACGGATCTTTTATCTGCGTAGTCTATCCCTGTCCAATAACCTCCCACGCGCCAGCGCAGCGAAAACAACGACAAAGGTCACTTCTCAATCGATATCCGACACATAGACCAATTAGCACAAAGACCTATCAGTTACAGGAATTATTGTAGATCTGTTGATTTTGCAATATTTATATTAGACAATTATCTTCCTGCCTCATTATACTTGATTTATAACCTTTACGGTAATCTTAAGAGTTTAAGTCAAAATTGTGAAAAGTAAAGCTGTGTTCGTCGATTAAAATGTAATAAAAAAAAACATTAGTTTTTTCATGGAAGTGTAGAGCATTTTTTACAGTGCCAAAAAAAAGAAAATATGAGTGCGAATTAATTAGCTTCGTTGATTTATTGTTTGAATTATACGTACTTTCCAGACACATATAAACGTGATCGTATTGACACATCATGCAAAAACATTATAAAACATACAAAT
>CM042139.1:140695787-140705787 GCA_023376005.1 Doryteuthis pealeii | reverse complement strand
AAAATATACAAAGAGGATTTTATCAAATATATGAAAACCTTTTTCAGGATAAGGAAATAATGAAATCATTTTGGCTTAGTGAAACTTTTGACAACAACACAAAACAGAATTCATGGCAAATAATCAGGCTTGGGTTGAGCTTCAGAAATTTTGTTTGGAATATTTGAACGTGTGACTCGGTTATTGAAATTATTTTAATTACTATATAGAATATTTAGGAATATATAATACTTTATTTAATAAATAGTTTAATAAATATATATAACACATGATAATATATATCATTCAGTTATATAAATTATTTTGATTAGTATATATAACTTTAATTCTATAATAAAACATGTTATAACATATTCTATTATATAAATTAGTTTGATATTCATATAGAATATATAGGAATATGGAATAATTTATTATATACATAGTTTTATTAGTATATAGAATATATAAGAATATAATATATCTGATATAAATTAGCTTCATTAGTAAATATAATATATAGGACAATTAATTATTTTTGCATAAATTACTTGAATATATATATATATATATATATATATATATATATATATATATATATATATATATATATATATATATATTGGAATATAACATATTTAGTATAGAATAAAGCAACGAGGTTTTAAGGAAATATATAAAATAATTACATAAGTTAACTAAAATTGATACTTTACACATGTAAAACATCATAATAAATAATATTTATTTTTAAAAAATCCCTTTATAAATACATGATTTTCTTCTGATATTTCACTCGACCATTAAAATATATATGAATACTTCTTTGAATTTAAACAATAACAAATATTCAGCACATCTTAATAAGTATATATTATATATATATATATATATATATATATATATATATATATATATATATATATATATATATATATATATATGTATTATCAATACATTTAAAAATGTTCAATATAATCATTGGCTTTTAAATATTCATAGGAAATACATACCACACTTCATTGTCGGTGTCATAACTTTTCTCTAGACTGTGTTGAAAAAAAGAGGAAGAAACGAAATTGTATTTTCATGTCAACCAAGTAAATATTATTAATGTTTTTGCAAGATGTGTCAATACGATATTATCAAATGAAACCAAACCTAGCCTAAAAGGATTCCATGCATTTGTCAAATAAATACGTTAGAAAATAATGATATTTCCTTTGTATAATGATATATAAACATTCGTGGGTTATCTAATGTCAAAGTAAAGTATTAGTCCGAAAGTAAACGTAATACCGTGACTGGAGTTTTATCTCGATTAATACGATGTCACAGTCCAGTGAGTCAGCCTCTATGCCACGAGGACTCTCTCCCCCGCAAAAAATATCAGTACTACATAGGGATATGTAAAAGCATACACGGCGCAAAAACAAATTATAATTAAACATGTAGAGAAATTTGAAACCATATGGCTGTGTGTAAATTATTCGTACTTCCAAAAATTAATCCATACCATGCTCTTTCGTTAAAAATAAAAAATATATAAACAGATCTTTGAAATCTTATATTTTTTTAATAATAGAGATAAAAATAGTTTTGCTGTTAAAATTCAAGTAAATATTATATATATATATATATATATATATATATATATATATATATATATATATATATATCAGTCATCCACAGACATGTATTTCGATGTTTACGTCTCATCTGTGCTGCTCGACTTTTTAACAGCTTTCTCGATCCGGGATCGAAACCTGACAGAATTTTAATATATATATATATATATATATATATATATTATATATATATATATATATATATATCATGTCACGCTGTTAGCACGGATATCCATGACAATCTCTCTCCATCCGTCCCTATCACTCATCATTCTCGGGAGGTTGTCTATGCAGCATCCTGTATCTGCACAGAGCTGGTCAATGTACGTCTTTGCTGGTCGGCCCACACTGGCGTGCCCATGTACTGACTTCCACAGGAGGACGTCACTTATGAGTTCGTCCTTGCTTCTCCGTCAGTGTCCTGCGTGTATTGTCCGTGTGTCTGTGAGTGTGGGTGTGTGTGGGTGTGTGAAGGTAATTCTTTTTATTTTCAACGGAATCGTTAAACATGTATTTCTAATAAAACCAAGTTTCTAACACTTAAGTTCAAATTATTTCAAATATTTAAGGTTTTTCTTTTCGTTTTGATTATTGTGAAATGTCAAAATACCAATGAAAGGGTAACATTTTATCGACTGGAAAAATCTAAAACATAGACGTTTTTAGCGTAATCACTGACGATTGCTCGGTTGTTTATTGCTAATCGCCGAAAGAGAAGAAAAAACATTAAACAAATACAACTCGTCTTAAGTTTTAGGGCCTCGTTGTTTTATCCTCTACGTTTAGTCACTGTGGCTGTGGAAGCAGGTGAACTTTAATGTTACAGGGCATAATGCTTATGGTGATGAGTTTGTTTTCTTGTCTTTGTTCTAACTCTGTGTGGGGTATGTGTAGAGGAATTCAAACACTTCCCTCTCAATTAGTTGTGCGATTAGTTATTTCACGGTAGTTGGGTTTGCCTCTGGGAGGTAGCTGATGACGTGTGCAGGTTTCTTCGGAGATAACCGTTTCTGATCAACGGAAGCCGGTTCCTGGACGATTAACAAACACCAACACTAACACCAACGCAATATCTTGGTTTTATTCATTGTTAGATGGTTGGTTGGTTTTACGGCATGTTAACGCATTGGGTCATTTTATGCCGAAGCCGTTGTAGTTTTATTTATTCTTGATGGTTACTTAAATTGTTTTAAACATATTTTTTCTATTTAACCCATAGATGGGACCCTAACATGTACTACGACTCCGCGCCAGAGTTTATATGTGAGCATTGGGGATGAAGGAGTACTCCACATTCTACAGACCTCCAGAACGGGACCCTCACAATCAGACTGTTTAATGTTAATTCCAAGACATCAAGAGCCTCCGCCACCGGCTTCTAGTGCATATGATAAAAAGGGTTGTGGGTTGTCATAAAGGAAATAGCGTTGGACCAATCATATAGGTACTAGGGCTTGACGTGATCAGCCGATTGATCGGAGGGGATCACTCGGACCCCCGTCTAGCCTAAGTAATGACCATGGACTGCTTACCGATCTGGGTTCCATCCTTAAGCATCGCCGGTCGCCACCCACAGCCAACAGGTGACACAATGGGGGATGGGTGGGTCTTACTCCTATGCAGAGGTGCAGTCGGTGTATTCTAAAGCCCCAGCCGACTGTATATAGTTTTACTTAGCTCTTAAAACCTCAATTACAGATCATTTCAACGTCAAGCCAGAAGTAGCTCTCCTCTCACTTTTTATACACTCTTTCTGGATTCATGGGTCACATGTCAACCATCGCCAACGTCATACACTGACCGCCTCAATTTCAATATCTAACAAAAACAGTTGAGGGATATAAAGCGTGTATGTATTTACCAACCTCCTCTGCACGAAAAGGATGTAACGCAAGGTCATTTTTTTAGCGGATTTTAATAGATTTGAATTCAGTTTTATTTCTCCTAGACCAGTTACCATACTAAGGTTATAGAGCCCAACCTGCCCAACTGTTCCCCTATACCTGACGGGTATTATCGTTATCATCCTCGTTCAGGATTTAAACTTGTGTCACCATATTGATTTCCTACAACGATAAACATTACACCACGGGGGCCTCCAAGACATAACGCATGTAGTAAGCTTCTTCCAGAAACCAAACTTCTCATATCTCTGATTCGTTTTTCGTTCAACATTCAGAGGAACGTTTGTTTCCGAGTACGCTAGCAACGAAAAAATAGACAGTCAAGAAATTGGTCGCCTTATATTGGGGTTCACAGAACACCCATTCCAACTTCCACCTTGTGTAGGTGACACCTACTACGTTGGTGACCGATTGTTTGTGGCCATAGCAAGCGTCGGTCCGGAGAATTTGATCCAGTATATGTTGTTCTTTCTAACCTACTGGACGTAATGTTGAACTTTGTCAGCTAGTCTTTCTTCCAGCTTTTTTAAAGACTCATTTATTTGCGTCCTCGAACCAATAATAATCTTATACTTTTAACGTTTTCTTTAAACATGTTGCATCACATCACTTTAGTTATTATTGAATCTGCGCGTGCTCGGTTGTAGTCACTTCCAGAATTTAAACAATAGGTGATATTTGATAGAAAATTTGTTTCAAAACAATTATAATGGGCCAGCGGCAAGGGATATTGAGTGTCCTTAACATTTCTTATAAGGAAGAACATCTTCAAAAACAATCCTACATGTGTACGAACTTCCCGGCCAGTCGATGATAACCCCCTTCTAAATATCGTTATTGAATACCAAGATGAGTCACGTTTCAAAGCCGCCATTTTTATCCGGATTTATTCCCAATAGGCGTTTACCTTCACAAACCGGAAGTTCATCCTGAGAATTCGTCGATTTCAAACGATGGAAGGATTGAGAAATTTGCACTTGACGCCCTGCATAGAATACTTCCTAACAGCTTTCGGAAATGAACTCCAAAAGATTAACACTTGATGGAGATTAATAACATTATTTTGTTGGTAAAGCAGCATTAAGAAGATTTTGTGCAGATGTTCGGTCTCTTATGCATGCTTAATATTTTGACTACTTCACACTGTGTTTCATTTCAATATACCTATCTATCTGTCTACTTGCTTACCGATATATCTATATATCTATATTGCAATTATAAATCTAAATTTAATTTTTTTATAATTGAGTAGGCCCAAACACGCACTTGCACGCATAAACACGCACATATACATACACATATATATATATATATATATATATATATATACAGAAAGAGATATATTTGAATTTGTATAATTGAGTGCACACACACCCACACTGTCACGCATACACACGCACGCACACACACACACACACACACACACACACACACACATATATATATATATATATATATATATATATATATATGAATAAATTTTTGGTACAGGCAAATCTAAACAATGCTTTAAGGGTAATCATTATGATCACCTATATAGGTGGATACGAAGGGAGTACAATATATATATATATATATATATATATATATATATATACAGAGAGAATGAGAGAGAGAGAGAGAGAGAGAGAGGGAGGGAGAGAGAGAGAGTTAAAAAATATCCAATAAACAGATAAGTTCAGGATGATTCTAATTGTGATCATCTATATCCTCCGTATATCTACAATGGATGCCAAGGCAAATGCACACCTAGAGTTTTATACATGGATGATGTCAAGTGTCCAAGAGTGCTCAATGTATGATCATTAATAAATTAAATATAGAGAGCAATGTTTACACTCATAAAAGCGAAAAACGTCACGGACCGTCATTTTGCGATTATGAGTTTATTTCAACCGGTAACTTCATAAAAGAGTCCTGTCTCCTCAGATAGCAATGATATATATATATATATATATATATATATATATATATATATATATATATATATATATATATATATATATATAATCCTCATCATCATATCGCACCGGCGGCACAGATATCCATGACAACCTCTTGTCAATCGTCCCTATCACTGGTTGTCCGTGGCAGGTCCTCCGTTCAGCATCTGCTGATCAATGCAGGTCCTTGCTGGACGACCCGCATTAGCATGTCCATGCATTTTCTTCCACAGGAGGACCTCACTTACGAGTTCATCTTTACTTCTCCAACAGTGTCCAGCATGTCTTCTCCGTTTTACTCGGATGGTTTGTGTGATAGGTGTCGGGTGGGCGTATAGCTGCTCCCTGTGGTGTAATGTTTCCACGATTTGTTCGATCACAAACAGCATTCTTGTGCAGCTCCCATGTAGCCTATTCTCCAGGCGCCTCATCAAGGTCCAAGTGGTGCAGCCATACAATACCACTGATATCACCACGGCCTGAAAGAAATTACCGCTTGTCTGTGAGATCATATTTCCATATAACGGACAATCTCTTTATAGCCGACTATGCCTTCCCTATGCGTGCATTAACATCGCTTTCTGTGGAAGACATATTATTACCTAAGTACGAGATTTGTTCTACTGGCTTTAGAGGCTTACCATCAAGTGTGGAGATGTCTCCTTTCTTTTCAAAACACATTTACACTGTTTTATCGGACTTCACATAGAGGACAATGTTCCGTTTTGCCTTCTCTAGGCTATGCAGCAGAGATTCGGTTTGGTCAGGTGTATTTGCCAGAAGCACTCGGTCATTTGCATAGCCAGCATCCGTAACAGTTTGAGCGGGATATCGGCTACTTCTTGCCATTTTAGTGTGGGACCTTTTTCTTTTATAGGATCCAGGGATGTACGAAGTACATAGTCTAGGCAAATTATGAATAAATACGGTACTAGGACTCCGGCGGTATTTCCGTTAGGTGAGCTTATCATTGCTACAGTGTCCTTGTAAAGCATCATTATAGCGGTAACCGTTTCCTTGGAAGATCACATGCTAGCCGTATTTGCTCCATTTTCCCTCTGTGTATGAAGTCAAATGCTTTGGAGAAATCTACAATCTTTGCCTCAAGATTATTTGCTCGAACGCCCTCTCTGATTCAACAAACAGTCAGGAGCTGAGAGGTTGTGGATCGATTCTTGCGCAATCCATTTTGGTTTTTCCTGATACTTTTCTCTATTTAGGGTCGGATGCAATTAAGAAGGATGGTGTTATATATCTTAGCAGCTACAGCGGTAAGAGTTATGCCTCTTTAGTTCTTAGCAATTCCTAGGTCGCCATTTTGGGGAATGGGATTATGCAGCCTTTCGTCCATTTATCTATTCTATTTTGCTTATATAGTATATAACATAGCCTAAGTAGAATATTATTGAATTTCCTCATCTTTCATACCTCAGGGGGTATTTCCTCGAGGCCTGCAGCTTTTCTTCCTTTCTTCTAATGGCGAAAAAATTAAAATAACTGTGCACCCAAACAACAATATGTAAAGTAGACTTTCCAAACAATGAACGCAAACAAAAAATAATCTATTTTTATTATTTAAGAAATGGATTTATTTCACCAAACCTAAACATTTGAAATGCATATTATGTGATCACTTTTTACTCGTAGCTTCTTTTGAAGCGAATACTTCAACCAAATGTATTCTTTAGCCACAGAACAGTCTCTCTCAGGTATTTGTCTCTCATCCCATTTATGAGGGCGTAACACAAGGATATTTTTATGTGTTCCCACCCACAAGCCGAAGCTCATGGGTGGTATGCACAAAAATGCATTGATGATCCCGTCGGAATTCACCCTCAAGGGGGGCGCCTCAGGTGCTGGGCAACAAGCCCAGCCCTGCACCTTTGAATCAAGGGGACAGGTATTGCCTGGGAGCTAGCCCTCTGGGATCAACGCTGCTAATTTTACTTAGCCTCTTCAGAGGTTGAAGCACTCTGGAACAGGCCCCGTTGGGCCTTTGCCAGCTCAGTAATTACCAGTCTCTCTCATCTGCTGTTGGGGGATTTTCCCCACTACTTTAAAGTGGCACTATATATATATACACACACACACACACACACACACACACACACACGTATATATATATATATATGTCTCTGGTGATTGTAAAAACATATCCCGTAAGTGTGTATTAATTAATTGTTCAACCCAGACTGACGGCAAGGGTAAGGAACTTGGCAGACGAAAATTCTGTCGGGTTTTGATCCCGGATAGAGGTAGCTGTTAAAAGTTCAAGCCGCACTGATGGGAAGTAAACTTCGAAACAGGTGTCTGTGGATGACTGATATATATATATATATATATATATATATATATATATATATATATATATATATATATATATAGGCTTGTTATTGTTTGTGAGTGTGCGTGTGTAAGATAAAACGTAAAGACAGAAACGTTTTAAACAAGTAAAATACATTGTTTTATACAAGAGAATACCGAGAATATGACAATATTTAAACAATTAAATAGAATTGACTAAGGTATATAAATTTACGCCTCAGAGGTTTACGCCGCTGATCAGCAGATTTGTCTGTATCGATACGTAATAATAAAAGAATAAAATGTTATCTGAGAATCTGCCGCGTGAAACTCAGTCGCCAGATTAAACCTCTTTTATTTTAAAGCTGAAATTTTATTTTAAAGTATATAAATTTACGGCTATGAAATACACACACACACACACACACACACACACACACACACACACATATATATATATAATTGTGTCTGTGTGCATATATATATGTGTGTGTGTGCGTATATATGTGTGTGTGCATATATATATATATACTTTTAAAGTTGAAATATATATATATATATATATATATATATATGCAATTATCTATTCATTCACTATAGAATTGATTTTGTTTTACCGTATTCCATTTGTCTGGAACCATCCACTGAAGTGCAAATGTTCATCCGAGTGAAAAACAGTTAGAATCATCAGAGTGAAAATCAGTGAATACAGTTAGTGTCATCAGTTAGAATAGTAAAAAGAATAGAATTAGTGAATACAGTTAAAATCATCATATAGAATCATCAGAGTGAAAAATCAGCGAATACAATATGCATACATATCTTGATATGCATAATATCTGCTTGTTCACATCTAATTTGAAAAATAATTGGTGATATTTAAATAAAAGATGTTGTATTGCAATTGCTGCCTCCCAACACCCAACTGTTCCCAACAAAATTTTAATCACTAGAACTCACGCCATAGGTGCGAAAATGGATCAAACAATTGGTTTTTGAAAAGGATCAGTTACTTAATTACCAAGAAAGGGAAAAGTCACCGGAATTTTGGGAGCTCCCACAAATTGTCGAATGGGATACGTTTTGCTCAATAATCCTCACTGCATGCCCCATAATTCCTTTCTTTTGTTACATTTTACTCTTGGTGAACGGGTTGGGTAAATACCTTCCCTCCTTGCACATTAATTATCTGAATTGGACTGTTTTTTTATGATTCACGTGTAGACACTGATTAAATTATTGGCCCAGTGGTTAAATTAATTAACAAGGTTATAACGTATAAAAAATGTCTACCCATCACATTACAAATAACTTCCATCAAACTATAGTAGTAGTGGAATATCATTGACGATATGAACCGCTATACTTCTTCCATCGGGGATTCATTTATAATGGTGAAACCTTGACTATGACCAGTCATATTTGAAAGTATGTATGGCAGTACATAATGAGAATGTACGTGGGTACTTGGTGAGGGAACAATTGAATGTAAAAAGAGTATTTTACGACAATAATAGTTTGTGGCGAAAAGAAATCCTTCTTTTTCGATAAAACAACAAAAATGTCTTAAGGATCGATTATTAAAAATTGCTGGTATGCAAATGTATACCCAAAGTCGCTATCATACCTAGCATACATTTTTGGCCTTCCCATCGTGGTTTAATCTTGTCACAAATGTCCATTACTACTAAATAGCAAGTTCTATTCTTGCTGTATACAGCATATTTGCGACTTTGTGTCATACTACCCGTAGTGAATATGCGTTGGATAAATACCTACTTAGTATTACTCGTTAACATATTACATATAATGAAGGCAGTTTTAATGAAAGTTTAGTAAAATGCACCTTCTGTTGAGCACACGTAATTACCATATGGTGTATAATGTTGGAAATCTTATATACGTGACCAGACACATTAGAAGTTAGGTTCAGCTCAGTCAGTAGAGCGTCGGACTAGGAACCAGAAGGTTCCGGGTTCGATACCGTCCCTCGCCAACTCGACATATGTGGAGCACACGGATTTGTGTGGTAAAGTGAGGCCCTGATGGCAGGTGTTACGCTTCGTCTCAGACGCAAAAACAATCTCATTAGTCCAGCGCTTGGGAAAAGAGGATATACTCCATCGCCGCCTGGCTAATACCGAATTTAGACCATCCGACGCCTTTCCTTCTTTTTTACTTATAAAGTTCACTACATAACTATTGATCTATGTGATTATCCTTTGAACATTAAATGAAAAAA
>CM042139.1:140660787-140693287 GCA_023376005.1 Doryteuthis pealeii | reverse complement strand
AGTAGTCCTGGCTCACAAAAGTCAGGAATATACCCATCTTGCAACACTTGTCTGTTAGAAGTGTTGGAGCTTGTTTGCTGATAGTGATGGCACGTCGTCTCCTTCGGTGTTGGGAAAAGATGAAAGAGTTGTTGTAAAATCCGGACATTTTGACCCTTCAAATTTAGTCCGTTAAATGCAAAGTTCGGTGATTTGGGGTCCGTTAATTTGAGATTTTACAGTATCTACACAACTACAGTTGATTGATTGTATGTTTAATTGTAATGGAATGTCAATCTGTCCAGAGTCAGTTTTATAACTCGAAGTTAGGGAATTTGCGTTCATTGTAAGTTCACATCTATTTGTTTCTTAACGTTTCTTTTGTACACGGTTTTTATCGAATACGTTGTTACAGAGCAATGGATCAATAGATCGGCATCCCGAGTTCAAATCCTGGACGAAGCTCTTTGTCTTTCACATAGTGCTCATACTCTTTGGAAATTCTCCCTTCATCTATGGGTAAATTGTAAGGTAAACTTGGCTCTTTAACCTCGGTATAGCAACGGGTCTAAGAGAAGGAAAAAAGGTAACTCGATAAACCCTGCTTGAAATTCCGATTGACCCCGATGTATTACATTAAATAAATAATGTTTATATCTATTTATCTACAGGAAAAAAGAACGAGTACTGATTCCAGCCACGCTGTACTTATCATCATCATCATCATCATCATCATCATTAACAACAACAAGAAGTCTTGATAGCAGAAGATATTCCCTTGATTCTCTCTCTCTCTCTCTCTCTCTCTCTCTCTCTCTCTCTCTCTCTCTCTCTCTCTCTCTCTCTCTCTCTCTCTCTTTCACTCTTGAAATCCATTCTCACTCCTACAGGCTACCGCACACAGTATTTACAGAGGATTGATTTTTGTTGGCTGCCAATCCCTTGTATGTCCATGTGTAGGAGTCCATAGGATAATGTTACTTTTGACTTAGTCCGTATTCCAACAGCGGTGTCCAGCATATCTTGCCCGTTTTACTTGAGTGGTTTGCCGTACAGCTGCTGAATTGAAGTATGATGCATCCGGTGTTCGTTGAAGACAGTACCCAGCACCCTTGTGTTGTTCCTATCTTGCCTTTTCTTCAAATCTTAGTTTACAGTCCAAGTGTTGCCACCAAACCTTGGTACTAACACATCTAAATGAGTTTATATAGCAATTACATTATAGAATAATATTTTGTATATATATATATATATATATATATATATATATATAAGAGAGTTTTATAATTTCCTTGAAGCATTGTGTATATATTGGTTAGGAGGTTGATTTAGAAGGCTATCACAATGCAGATGTAAAGAAAAAAAATAATACGGTAACAATGATGTTGTGTGTTAACCTGTATTTTATTTTTGAATTTTCGAGATAAAATTCAAGAATAAAATAGAGGTTAACACACAACACCATTGTTACCGTATTATTTTTCTTCTTTACATCTGCATTGTGATAGCCTTCTAAATCAACCTCCTAACCAATATATATATATATATATATGTTACATAATCATTGGATACCTAATGATTATGACAATAGTGTAGAAATCATATTAGTGCAGCTGATGGCCTTGAGAGTGAGTGACAGCGTTTGACCTCACTCTGACCTTGCGTTCTGGGGATGATCGTGAGAAACGGAAGGCAATAGAAGGCCCCTTTCTGGTTTAAGGAGTAAGCAACTCAGTCAGTTAGAGTTAGAAGTTAGAAGCGAAGCTAGCAAGATGTGAGTCTCACTGCGCAGTTGTCTGGTCCGGGGATCTACGAATAAAGTAACATCATCGTAAATCGAAGTCTTGTGGTTATTACTAAAGGCTAACAATGACACAAGGCTTCTGATAAGGAGTGATCCCCAACAGAGACCAGACCCGGAATCCCAAGAAGACCAGACCTTAGAAGATATACCAGACCGGCCAGAAGACAGACGACAGAGTAAGGCGTAAGAAAGTATATAACATAGAGATATTTAGTGCCGGTAAAGAAGGGTATACAACATATATATATATATATATATTGAATGGAGAATGAATGATAAAAGTATTGGCATAAGAAGGTGCTCAATGTTAAAATAACAGGGCAGTTCTAAAATCAAATATTAGATATTATGGATTTAATATCCCATGACTAAAGTTTCATGCTTACTTGCAATCATCAGACCGTCAAAATGCAATATATATATATATATATATATACATATATATATATATATATATATATATATATATATATATATATATATATATACGACTATGGACGTGGTTGAAAGAAAAAAATATCGGGCACTATATCTACCATCTGGAACTCATATAAGAAAAACCACAAGAAGGCTTGAACTTAAGCAATTGAATATCATCTAGAAGAAACAGTCCAAGGTATCTAACAAAACATTTTAAATAATATATATAAATATATATACATTATAATATATATATATATATATATATATATATATATATATATATATATATATATATATATATACCTTTGAAAGGAAGAAAAAAAACCTATATATACTTCGACCAAAACTTAAAGGCTTTTAGAAATCTTTTTAGTCTCATCTGACAGACGGTACAGATAGAGATGAATTGGGAACCTGAAAAAAATTTCAAATTATTTCAGGTTTTCATTTCATTTCTATCTGTGCCGTCTTTTAAGTTTTGGTCGAAATAAATTTATTACAGAATGACGTTTTCTTTGAGTTCTTCCTTCCTTTCAAAGGTAAATATTGCTATGTATTTCATCTTAAAAGATTATTATACTTTAGGGATTTATAAAATCCCCGTATTTGCACCTACTAAAACATCCAATAATTATACAGTGTGATTTTGAAAATCCCATGTAGAATCATCCCTTACTACCAGTTTTGGATAACTTACCTTTATATATATATATATATATATATATATATATATATATATATATATATATATATATGTGCGTATATTCATTAATCGGTTCTAGTCTATTTCTGTCTATCTATCTATCGCGCATTAAGAAACGTTCTTAATTTAATTTATTATTCTAGACGTCACAGTTTTTTTTTTTTTTCAGAATTAAATAATCACTTTCTTCTCGTTCCACTTCTCTTCACAACAATGTTAACCCAGGCGCTTTTTTATTATTTTTTGTGATAGATCCAATTACAATGATAAAAAAATATATATCACATATGTGAGTTTAGTTGGGTAGTATGTACGAGGGATATTCAATAAATAGGTGTTTTTTTTTTTTTTTTTTAATAAAAGCTAAATACATTATCTTTTGAGATTTTTTTCCACGAATACAAACTGTATTCTTTGTAATTGGTTTATAGCAAAAATTATATTAAACCCGCAAATTTTTTTCAGCTTATTCAAAATAAAGACAATAAAGCAATTTGTCCATGCTTCAAAAAAGGCCTATCATCAAATTTTTGAGAATTGCAAGTCATGTGAAACTTACAGACGAATGTGTGATGTGTACACAGAAGCAGGTTTTATTTTTTTTTAAATATTTATAAATTGGTTTAACATGGGTTTTGTCACTACAAGCCTGAGTGAAAAAGGCAGCTACTGGAGTAAAAACATTTTGTCTCTCCGTTCAAGAAATAATAAGGAGTGAGGTGTCCAATAATGTATGTCATGCTTCTTAGACATGAAAATCGCCATCACTATTGATTTCCTTGAAAAAGTTGCGATTGTAAACAGTGCTTCATCTTGCTAATTCATCAGGCGAAATTCTCTTTGTTTATTGAAGGACACTTGTATTTAACCAATGCATCCGCTACAGACAGGATGTGGCACAAGGCAAATATTAGGCGTAGTAAAGCGGATGTGAACATATAAGGATCAAGGTATGCTTTGCATAAATGTTATTGACGTAGGAAATCAAATCCAGAATCAGAGGTCAAATTATGGAACATGCTGTTTTCGTTTCACTATTGTCTAATGAACTGAGGGAAGACATTAACCTATTTCTTTTAATGACTGCTGTTGGTAAATAGCTTGGTGGCGTTTTTTCTTAGCGTCGGTTAGGCAGCTAGAAGAAGGAAAACTCTGAATTAAAACCAATTTTTTTCTGCTTAAAATTTGACATTGTCTGATAGCTTCTCCGTGGAATAGGGTTTGAGTAAATATGAAGATTAATCATATCAGAAGAAACCTTACTCAGGATATTTTACATAAACTAATGGCTGGAACAGAAATTCGATAATTTTGTTGCGTAATGTTGGTTGGTTGGATTTTACGGCATGTCATCCCTTGTTATGTAATATTATGCCGATGACGTTTCGTTTTATTCATTCTGAATGGTTATTCAATATTTTTCAGTTCAAACTCAATTTGTATACACATTTTTTAAATACATTTTTCTATATAACCCATAGATGGGATCCTAACAGGTACTACCACTCCGAATCAGAGTGGACCTGGGAGAAATAGCGATGAGGAGGTAGTCCACACTCCACAGAGCTCGAGAATAGGAACTTTACAATTAGATGCAGTTTAACGTCATACCCAGGACAGTAATTTACTCAGACACCGCCTTCTAGCACACATATGATAAAAAGGATTGAGGGAGGGGGTGCCATAGTGACAATACGGTTGGAACAATATATGTTCTAAGGCATGGCCTGACCAGCCGATTGATCGACAGTTATTGATATTGAAGTCAGTTAGCCTGCTGTTGGTTTTAATAAAATCAGCTAAACAGAATTAAAGCAGTGTCCAATACAGCTGGTATAAATAGGAATGAAGAATGATCCATTCATGAATCAAGGTGATTTGGGTCATTTCATTCCTTGAGCTCTGATTGGCTGCCTGACTGGTTGATTTGCATGACACTGTGGAGTCCCATATATACTTGGTCACTTGGCAGTGGACTTTGTGTCATTTCGAGCTTGTATTCAGTTACAATCGCATGCCACCTTGTCTTCCCAGTTCGACGGTAATTGGAACTTATTCTACATCTCCCCTTCCTCCCCCCCATTGCGCGGGCATAGCGGCCTTTGAGGGGGAATTAGTTCCTTTCGACCCGGCCGATTACAGGGGAGTAATCTTGATAAAGCGCGGGGTATTTTTGATGGCATTGGCTTAGGAGTTGGAGTGACACTGGGTGAGGCTTGGTCCCTAGTTGATGTTACCATTCTTTTGGTTTGTGGAACATCCTCAAATATTGGTTTAGGGGGCTCAAGCAGAGCGCTAGGAATAGGAACAGGGGCCACTGGTGCTTGGAGCTTCCTGAGGAATCGGCGATTCCGCAATGTGATCCTACCTGATCCATCAATCCTGATTCGGTATTGGTGATTGGGGAGTGTTTCTGTTATAACGCGCTTAGCGAATAATAAGACGTGTAGCCCAGTTGACGTTAACTGCGAGAAGAACCCACTTCCGCCTTTTATTTAAAATAATACAAGATGGCTGAAACAGTACTTCCGTTTCATACAACAATGTTATAACCGGTGCTTCCGGGTCTTAGTATACCACAGTTTCGACAACTCTGCCTGTTATGTCCCACCGACGGTTGTTTGGACGTTGTACAGACACTGTGTCTCCCTTTTGAAGTGGATAGAGTGTATGTGCTGTGCGATTGTATCTCTCTATTAGCAGTGCATTCCGCTGAGATAGGCTAATTTCGCGGTTCTGAGCCGCTGTTATCCACTTAGTATGCGGTTTATATAGTGCAGGTTGGGATGGTATGAAGTCACGGAGTCGTCGGTGGAGAAGGAGTTGTGCAGGGGATAGTCCGATCTTTTGAATGGGTGTGTTCCGATTGCGTTTTGGACAGATTCATCAGCGCACTTACTTATGCTAGACGGTCAGTCGGAGAGACTGACCGTCTAGCCTAAGTAAGTGCCAAAGTGGAGTGTTACATGTCACGGACTTCTCAGCCACCAGGATTCTGTCCTTAAGCAACACGGATCGCCATCCACGGCCAACTGGTGATTCCATTTGAGGGATTTTACCTCTCGCCAGAGGTGCAGTCGGTGTATTCGACAGACCCAGCTGACAGTGGGGTGGGGGCGTTGCATATTGGTGGAGAAAACTTAATAATTTTAATAAGGTAGTTTAGATTTTAGAATAACGATTAAACAAAATGAAAAAGCACAACGATTACAGAGTTCGATAGACAGAATGCCACCTCTGGAAGCCGGGCTCCCATTGGCTTAGAGATTTGCATGATCAGACGTCTCTGGAAAATTAGATTAGAATTCAGTCAGTTGGAGACTGAGCGCCCTATTCGGTCAGATGTAGTTATGCGTCCCTTCTCTTTATACGCACCAGACGACAAATAATGTATCGGGAAATAAGCGATTTTGGGTAATTAATGTGTATACACAAAAATATGCGTTCGTGTTATTTCCACGAATAAAGAAAGATGAGACACACAGAGAAACAGATAACGATGATGGAAGAACCTCTATACCGGTATGAAGAAACAGACCCTCCACATGAAAGAGAACTCCGAAAGATGATGAAAGATAGAGAAGAGAGAACTAAGATAGAAGAAGAAGAAGAAGAAGAAGAAGAAGAAGAAGAAGAAGAAGAAGAAGAAGAAGAAGAAGAAGAAGAAGAAGAAGAAGACACCTTTAGCATATTTATATAGGAGAGCAAATGATTAGATATTCACTTTGTGTTTTTCTCTGGAATATGTTTTGTTCTAGTGCGAGTGAATCAGTATGAGTATTTATATGTTTGTTTCTATATACGTGTGTGTGTGTTTGTATTTACACAAACCCTCCATCAAGGTCAATATGTGGCACAAGGTCAATTTCTATGCGCCCAAAAGTTGGCATGAATTTAGTTTATTTCTTCTAGACTGTTTGCCTAATCAAGACGAGAGAACCCAATCCGTCTAACTGTTGTTTATCCTTAGCTGGAGGTTGAAGTGAGAAAAGGATTAATATATATCCCCAAGGCAATAGCATGAAACAAAAAGCCCAAATCTTCATATAGCCTTTGAATTCTGGTGACCAAATCTATTTTCTATGATAATAAACGTTATGCATACCGCGCCTCCATTTTTAGTAGGTGTATAAGTAACGTTACATTCTTTCAAAACTATACCAAACTCAGAACATCTTAAATCAACCAATAAGTTCAATAGAAATTGTATAATTTGAAAATCTTTTCTTTGAAAAGCATCCTACAAGTTTTATAAGCATGGACATAAGTTATCTAAAATTTACCATTTAATATTTCTCTAAATAAAATATAATGCGGCCTTAATGTTAATAATGTGGGAAAATACACGTCTATATTCACATTTATATAAACAAGATTAAAGTAGTAGATATATTATAAAATTAGTTGGAAATTGATACCAATTAATTACATTTGTGTGAAATTCGTCTGTCTGAATACGTGACTCTTAAACAAATAATCGTATTACTGTAAGTGGCCACCGATTGCAAACTACAGCTGGCTACTCTTTGAAATCAACTTATTAATATCCGTTGGAAATGCATAAGTTGACAAGATAAAATAAATCTAGTAGAAGGTGAAAGACTAGCGAAACAAACTTACAACGTGCGATACTGGTGTCATAATTTTCTTACGAATAACACTGAAATAGGATGAAAATCTTATTAAAAACTTACAATATAAGATTATATAATTTTAGCAAGCAATAAATAAATACGAGCCAACTAGAGGACTTTTCAATGAAATAACATAAATCAGAGTGGAATAAATACAAACCCACGATGTTTACCGAAAACTTATGCAGTATTGATTGACTGGTTTTAACGGCATGTCGACATTAGAGTTGTTTTACGACTACACGTTTTAGTAGGTAATTTGCACAAGCATTTTGTCCCGGGTAGAATGTGACACAAGGCCGTAAATGTGGGGAATCCAGGAACATCAAACTCTCTATTTAGAAGTAAGGGATTTCCGAGTTTATCTTGCTAACCTTTACACCAGGGAGGGAGTGCTCTGCCGGGAGGTCTTAGTATATCATTCATTGTACGTTTATATTTACATCTGTGTAGGTTTTTCTTAAGAGCGTTTTGGACAAAGTTATATGATATGAAGTATTCCTACAAAGAACTTACACCAAGTTGAATGTCTTCCTCCGGTAGTTTCATATATTCTTTAGTCAGGGATAAAGATTTATATACAGTGTTTTCTGTTATCAAGGTGTAGCAGTCCTTAATATCATATTTAATAAATTAACATTTTTTAGATGTATTAATATTCTTAAACCACTGGATACAATCTTTAGTGCTGCGCCATTTATTTATGTATAAAACAGTTCTTAAAGTGGCACACATCTCTCGTAGAATCATTTTGCATATTTTAACCATTTCTGTTTTATTAGGATTTAATAATCTGCACGTCAGATTATTGATAAAGTCACCCTTGTGATCTTTTAGAGAGATAAAGCATTGTTTTTGTCAAATTTTCCCTCTCGATCTGCTATTTTTAATTTAGCAGCAAGTAATTTGGCTTCATTATTGATCTCGTCGTTTAATTCAGGTGGAACTTTACTATAAAATTTGGTTACTTCATTGTGTAACAATCTCTTATATTTTTCTGGATATAATCTTTATAATTTGTCCGTTTTATCCGATTTAACGAAGATTTTAGGAGATTTTCGTAGAGCGTTGAGGTCGTTTGCAATTTGGCTTTGTATCTGCATTTTACAGGTTTGAATTCCATGTTTTTCATGATGCCGTTTAGATGGGATCCAAAGATTGTAATTTCTTTATATAAGGTGGATGTTGATTAGTATTAAAACCGTATGTTTCCTGTCTTTTACTATCTTCCAAATATGTTTGGTTGATATAAATTCATATGAGTTCCGCTTGTTCCATAGTATTCAATATATAAGTGAGAGTGCTCAATGGTGGAATAATTTAGAGCAAATATGTTTCTGAAAGTTAGTGACTTAATAGAAACTATTGAGCTATTCGACCGTCGATAAAATAACTAACCGAATAAGTCGGGGTTATAAGAGTGCTCAATACGTTTGTAGAGCAGATTTACTAAAATGGTATAGTCAGATAACCTACCCGAGTTTCAACCTGTACGGTGCATCAGGATTATCTGCGATTAATTAATTAACTTAATTAATTAAAAAAACGGAAGTAAACAAAAGGTATTATTACAGACCCGCTGAAAATTAGGAAAGCTGCTCGCTGATTTGATTCTTCAACCGATGGGTACATTTGTTTATGTTTTCAATTGTCAATTGCCACGTGCATTTGTTGCTGCTTGCTGTTTTGATTTCTTTCTTCAATCGTCACCAGCTTTTTAAAAAAATTCTTTACGTTTCTTATTGACAAGTTGACATCACAAATTTGGTTTTGAAATCCAAATCTAAAAGTCACCATCTTCCTTGATATTACATTAAATCTTAACGTTGGAATATATCCCCTTTTAAAAATACGACCATAGACCTTGTTATACTAACACAGGTTGTAATCACCCAAAACAGGGATTTAAACAAATACATAACAACATATCGACTAGGTTATCCGATAATTCATCCGATAGCAACATATAACACTATTAAAGTGTTATGGGTTGATTGGCGATCTGTTAATTATTTACTAATTAATTAAAACTACCCTAATTATTAATTATGGTAGTTTGTTAAAAGTTACTGTAATAATAATAATAATAATCTTATTATAATGGAGATTGTGTGTTTTTCTGTCTGTAACCGAAACTATATTCCTACTCAAGTCACAATTCTCGTAGTTATTGACATCACATTCTCCATGATTTTATTTTTATCTAAACCTCAATTATTAATAAAATTGTTTTACATTATTAATACTGTTAACTATGTCTACATACTAACAACATGCAATTATATTTATATATACAACAAAATAGTGCTTTACAATGTGAACGGGAAGGCTAATTTGCATATTAATATTAAAAAATCGAATTTAATAAATATGTGCTTAGTATTATTGATTTCTAACTGTTTGGTTTTATTTTAATGAATATAAGCAAAAATCTCTTCAATGAATCCTAAATGAAATCCATTAACAAGATAAAATAACTGTCATTTTATTCTTTACTTCCTCTTATAACTAAATACTTAAATTAGAAAAAATAACAATGAAAGACGAGCGTGATGGAAGAGTAAGTTTCAGTTGTTCCATTTTTTATTACACTCCCTCTGTTTCAAATCTTTTATTATACTCCCTCTGTTTCAAATCTTTTTATCTGTATTCTTATTTAGTTTCATTAGCCTTTCTAATTTAATACAATATTTTATTACATTAAAACTTAAATACTTGCACCCGGAGGGTGCATATATTTGCTAGTAATAATAATAATGTTTATATTAAAAAGATAAATTTATCTAAACAAAGAATTCTCACGTAGACAAATTCCTTAAATTATGGAATTTGACTTAGATGATCGGAATTTTAAATTTTGACATAAATAAAACAATGGTTGGCCTTGACTCGTTGGACTTGGAAAAATCCAAATGGAAAGATACAACCAAGGCTGACACAAGGCCATTTAGACACGTAGGCAATAGTATCGAGTGGCTGGCCAATCAGAGAGGTATGTTCGGGGATGGGGAGGTCTGGATCCCATAAATAACAGACCGTCAGACCGGAGAGAGACCGAGAAGAGAGAAGAGAGAGAAGCGGAGCCAGACACGCCGCAACCAGAAGACTCGCTACATGTCTGATTCCTTGCCTCCGTCCATACTGCACTCTGACGTCCTGCCACTCGGTAACAAACCAAGTTAATAAGTTATCCAATTAGCTGTAGATCGCCAGTCAACTAACAAAGAAATCACCTCGCTCTTCTGACATTATACAAGAACATTAATTATTGTATATAAAAATACAATAAATGTATATATTTTGTGTATAATTATCAGAAGGCGTTCCTGTTTGTTTTGTTTGACCCCGTTGACAGCTTTTGGTTATCATATTTCAGCCGAGTTGGTAAAGGAACAAAACCAGCTCTCCTTCAGGACCCTATAATACTATAATCTGTGGAACAGGCAGCATTAGAAGAAATCCCTCATTATAGTATTATATTCGGTATCATCCAACACAACGACTGTAATACTGAGCCGGAGCATTGTTCCCATATATACATTGAGACCGTGCCCCAGCGCATGTTATTATTAACATCTCTGATCAGAAAAAAGATAAATATGAGCAAGCACTTAAAGACAGTGGATTTAAAACTGACCTAATATATAAAGCTGATAACATCATATTCAACCACATTGAGAAAAAAAAAAGAAGAAATTGATCGGGGAATATTCTTTGGTTCGCACCTCCGTTTCATATTGCAGTTAAATTCGAAAATATATTTTCCAGAAATTAAAAATAAATTCAACCCGAAAACAAATTATATGAAATATTAATAAAAAAAATACTGTAAAATCAACTCATAATTGTGTGCCGAATATAGATAAAAAACTAACATTAGAAAATTAAACAAAAAATATGAGAACAATATTCTTCCTTGCAATTGTAATAAAGAAAATATTTGCCCAAAGTGTTTGTTTAGTTTATAAAAAGGTAGTGTGCAAATTAATAGTTAAATGTTGATAAAAAGATATAGTGTGGCTGAACAAAAGATACTTTCAAAAAAGACTTTATAACTAACTTTACTTATATAAAATATATGCATAGCACAGCTCTTTCTAAATACATCTGGGACATCAAAAATAAATACTGAATAGATTCTATCATAAAATGGGAAATTGTAATAAAAAAAAACACGCAGATATTAACCGGTGGATAAATTATGTCCTTTATGATCAGAAGAAAAAATAGCTATCGTTTACCATACTAATTGTAAAGAGTTGTTAAACCAAAAAATTGGAAATTTTGAACAGTTGCTACCATAAATGCACATGGCATCTTGACAATTAGAGACATAAACAAATGTAAACAAATGCTTGTGACGGCTTCAAAAAAAGATCAAAACAACAAGCAGAGAGAAATACACATGGGAAACATATGTTCCCAACGGTTGAAGAATTAAACCAATAAGCAGCATTCCTAATTTTCGGCGGGATATTTGTTTACTTCCGTTTTGGTCTTAATTAATTAATCTAATTAATTCATCACAGTTTACCCTGATTATCCTCATGGCGAAACTTGAGTTGGTTATCTGCCCATACTCTTTTATTATACACACACACACACACACACACACACATGTAAATATATATATATATATAATATATATATATATATATATATATATATGGGGGTATAGGTATGTATACCTGTATGTATACGTGTGCATGCGTGCCTGTATTTTTAAGTATTGATTAGATCCACGGGATGGAACAAAGTGATAAGATTTACATTGCCACTTATCTAAATTGCAAATATCTACTTCAGCAAACATGTTCGCCTTTTAATTAAAATAAACTCTATGTATTTGCATGAAACAGACACGCACGCAGAGAAAGAGAGAGAGAGAGAGAGAGAGAGAGAGAGAGAGAGAGAGAGAGAGAGAGAGAGAGAGAGAGAGAGAGAGAAGAAAAAATGAACCCAAACAACTGAGTGTGGAAATTACGTTTCACCTTTTAATATTGGAACTTGATTGTTATCAGTGCAGCGCCACCTTGGCACATGCAATCAGAGAGTTTAGATTTAAATAGAATAAATTGCAATAGAAAATGAATTATACAATGGAATTAAAATTGTTCTACTTTATTCAAGAATCTAGAATGCACAGCTGTTTGAATTATTGTTGATTTTATACATTTAATTTTCCTTCTAAATACATCCTCAGTATGTACACCGGTTATTTAACATTTTAGAAATATAATTATAATAGAAAACCCAAGGAAAATATTGTAATAATAATCGATATTTTAAAATGTGTGAATACATGCATTTACCCATGACTCCACACGAAAACGGGGCGACACAAGGTCATTTTTTCGAGGTGTTTAACTATGTTCCTAATTCAAACTGCTTACAGCAGCGCTCCCACCACTGCGATCCTACCGTGGACCACTGACAGCGGCTCTCGCACGTGTTCAATGAGAGAAGGTCTCAGATTTCAATAATAATAGAACTTTATTTGAATCCTTGCTCACGATTTGTCAGTGGCAGGACAGTTACTAAACTTTATCTGCGGTGCCTTAGCAGCCAAAGAAATCTTTTTACATTATTTTAACATTTTTTCGATGTCCTTATCCTTATTCGGCCAGTACCCATAGCCTCGGACGAGAGATTTATTGCAGGGAATTCCTGGATGCCCCATATTGAAATCACTTAATACCAGTTTCTGGCAGAACAATTTACTCTCCCTAGAACTGTTCACCATCACATGTGGAAAATAAGCTTCCGCTCATTATCGCCACTTTTCCCATTTTTATTCATTTCATTTCCACCTCACTTGTTTTTTTTCTTTTCATTGATAAAGACCTACTGTTCTGCTTTTATTTTTTATATCGGTTAAAGTTACTGGTAAATCACGCACTTTATTGCATAACACTTTTTTAAATTAATTTTCAGCCCTTAATACCCGCAATCATCGAATCATTTAAGGGTTTGCAAAATCTTGGAATTAAGCGAAATAAACCGTCAGCGTAACCATGGTTATTAAAAGTTAAAAAATATATTTTGAATCAGTAGTTCAAACGAATAATATCCCAACTCTGTGATCTATTGGCAGTGTAGGTTGGCAAAACATTTTTCGATCCAAAATTGTTATTAATGTCGCTGATCTATCTATAAGGTAAACCTTCTCCCATGTATATACTTATGAGATTTTCTAACGACGAACATTACTGCCAAACTCTTTTTCTCGAGTTGAGAATATTTTGTTTCTGTGGGTAGAATAGACCTGGACGCATGAGCGACTGTTTTCATAGTACCATCTTTGTATTTTTGTAATATTACCGCCACAACTCCGTGTTTACTAGAATCACTAGTCTCAACTATTCCTGATAGGAGTCAAAATGTGCTAGAAATAAATCAGATATCAAATGTTCTGTTATCTTTTTAAAATCTTTCTGGCATTCGCCTAGCATTCTAGTCAATTATCTTATTATAATGGAGATTGTGTGCTTTTCTGTCTGTAACCGAAACTATATTACTACTCATATCACTATTCCCTTAGTTATTGACATCACATTTTCCATCATTGTATTTTTATTTTAACCTCAAATATTAATAAAATTGTTTTACATTATTAATACTGTTAACCATGTCTACATGATATTTTCCACGTACCCCACTTGTACGGGTCAGGCACAAAGGCCCTATTTATGTGGGACCACCCACAAGCCGAGACTCATGGGGTGGCGGGTGAAAAATTGCGTCGATCCCGTCGGCATTCCCCCTCAAGGGGGGCGCCTCAGGCACTGGGCAATAAACCCAGCCCTGCCCCTTTAAATCGAGGGGGCAGGTGTTGCCTGGGGGGATGGCCCCCTGGGATCGACGCCGTTAATTATATCAATGGTCCAGAGGCCGAAGCCACTGTTAACCATGTCTACATGATATTTTCCACGTACCCCACTTGTACGGGTCAGGCACAAAGTCCCTATTAACGTTGGACCACCCACAAGCCGAAGCTCATAGAGTGGCAGGTGAAAAAATTGCGTCGATCCCGTCGGCATTCCCCCTCAAGGGGGGCGCCTCAGGCACTGGGCAATAAACCCAGCCCTGCCCCTTTAAATCAAGGGGGCAGGTGTTGCCTGGGGGAATGGCCCCCTGGGATCGACGCCGTTAATTATATCAATGGTCCAGAGGCCGAAGCCACTGTTGACCATATCAACATGATATTTACCACGTACCCCACTTGTACGGGTCAGGCACAAAGTCCCTATTAACGTGGGACCACCCACAAACCGAAGCTCATGGAGTGGCAGGTGAAAAATTGCGTCGATCCCGTCGGCATTCCCCCTCAAGGGGGCGCCTCAGGCACTGGGCAATAAACCCAGCCCTGCCCCTTTAAATCAAGGGGGCAGGTGTTGCCTGGGGGGATGGCCCCCTGGGATCGACGCCGTTAATTATAGCAATGGTCCAGAGGCCGAAGCCACTGTTGACCATATCAACATGGTATTTACCGCGTACCCCACTTGTACGGGTCAGGCACAAAGTCCCTATTAACGTGGGACCACCCACAACCGAAGCTCATGGAGTGGCAGGTGAAAAATTGCGTCGATCCCGTCGGCATTCCCCCTCAAGGGGGGCGCCTCAGGCACTGGGCAATAAACCCAGCCCTGCCCCTTTAAATCAAGGGGGCAGGTGTTGCCTGGGGGGATGGCCCCCTGGGATCGACGCCGTTAATTATAGCAATGGTCCAGAGGCCGAAGCCACTGTTGACCATATCAACATGATATTTACCGCGTACCCCACTTGTACGGGTCAGGCACAAAGTCCCTATTAACGTGGGACCACCCACAAACCGAAGCTCATGGAGTGGCAGGTGAAAAATTGCGTCGATCCCGTCGGCATTCCCCCTCAAGGGGGCGCCTCAGGCACTGGGCAATAAACCCAGCCCTGCCCCTTTAAATCAAGGGGGCAGGTGTTGCCTGGGGGGATGGCCCCCTGGGATCGACGCCGTTAATTATAGCAATGGTCCAGAGGCCGAAGCCACTGTTGACCATATCTTTTATTTACCGCGTACCCCACATGTACGGGTCAGGCACAAAGTCCCTATTAACGTGGGACCACCCACGGCCGAAGCTCGTGGAGTGGCAGGTGAAAAATTGCGTCGATCCCGTCGGCATTCCCCTTCAAGGGGGGCGCCTCAGGCACTGGGCAATAAAACCAGCCCTGCCCCTTTAAATCGAGGGGGCAGGTGTTGCCTGGGGGGATGGCCCCCTGGGATCGACGCCGTTAATTGTATCAATGGTCCAGAGGCCGAGGCCACTGTTGACCATATCAACATAGTATTTACCGCGTACCCCACTTGTACGGGTCAGGCACAAAGTCCCTATTAACGTGGGACCACCCACAAGTCGAAGCTCATGGAGTGGCAGGTGAAAAATTGCGTCGATCCCGTCGGCATTCCCCCTCAAGGGGGGCGCCTCAGGCGCTGGGCAATAAACCCAGCCCTGCCCCTTTAAATCGAGGGGGCAGGTGTTGCCTGGGGGGACGGCCCCCTGGGATCGACGCCGTTAATTATATCAATGGTCCAGAGGCCGAAGCCACTGTTGACCATATCAACATACTGACAACATCCAATTATATTTATATATACAACAAAATAGAGGTTTACAGTGTGAACGGGAAGGCTAATTTGCATATTGATATTAGAAATGTGATTTTATTTAAATATGTGCTTAGTATTATTGATTTCTAACTGTTTGGTTTTATTTTAATGAATATAAGCAAAAATCTCTTCAATGAATCTTAAATGAAATCCATTAACAAGAAAAAAGAACTGTCATTTTATTATTTACTTCCTCTTTTGTCTTTAAACTAAATACTTAAATTAGAAAAAATAACAATGAAAGACGAGAGTGATGGAAGAGTAAGTTTCAGTTGTTCTATTTTTTATTATACTCCCTCTGTTTCAAATCTTTTTTATCTGCATTCTTATTTAGTTTCATTAACCTTTCTAATTTAATATAATATTTTATTACATTAAACTTAAATACTTGCACCCGGAGGGTGCATATATTTGCTAGTATGAATAAAGTATTTATTTTCTTCATAAACAGATCACATTTTTTATCGTTTAATCTGAATCGAAAACCACTGAATCTTTAAACATTTCGTGAATGTGTCCAATTTGTTGTTTACACGTTTCAATCTTTTATTAGGATATCATCTAGATATAAAAAAGCAAATATTAAATCTCCAAGCATCACATCCATGGCTGGTTGGAAAATTCCAGCACCTACGTTGACCCAAAAAGCAATCTCTCGATTATAATAGTAATTATATTTAAACGCTCCTCATCCAAGGGTATCTGCAATTAAGCGTTCGAAAGATCTAATTTTGAGAAGAATTTCCCACTGCTTAGCTGGGCAAAGCTTTCTTATGGGTTCGGCTTAGGATACGAGTATGTTTGCAAACAATGGTTCAGTCCTGAGTTAAAATCCGCACGCATTCTTATTGTTGTACTTCTTTTTCACATGGACGCATGACGCAGACCATTCGGAATTATGTTTTTTTCGAAATTACCTCCATATTTTCTAACCAATTCAGTTTGTTATTTACTGCTTCAAGTTCTGAAAAAGGAACATTTTGTTTTGGTTTAAATACGGATGTAGCCTTGTCTTTTAGCTTAAATTTTGCGATTGTTCTTTACACCTTCACAGACAATCTTCTGCGTAACGTTTCTTTAATTCTATAAAAGAAAATGTTCAGCATCTGAGGCAACACATTTACTTCGTTTTAATATGAGCTTATTGGAAGTTGGAAGGTACTTATAAATTAAACTAGTTTATCCAGTCACTCCCACACGAGTTACAGCTTTTCTCTATTATAAATGTTTTAGTTTTTTATGGTTTTATCAGATAATTCTGCGACCCAATTGAATTCTCCTTCAAAACTCAATATTTCTCCAGTCATGCCGTGAGCTACTTTTTTTGGGGGGGGATGTTAATCTTGGTTTACCCAATCTTTTCGATGAACATCTTATTATAATGGAGATTGTGTATTTGTCTGTCTGTAACCGAAACTATATTACTACTCAAGTTACAATTCCCTTAGTTATTGACCTCGCATTCTCAATGATTTTATTTTTATCTAAACCTCAATTATCAATAAAAACGGTTTTACATTATTAATACTGTTTACCATATCTACATACTAATAACATGCAATTATATTTATATATACAACAAAATAGCGGTTTACAGTTTGAACGGAAAGGCTAATTTGCATATTGATATTAAAAATGTGATTTTAATAAATATGTGCTTAGTATTATTGATTTCTAACTGTTTGGTTTTATTTTAATGAATATAAGCAAAAATCTCTTCAATGAATCTTAAATGAAATCCATTAACAAGAAAAAATAACTGTCATTTTATTCTTTACTTCCTCTTTTAAGTAAATACTTAAATTAGAAAAAATAACAATGAAAGACGAGAGTGATGGAAGAGTAAGTTTCAGTCGTTCTAATTTTCGATTATACTCCCCTCTGTTTCAAATCTTTTTTATCTGCATTTCCCATTTAGTTTCATTAGCCTTTCTAATTTAATCTAATGTTTTATTACATTAAAACTTAAATACTTGCAACCGGAGGGTGCATATATTTGCTAGTTCATTGTTAAATCCAACCCTGTGTCGAGTTGAAACCGTACAGGTTTTCCATTAATCTTCATACTAACATGTTTTCGTTTATGTTTATTAGTAAAAGCTTATAATCACTGTATTTCTATACTTCTCTTTTCTTCGGTTTGATTTACGGTACGACTATATATGCCCTCGTTTAAAACTCTTAAAATAAGGTTTCTTTTTATAAGGACAGTCTATTTAAAAAAATATAATTGTCTACTGTCATAAAAGGTATTTGGTTTAAAAATGTTTTGTAATTTTATCTCCTACAAGGTTTAGATTTTTCAAAATTTCCCTCGACCTTCTCATATTTCTTTCCGTGCCGCGTGCGTTTGAAAACTTTCTCTATGCTCTATCATGCCGGAGATTTTCTATTCTGTTACATTCCTTCCCTACTTTCTATTTGGTTAAATTAGTATCTTGTTCAAACTTTGTCAGAATTTGTGCCCGACATTTAGCATATTTATTTGCCGTATGAACCTGGACACAAATAAAACATTTAAACATATCAGTGCTCAATTTTAAAAATATAGCTCAATATTGTAACAGAGGGATTTACCGGTAAAATATAATATTATCAAAGCATTCATAAATAATGTAGTAAAAGGGTGGACTTGTAGAGAAATTGCTGCTGAGTACTGATTTCAATCTTCAATGGGTATTACCCGTTACATTTATCAGGGGAAGGTAATAAAGAGATTTAAAAACTGATTAACAGAAAAATATGCTTCTAATGATATTATCACTTGCGTTCTATTCTGCATTTGTGCCAAACTCGAATTATGGCTTGTAAATGACAGTTAAACGATTCCTTAATTAAATATTTATCATCAGACACAACACAAAAAATAACAAACAATATAATATAATATAATATTTAATATTTAAAAAAATTCTACCTTACAATCTGTTTGCCAATAATACATTCACTGAACAGTTTCAAACGATAATTGTTACTATTAGTGGAGAGTTATTTCCCTTCTATGAACTATGGACTTTTCTCTGAGAAAAGTGTAGTATCAGACAACAATATGGCTGCTTGATGAACACAATACTTTTTGATGGTAAATTGTTTATCCAAACCCATCCTTCTGTATTCCTGGTTGATGAAAAATTAAAACGCCACCAGATACATACATAAATGGACATGGTACACAAATCGGGGGGGGGGGTAATACAAAACTCCAGACAGGGTGGCGACGATCCTTCGTGCATTAACAGTTAATAAAAATGTTCCTTATAGAAAATCTAAGGAATTTTAGCATCGAGAGACGGAAGACTAACAATGCGGGATTATCGACCGGAAGGAAAGGCGTGGTTATGTAGACGTAGACCTTCTGACCAGATGAAGGTTTGGCCACGAAATTCGCTTGGATGTCGTACCTAATGAGTCGTGAACACGTGGAAATTGCGGAATGCTATATAATTCGGCCGAATTTTGATTGGAGTAGAATATGACTGGAATTTAAAACGAAGATAATTCCCGTAGATCTCCGATCTGCAATCCTAACCTCTTCGACTCTCGTTTACACTCCACATTCGTCGCAATTTTATACAAGTGTTCATCGTTTTTCAACATGTCCAGCTGCAGTGTGCAACCCGATACAAAGAACTTAAGAAGTAGTATACTACATTAAACAGATGTAGCATTACGAAAAAATGTAGCGCAATCGTTAGCGAAATACACAAGCCGATAACATATTATTGAGTAGCGAATTTGATCCTCTCTTGATTCCTTAAGCTCCTAACTTTTTACAAAATCTATGCTAATCTTAGATTAAAATTGGATCGTATCATTTCGCTAGTTTTATGAATTTGATTATCCTCGAGTTTAGGACTATGCTGGCCTTGTTCCAAACTAGGCTTAGTAAATAACTCTATTTACTGAGCTACTCCCAATCTAGGTAGTTTTATATCGTACCAGAAGGCAGTGTTCGACCTCAAGTTAAGACAGGGTTGATTTTTAAATATATGTTGGCGCTCTTTACTTGGCCTAACACACTCTTTCTACTCCCGTTTTCTATTTTTAGTGATATTTTTATATTGTAGTAATTATTGTCGAATCAGCAATATTTTATAAATAAATCGGTAAAGGATAAACTTCACTTTTCCTTTACATGTTATATATCTAATTGAGTATTGTTTTAATGATTAAAACTCTGTCCATAGATTGAGTGTGATTGGTAAAGGCAAAACGCTGGATTTTTCTGTATTAGATGAATTTAAGGCAGATTGCCAAGTAAGGTTTCGGAGGGAATTAGAAAAAAATATCAGCGTCCAAAATAGAATGAGAAGGGTGTGCAAACATTCTGTTCTGGAAATAAAAAAGGTTATCTAATTACAAAGAAAACTGAAATTATATTAAGATATGATAAATGCTGATAATTACAAATGAAAGGAAAGGAAAGTATATTGTAAGAAAAGGGAACATTTTCTGTGTGTCTATGAATATATGTGTGTGTGTGTGTGTGTGTGTGTGTGTGTGTGTGTGTGTCTATGTGTCTGTGTGTGTGTGTGGATTTATTCATATATCTACATACATAGACATGCATATCTCTATCTGTCTGTATGTCTGTCTGTCTCTTTCTCTCTCTCTCTCCCTTTCTCTCTCTCTATATATATATATATGTATGTGTGTATATATATATATATATATATATATATATATGCGTGTGTGTGTGTGTGCGTGCGTGTGTGTGTTTATGTGTGTGTGTGTGTGTGAGAGAGAGAGAGAGAGAGAGAGAGTGAGAGAGAGTGAGAGAGGGGGAGCGGGAATTTCACGGTTGCTTCAAGATTAGCTGCCCAATATTTTAAAAATAATAAAATGTGTTGGGTCTATTTCAGTCCATGTATTTTTCACAGCAGCATAAATTGATGGTCTTTCACTGGAGTCTGAGTGACAACAAGTTTCCTCACGTTTAGAGGATCATTCTAAGTGTCCTAGCCGATATCAACAATGATGCTGGCTGAATTCTGCGTCTGATTTCCTTTCCTCTAGTCTATTTTCTAACATCCTGGGGACGATTCCAAGTGTACTAACTACAGTTGCTATCACTTTGACTCTTACAGTTTTTTTTAATTCTCTTGGAAGATCAAGGTCTTTTCGATTTCTTTCATCTTCACCCTTTGATCTGCTGGAACTGTAAAATCTACCAGTTGATAGGTTCTCTTTTTCTTTTTTTTCTTTTTTTTGTTAATCACTACTAGGTCTCGTCTTGTAGGTGGAATTACGTGATCGGTCTTTATCTCAAGAGTCCCAGAGAATCTTATGTGTTTCATTCTCAAGAACAGATTCTGCTTTATGCATCTATCATTTTGGTGTATGATCAAAATTTAGTTTTCTTTGTATAATTCCCTTTGGATCACCTTCCCAACCCAGTCATGCCTAGATTTGTATTCCCGTTGTGCTAGTGTACTCTATTCGCTTAATAAATGGTTTATGGTCTCATCTCCGTAACCACACACACTCTACATTTGCTGTTTTGTTGGGTCTTATCAATTTTTGCTTTGATATTATTTATTCTTATCGCATTGATTTGTGCAGCAATTATTAGTGATTCAGTTTTACTCTTAAGGTTTCCTCTTTTTAAACATGTGACCTGAAAAAAATCAGAATATTTTGAAATAAAATAACTGATGCATTATAAAATCCATTCATTGCTAAATCAACACTGATAATTTCATTAAAATCAGATAATTCCCTGATTTTTGTTAAAAGAATTTTCAAATGGGGACGGGTGTCAAAAGTGTATTAAAAAAACATGGATTTTTCGACGAATTGGGTATATCTAGTTTGACCTAATTTAAATTGAAATGGATCATGGAATCTATTACGTACTGGCTCTTCGTTGGTGGTTACTTGGTTAAAGTGTCTCTCTTAATCACTCTCCCATCTCCCTTTTACTCGTATAGATAAACTAACACATTCAACGTGGAGGTAATCAAGAGATAAATAGAGAGGAAAAATAGTGATATGCAGATGTTAAGATAGGGACGGGTCAGTTTTTGACTTAATTGCAAGTTACGACTAATTAGAACAAATTAAAATGGAATGTTTCAAACATAATTTAATTCTAAAACTAAGGAATAATTTAGTATAACTTTCGTGTAATTAAACTAAACAGTAAAAAGTATTTAGGAAATAAAGGTTGAGTAGCCTAGCTATGATAATAGAAGATATATATATATATATATATATATATATATATATATATATATATATATATATATATATTCTCATCTCAGGGAAAATATAAAAAAAAATAGAAAGTAAATATTTTTCAAATATTATCGAAAGCAAATGTAATTGTGCAACTCGAGATAAAACTCTGATGTTGCAGTCCAATATACTAGCTTCTATGTCATGGTGACGCACTGGAAAGCACTTGGGAAAGATTCTAATAATGCGTTGATGGTGAACAGGTGGAGTCTTTAAAAATCTATAAAAATAAAGGAATTTCTTTTAAACGCGTTGTATATAATATCTATTCCAGTACATAAAATTCTGAAGAGAAAAAGAGATAAATAAAATGGAGGGAATTTTTTCTAAGTACTTTTGATTTGCATAGAAATTCAGCTAAGTCACTCATTTTCTCGGCTGGATTTTTTACTTCCCTCTTTTTAACTCTTTAAAAAGATTTGGCATTTGCTTCAGCATGACATCAAAAATCAGATTAAATAATTCTGAAAACACAGCGACTCTTTTCCTTCTGGTTCTTGTAGGACAATTTTTTTTTCTGTTTTTATTTATTTGTAAGCAAGCTATCAAAATGTTTACTTTCCATCAAAATGGTTATGATACATGATTCCGATATTTTGTTTTTTGAGGGTGAGGACATATTCTTTTATATCATTTTTTTCTTTGCTTTATTTTTCTACATTTTTCTCACGTTTGTCTTATAGTAGAAATATCTTCACTCTTCCCCTAAACGAAATGGGAAGGTATTTCTTTCACAAAATCTGTTCCATGGTACTGTTTCTCAATGCCTGTTATCATTCTGAAAAGAAGATCTTTTTTTTCTTTTATTTATTTTTTACCTATATTTACAGAACCTGTTTTACATTTCAGTACAAAAATATTAGATCTCTATGCATCCCTGTGGCAAATGGCTAGATAGATCTTTGGTTTGTATTTTACGTTCAACTGATAAACTATATTATCTCAACTTTGAAAAAAGAATTCCTTTTTCCTTTTTCCTTTCTTCTTACTTTTTCACAATTCAGCATAAAAATAACGTGATCTCTATGCGTCCCTGTGGCAAATGACCAAATGGATTTGTTGGCAACATTTTTAATTTAAATAACAGAGATGAATGTTTCATCAATTATAGAAAATGTTTTCTCTTTCCTTTTTTTTTTACTTCTTTCCCCCCCTTCCTCTCTTTTCATTTTTATTTCCTATGTTTTTTTAGGGGTTGGGTGTCGTTTCTGGCTAAGTGGCCCATGTGCAAGACTGCACCATCGTAGTAAGTTAGTTCGAACTCCAAGAGCGCTAATATGTTTACTTTTGGACTAATACACATGGGATATGTTTTTGGTCTAAGGATTATTCTCAGAGAACATGGACATGGAGAACTGAGTTTAAATCCTAGACGACGCTGTTTTCATTTCATAGAGTAGGAATACCCTTAAGAAATGTATGAATCCCATTATTCCGCCTACAATAATGGGTAAATAGTACGGTAAATTATTATTATTATTATTATTATTATTATTATTATTATTATTATTATTATTGAGAGCTTTTCACACCAGCGTTAACTGATGGTATTTCACTGGAGTCTGAGTGACAACAAATCTCCTCAGGTCTCCAGGACTCTTCTGAGTATTCTAGCCGATTGCAGCAATGGAGTAGTCTAGACGGCCGCAATTCCTCCTCTGATTTCATGATCCACCTATCTTTTTTCCAAACTTTATTGCCTTATATATTCTTTTTTTTCTTTACTTTACTCTAGTTAATTATTGTTACATCATCAATAATATATTTGAAATTATTTCTAATCTTACAAGTTTTTCTCGATGGGAAGGGCTGTAGACATAATCGAATATACATTAGATACATATGTTAATGCAAATTTGAAACAAGAATACAAGTAAGGTGTGTGATACGTGTGCCGTTTGCTTTTTGAAATTTAAATATTTTTTTCATGTTTATTTCCCCATGCTTCGAATAAAAACAATATACTTAAGTATTTTAATATATTCTTGGGCATATATACGTGTTATATATATATATATATATATATATATATATATATATATATATATATATATATATGAGGAGGGGGTATTTGAATAAATCCGACAAAATGTAGTTGTGAATAGAGGAAAGTGTGTATAAAACAGCACAAAACAGCATAAATATACGCTGGTTTGTGCTGTTTTATCAACACTTTCCTCTATTCTCAACTATATATATATAATATATATATATATATATATATATATATATATATATGTGTATGTGTGTATGTGTGTGTATGTATCTCCTAGGCATACATAGATGGTATCATATAAAATCGCTGATGAAATATAACTATAAAAATGTGTTTTTAAAAAAATAATCCTTAATAACATATAAATGAATGCCAACAAACTCTTATTAGACAAATAAAGAAGTCGATTTAATAATAAATTTTGCAACGTAACGTTTGAAATATAATCACTTTTGATTGTAATCAAATATTCATGAATTAAATAAATTTTGACATTAAATGTCATCAACGGGGTTGATATGCTGCCTCTGTTTCTCTCGCTGCTTCTCTCTCTCTCTCTCTCTCCCTCTTTCTCTTTATCACTCCCCCCTCTCTCTCTCTCTATATATATATATATATATATATATATATATATATGGAGAGAGAGAGAGAGAGAGAGAGAGAGAGAGAAAGAGAGAGAGAGAGAGAGAGAGAGAAAGAGGAAGAGAGAAAGAAGGAGCGAGAGAAACAGAGGCAGAGACAGATAGACAGACACATGCAGAGAAAAAATAGAAATAGACAGAAACAGAGAGAAAGTGAGAAAGAAAGGAAGGAAGGAAGAAAGAAAAAAATAGAAATTGAAAAGATTGATAATCAGAAACATACTTCGTTTAATACCTTTAAATAATAATTATTAAAACGGTAATTGTATTTTATACACTGATTTTCTTAGATTTCTTTAACATCATATCAACATATTAACAAATATTTAATGAAATAATACGTTTGATTTGTAAATATTTGATTAGAATCATAAGCGTATATATCCTAAACGTCACATTGCAATGATATATTGTATCACTTTTTTAATTGTTTGCAATGAGTTATTTCTATGGTCATTCCTTACAAATAACTTACAATTGTATGACATCAACTATTCAAATATGATGTCAATATTTTATTCATAATTATAGGATTTCATGTGACTATTTAAATGTGATTATATTCTTTTATTTACATACAGTGATATGGTTTCAGGAATCTCAATCCAACGCTAATAATTCTTCGCAGGACACCATTTGAGAGTGGGGGGAGAAAACCAATCAGAAGGGTATACAGTCACCTTATAATAAGGTTTGCGTGAAGGGTTTCCTACCTAATAGAAATCACTAATACACGACTACATGGTTTAGACTAACTATTACTATTGAATAATAATCATCTGTTAACATACAGTTGTATGGTTCCGCGTATTCTTATCCAATAAAAGTAATTTTCAGTCAAATATTCTCTTATTGCTCTGATGGCAAACAACAACTCTTTCGATCATATATGTGTTAAGGGCGGTGGCATAGGGTTTTAATGTACTGGGTATGACGATAAACTCCCTTGTGATTAAGTTCCAATTCTGGAGCTCTGGGGATTTCATTGCCGTTACAACCAAGCCCACTCTTACCTGGAGTAATAAAACATGTTAGGGTTCCCTCTATAGTTTAAATATTTTTTTAAATCTGTTTAGAAAATTTGCTAAAAAAATGAATACCCAACAAGAATGAATAAAAAAAAGTCTTCTGTATAAAATAATCCAAGTTCTGACATGCCATACAAATCAACAAACCAACCTTCTTCCCCATGTTGGTCAGAATCTGACAATTTCAACTTCCCATCATTTGTGGAGCTGTTCCAATTGTTAATTTCTGGTTTCTTAGATACCACTCAATAATTGCACAGTATAAAATAACCGAAGGTCCGACATGCCGTAAAATGCAACCAGCCAATCAACCTACAAAACAAATATATATCATTCATAAATAGGACCCTTACAAGTACACCATATGCCACAGAGAACGAGACCTTGCGCCTAACAACCGAATGCAGTTTAGTATCAAACCAAGTCTTACATAATTGATGGGTTGCCTATCAATTATGTACTATAGAGTAGTAAAATTCAAAATAACGGCAAATCATGGAAAAGTACAGCGTATGGAGATTGACTGATTTTGTTGACCTCTTGACCTGTTCTCTGATTGGTCAGAGCTAACGGGAGAAAGAAAATCAAGTTATGACTCTGGGTGACGAGCAAGACAGATGGAGATAGCGGTATTTCCCGTTCGAGACCAATTTTTACATGCGTGTTTGACTTGGCTAAAATAAAATGAATAGAATTAAAAAAAATATCTAAATAATTAGAAAAAGTCTTGTGTTCGTTAATCAAAAACCCAACAACGACAAAAGATGAAAAAAATTCAAGACGTCCCAATAATAAATCTCAAGAAAGAAGAACAGAGAAGCCCAGGTGCCCAGAATAGCAGTTACCCAGAATAGACGACCGATCCAGCTTCATAGAGGAAATGTCTATAAAAAGATAAGCATGATTATGTGACACCAGGAAAGTCGGTTTTTGGTGGTTTGAATCTTACAACTCCGCATATAATGAGATTGGTTATTTTCAAGCCCCACTGACAATATGCTCTGTTTTAATTTCTTAAGGAAATTTTAATTTTGTCATCGATACATCACACATGGAGAATAAAGAAAGTGGACGTTTATTCAGTGTAAATCCTATTAGCATTCACCACATATCTTTTTAGTCAACATATCTATCGTGAAACGCAATGAAAGATAATGCAGAGAGACGATAGTTAACTGTATTCGGGGGCGTGCCTTTAGACATCATGTGACCATTGGTATGTAAGAATTAAGAACCCTTTCTCGCACTCTCCTCCCTTAGTTATCTCGAAAAGAATTACCATAAGACTAATCACAAATTAAGTTATCAATTCAGGAAAAATAAATATTTTGGGAGAGGTATTTCTGAAAATGTTCTGTTTTAGAAACATAAATTTTCGCACGAATAAAGAGAACTTTGGCAAAAGTATTTGTTATAGCTGATACACCCTATAGGACTAATGGAATGCGCGGACAGGTTACTATAAATAACTGGGATAATTGTAGTTTGGCAGTAAGCCAATGCGAGCAGGCCAATACTCTATTGTCGGACGTAGTTTTCCACATCTCTCTATTGTATTTGTCTACTTTCTGTTAATACATTTTTCTACTTTTGTTACCCGTCGTTTTGTTCTTATTTGACCCCTTAAAACCTCACAACAAAAATATGATACATAGGGAGTGATTATTTTTCTTGAATACTTTAGTAATTAGTTTAGTTTGATTCAAATTTGTGGCAATAATAAAAATGGTTTCAGTTTCTTCACTGACTATTTTTTTCATATTTTGATATATCTTTAAACAACAAACAATAGAATGAAATGCTCTTAAAAACGCACACACAGAGGAGCACCCATTCCCTAGCGTTTTTAAGCCTATAAATCTTGTAATTTAAAGTATTCAGAATATCACCGACTGGTAAAAGTCTAAAGTTCCAAACCGGTTGAGATTGACAAATTTATACGATTTATAAATCTTTTTCATTCATAATATACATATGATTGTAATGGTTAGCAAGCTAGTCTAGCAGATCCACTACAACTGTGTAGCGAGTTAAATCCTCTCTTCATGTTCCATGTTATTATAATGGAGATTCGGTGTCTGTTTGTCTGTAACCGAAAGTACGTCACACTATCCTCAGGAATTTCGTAATTTTATCAACGAGTATTTATTTTGTAGTCAAAATCATTAATACATATAATAAATATGATTTATTAACGATGTCTCTATGAAAATCTGAGATTTGCCTCAAAACAGCCTATGTTATCGGTGAGTTTAAAATCCTTCACTGTCTTATATATAACTGAGAAATAAAGTTTTACATAATATTTTATGTGGTTAATTTTCATACTGGTTTTAAGAAAACCGAGTTTAATAAATAAGTACTTGGTGTTATTGATCTCTAATATTATTATTTTATTCTCCAACGTATTAGAATCATCCTATGAATTATTTTCTATAGAAACCACTTAAAATATAACTCAAATAAGAATAATCTTTTTATATGCGTTCTTATTGAATTTATTTAGTTTTTCTTATTTTATATATTTCATTACATTAAAAACTAAGCCTTGTGGGCGCATATTCTTCCTGGCACTTATAACTCTTTGTGATATCCTATCCTTGGCGAACAGGTCAGGTAAATACCGATTATACATATGTGTGTGTCATTCTCTGTGTGTTAGTAAATATGTATGTGTGCTTAGCGTGTATGTGTCCCAGCATATTTTTATAAATTCGTGTTAAACCCGATGTAATGTTAACTCCTTTAGACGATAGTAAGACTAGTTTTTAGATTTTTCTTCTGATCACTATCATATTGTTTATAGGATCTAGAATCTTGCTCGAAGCTTTTTTCTCCTCGTTTCTTTTCATTTTTTTAGAGTGTCTTGTTGCTTATCTAGATGTTAATTAAATCTTCACCCCCCCCCACCGACTCATTCAATTCTGGAAACATATGTTAATCCTATTATCCTGTTCCCCCCTTATATTTTTTCGCCGTTTGCACCTTTGAAGGTAAACACGCCAAAAGCCTAACGTAGCTGAACGATGTTCAAATAGTAAACATATTTACATAAGAAGAAATTAAACCGATAGATTTATCAATTCGATTAAATCCTCCTTTTTAAAGGATAGCAAATAGCATTACATAAATCAGTGATATTTACACAAGGGAGTATCTACTGTAAGCAAGACTATGTTGTATGAATCTCTCTCTCTCTCTCCATCTTTCTATATATCTATAGCATTCTGTTCATATCTATCTATCTATCTATCCATTTATCTATATATAGTAGTCTATCTATATCTATCTATCCATGTATTGTGAATGTGTATATATAAGAGCTCTTGGACTGAGGCCAAAAACGACAGATATCAAGCGACGCTGACTGTATTTCTATGCTATCCTAACATAGATACAATTGCTGAGAACTGATATAGAGGCCCTTTATGAATACCACATTATATATATATATATATATATATATATATATATATATATATATATGTGTGTGTGTGTGTGTGTGTGTGTATGTGTGTGTGTGTGTGTGTTTGTCTGTGTGACATAGAATTTAACGCCAAAGTATCCTCTAGATCGTAAAATAAAAAAGACTTCCAAATAGTCAGCGATATAACACTCAATAAGTCATGGGCCTAACTAATAAGACAACATTTAGGCAAAATTCGACAATATTCATCAACATAGTCTGCTTCTAGGATGATACACTGATTTCAACGTTTTTTTAACAATTCGATGCCTTTTTGTAGAACAATTGGTCTTTGGACTCAAAAAACGACTCAGTTTCCGATATCACTTGTTCATTGGAGCGAAATCTATTTCAAGAGAATTCTAGAAACCAAGCACTTCAGCAAAAATCTTAAAATGCCAATAAGCATGTGTACTGTCCCAAGTAGGATACTCTGGGCCATTCTTAAAATGGACAAGAGAAGAACCCCTGCAGATGGACCAAAAAACAAGGAAACCTATTAGGGCCACAAATATTCATAACATTATTGTAATTAAATGGCATTCTAAATAAACTCTCAATTACTTTGAATTCGTTTTATGCACCTCACTTTATGTAATAGTTAATGAGCTAGTCCAACAGACAATTGTTACTAATTTCCATTTTTACTGGGTACGCAATACTTCTGGCTTGTGCCAAAGGAATCTAAACTCAAATACTTCGATCTGGCCAGAAACCTGAACTATGGAACTTGAAGGTAAAGGCCGTACCAAGTGTAACTAGTGTCCTTGGAACAGTCATCGAGGGTTTGGGAAATATTCATCATGGACTGAAAATCAGAGGAAGAATCGAGTCCGTCAAGACAACAACATTGTTTAGATCAGATAGTATATTCAGAAGAGGCTGGAGAACCGAGAAGATTTGCTGTAACTCAACCTCCAGTGAAAGACCACCAAGTTCCGGATTTAATACCAGCCCTCGCCAAGTCAGCGCAAAAGTAAACTCTATTTCAAATAAATTTGATATAATCATGGATAAATTATAATTCATATGTAAAACCCATAAAATAAAATGAAAATATGTATAATAATTTCTTATGCTTTCTAATTTAATTTCGGTAGTCTTTCTAATTTGATATAATGGTTTATCACATGAAAATGTAATGATTTTGGCCTGGAGAGCGCATATTTTTGCTAGTAAATATAATAAATATATAAATGCAAAGGCATTAACGTTGTTAATGAATAATGATATTTTTGGCCTTAGATATATTATCTTTATATTCTTTTTGTTGATACTAATGTTTTGGATTCTGAGAGAGCCATTTTATTACACACTCTACACACACACTCACACACATAATATATATATATATATATATATATATATGTGTGTGTGTGTGTGTGTGTGTGTGTGTGTGTATGTGTGTGTGTGTGTGTGTGTGTGCGTGTGTGCGAGGGTGGGGTGGTGTTTGTCTGTGTCTGGGGATGTATTTGTATGTCTGTCATAATCAAGAAGCTTTTCTAGAACGAAAATGTTTAAACATTTATCTAATAATATGGACTCCCCATTTGTCACATAAAAAAAATAAAATAAAATTCACCAGGAGAAAAAAAGAAAGTGTAATATTTTAAGTAAACGCAATTTACCTTCACTGTTTAAATTTTATTTTTATGCTTAATTCATTTTTATATGTACTTTCGATTTCCATATATCTTGAAGCAATCATATTTTACAAATATTTAATCTATCGTTAATTTGAATATGCAATTGGCAAAACGAGGAAAATTCTCACATTCTCATCGAATATTAGAAATTTAATATTAATGTAATTTATAATGAACTTATTAAATTAGAGACACTTGCTTAGCAATTATATATATATATATATATATATATATATATATATATATATATGTTGTGTGTGTGTGTGTGTGTGTGTGTGTGTCTTATATATATAATATATATATATATATATATATATATATATATATATATATTATATTATATTATATCATATTATATTATATTATATATATATGTATATATGCGTGTTGTGCTTTTGATCTTGTCAAAAGTTTTTCTCATAGGAAAATAACCAGATTGTTTGTGATTCAGTAGGATGTGTCACTTTGCTCAGAAGTTTGTTCGCCTTTGTCAGACGATTTTCACAGGCCTTTTCTGGGAGCAGTTGACTATACGACGTTTGTATGAGTAGTAGCGAAGGTTCTCATTGAGTGCAAGCTTCATGGTAGAGTCTGAAACATTAAATTCACGTGACAAAGCCCGAATTCCAATGCCAGGGTCCTCCAGCAATTTCTTTCTGCAGTTTTCCGAGGAATTCTGCTGTACGAACGCAATCAGATCGTCTGTTATGTTGCTTTCTTCTAGCCACAGCCTCGTAGTCTCCATTGCAATTCCCCAGTTCATGCTTGATTGTTTTTACAGTGTTCAGGAAGCATAGGGCAGCAAACATTATCTTCATATTCTGATGGCCGGCGCAGATCATCATGATACGAATTATTCTCTTCTATGATTCGGGTGGATTCCAGTCATCCATTCTATCTGTCATCATGTATATGAATGAAGAAGGGCACAGGCTTTCAAATGAGGCGTAGTGTGCGTCAATACCTACAAGCTACGGCGAAAAATATCCAAATATAAGTATGTCAAATTTATGCCAAACACAAGCGGCACTCGGAAACGCCGTTTTCTCGTACACGATCACCTGTTCAACTTCACCCATGCATCACTCATAAAACGTGCACCCTTCAACAATCTGCGCCGTCTATTGCGAATCAGTGGTTATGACGAAATGGAAAACCATAAAACAAAGACCTGGATTTTTCCACGTAATTCAAGCCAAGCCAAAAATCGTAATTCATTAAAACAACATCAAGACAGACAAAGGATAAATGACGCAAAAATACACAAAACTAAAATCACAGAATACTGAAACACACACACAC
>CM042139.1:140648287-140658287 GCA_023376005.1 Doryteuthis pealeii | reverse complement strand
GCCCACGAGCTTCTTCAGACCACTGATATCTTTTATCAGTGGTCTGAAGAAGCTCGTGGGCATACTCGCGAGTGGAAATGGTCCATAACCACGATACATATGGTATTTAAGGCCTTTTATTCCCAAATAACTTTGCTCTGTTTACAATAATTAGACATTGAGCTCTCATACGGAACCTGAACTCACAACAAACTACTAGTAGAGAATTAGGACCAGCCTAGAATCACCTTGTACCAAGACACTTGGTACCGCACCAAAGTATATATATATATATATATATATAATATATATATATATATATATATATATGTGTGTGTGTGTGTGTGTGTGTGTGTGTGTGTGTGTGTGTGTTTGTGTGTTTGTGTGTGAGCTTACAACCTCGCCAAGGTGCTGTTGCCGAGAGGCTATCCCGGTCCATGGTTTGATGCTGTCAGGCTAGACTTGACTATCACAGCCTTTCCAATATCCATCCACTGTTCCGTGTAAGTTGATTTTTGAGAAGCTGTCGTATCGGACGGACCAAGCCAGGTTTCGTTGTTTGATCTTTTGTAAAAGGGGTTACAGGGAAGCAATAGGTGTCTTGACCAATCTCCCTAATCAGTCGCTGGTCATCCGCTCTCTGTAATGGATGGCAATCAGTTTCCTCGGGTATTTGACTTGTAAGACCTTGATTCCTTGCTATGTCGATTACCGATTAGAAACATCAGGTGTATGAAAGTGTTCCTTCTTGAAAACTAAATACTGAATAAACAGTTGGAAATCATCATTGATGAGTACACGAGCGAAACAATCAGTAGTGTGATCTGTAAGGAAGAAAAAACCCAAAGATACGAAAATATTGCTTTCTTATGTGAACAAAGAAAGATCCGCGAATCTACCTTATACAATGAGTCCGTTTTCCATTTTCATATATTTTCCCATATTCGGTTACCGAATAAAAGTAATAAAACAACAGAATGTCTTGTATTTGTGGATAGTTTTGCTTCTTTTGTAGAAGCCAGAATTCCATTTCACAATTGGTTATTATTCGGGTATTATATGTATATTAAACAAGATGGAAACATCTCCAAATTCGATGGTAACCCTCTCAAATTACTATTACATGCCTAGGTAGTAATATCTCATCTATAGAAAACGAAGAATAGGAAAGGTATGGACTGCCATTGACAGATTATCTATTATATTGAAATCGGTTTACACTGATAAAATCAAATCTGAATTCTTCCAAGCTGTAGCCGGGTCAATACTACGGTATCACTGCATCACTAGATGAACGCTAGATAGGAACTACACAAGAATGTTGCGTGCTGTCTTAAACAAATTTTAAGCAGCAACTCCACAAAAAAGCAAATGTACGGCCACTGACTTCCTATCACAGAAAACATTCAAATAAGACAAACAAGATATGATGTATACTGCTAGAGAGCAAGGAAGAAATCATGTGACGTTTTCCTGGAAGTAGATCAGCAAAAAACAATATCAAGCTTTGTGCGTATTCTGGATGCTGGATGAAGGACCTTACAGGGGCAAATTTATACGGAGAGGTTATGGAATCGTGTACACTATATAAATAAATAAATATATATATATATATATATATATATATATATATATATATATGATAGCTTACAAATATATACGCGTAGGTTAGCAGGCAACACTTGTAAACAATTACCAGCGACATTCTTTCTACCCAGACATATTTCTACGTTAACCGGAAACATCACTCTTACTGTTAGGTTCTTTCGATAAACCAGCTTGATAATTAGGTTTACTATCTCATTGAATTAAAATCAGATAAAGCTATAAGTGGAAATATTATCGTCACTTTTCTTATGTTTTTGTCTTCCATTATCGAGTATGATTTATGAGAGACTGGCCGAAAATGCCCTAAAAGCACACTCAATCATGTTAGATTTATATTTATTAAAAATTAAGCATCTATATTGAAAAAATATTCGCTTTGTTATCAAACTGTTATTTTACAAGAATACATTTTTAGATTGGTTTCATCCGCATTTCAAACCATTTAGCGTTATTTTATACGAAGAGGTTAAGGAATCGTGTACACTTTAATCACATTACTTATAAGTATTTTTGAAAAAGTTATATATGAAGTATTTATATCTAAGAAAAATTATTTCCAAAAAGATCTACTTGGATCGTCAGTGTCAGAATTGTCCTTGGAATACTGGAAATAATGATGTGTACCACATTCCCCAGATGTACTACACGAGAGCCTTACCACCATAAATAGTTTTATGTCATACCCAGTGAATCAGAGCGTTTTTTTAGTAAACATCAATTATCTGCAAATAAGTGAAACACATATTTAAAACACAATTATAATTGTTTTGGTTATTGTGACTTTTGGGCCGGTCTCATAAAAAGATGTGAGGTGTTTTTTTTTCAGCTGAGGGAGGAAGGATTCATTATTTTATAAATTTGCATAAACCAGTAATGTGTCGCTTAACCAAAAAAATATAAGACTGTTTCCCATTGGCTATGTGTTTTAAAAGCATTATGACTCACTTTATTGCATATTTACAGCCAGCAAACAATGACACGTAGTTTCTCATAATCGGGACTTGAACATTCATCAATCATTACTACGCGCATTTGTAAGTGGAGTTTACAAGACTTGAATTCGGAGTTGTCCTTCCTTTGCCTAATCAAAGTTAAACAGCACAGTCAGCACTACTATTTACTTATTGTTGTAGGGAGAATAGATGGGTCCATACCTTTGTCAAGGGCATTCGCTTCATATGAAATTCGAACAGTCTCGTCCAGGATTTAAACTCGTGTCACCGTAAATCATCACACCACGCACTTCCACATGTACCAGATATAAGTATTAAATGCTAATAAGAATTGTTCATTTTTTTCTTATGAATAAACATGAATCTAATAATAATTGACAGTTGTGTTACTGGAAATGCAACGGGTCGTCTTGTTAATTATCAAAAAAGCTATTGAATTTTCATATCGTTTATCGATTTGTTATGAAATTCTGGAAAATTAGTTTGGACTTTAAGTAGAAAACATATAATTAAAACAAATCTAATTATTATGGATTTCTTCTTAATTTGCACATTCTAACACGAACTGAAAGGAGATGTTTGCTACAAAATCAACCGTATAAAACATCTAATCTAAAGATAAAAAGTTGCATATAATCATCCTGAAGAAGGATTTAGAGGTTCAGAGAAAAATATAACAGGCGAAAAAAGAAAACACTTGTATGGTATGAAAACTAAGTAGTTATAGTAGCAATATTAACATTAACTTACGTTTCATACCCCCCCCAAAAAAAAAAACAAAAAAAAACCGGCTCTTATATACGATTTGAGGAGGTAAATTGTATAGTTTACTGCTTCCTATAGAAGCCCACATTACTTAATGGGACAGATCATCTCTACTCTAAAATCGTAACATAACATAGCATAACAAAATGAACGAAAAGTGATAAGACAAACAGGAATATTTATTTTATGTTATATATTCTTTTTACTGTTCTCAACGAGTTTTGAACTTAGGTCATGGTTAGGAGAAAGTTTTATTGGGAAATTGTTTTTAGAATGTTTTTAAAAGTTTTGTAAGTGTTTTACAAGCAGCAAATATCCGGGCAAAACTGTATTAGAAGTAGCGAGTCCATCTTTTCAGTGAAAAACATATTTTATTTAAATTCGTTTAAAATGTTCTTATATATATGTGTGGAATTTTTTAATGTTGTATACACCCACACACACAGACATATATATATATATATATATATGTGTGTGTGTGTGTGTGTGTGTGTGTGTGTGTGTGTGTGCGTGTGTGTGTTATTTATTTGATGGCCAATGTTTGTTTTTTTAGCTGTTACTGACATCTACATTTCATATTACAACATTTTTATTGCCAGGGTTGTGTATCAATTCTCTTTTAGGTCCGAATGGATGAAAACCTTTAATTTTTAAAAATCCATCTGTATTAATGGTTTCCGATTACATGTTTAATGTTGGGATCTTTTTCAATTCTTTCAATGTTTGTGAATTTCTCTGTTAAAATCGTGATGAATTGACTGGAAATGATCTACTGGTATTAATTTGCAGTGGTTCATGGATTTTATATGGTATCTATTATTGTTGAGCCTGAAATAAAATAGTCACTCTACTTTCCGACATATTATTTTCTGCAGCGTATGCAGTCTCGTCAATAAATTACATTTTTACTCCAGCAATTTGATTCGTGGTGCATTTTAAATGTCTTTTTTAAGTTGTTGAGCTAGTGAATGAATAAGTTGTTTTTATGTGTTTTCAATATAGGTTGTTCTTAATATTACATGGTCGGCAAAATTTAGTAGAATTAATCGCGGGTTTCATATTGATTACTTTATTATCTAGTTATTAATAAATTGGTGCTTCCTATCATTTCCCTGAGTTTATTAGGTCGACGATAGGTCACTATACCTCGTTCTTTAAAAATATATTTTAGTTCGGGATTTATTTTAAAAATGTTTCAGTGGTTCTTGATTAGTACCGGTAGAGTGTTATTAAATGTCATAATTTGGGGATGCAATATAGCTTCCTTTTTGGTCTTAATTTTCGTATATCCTACCTAGAAATGGAAATATCTTTAGCTATCGGGTTTTCTATAAGCGTACGGGAATATCCCCGTGTTGAGATCTGCTGTTTTAGTTTAAGAATTTGTTGTCAAAGTTCATTGTCTTAGTCTAATTTGTTGTCTAAGTTCATTGTCTTAGTTTAATTTGTTGTCTAAGTTCATTGTCTTAGTCTAATTTGTTGTCTAATTTCATTGTCTTAGCCTAATTGCTAGTAAATAGCAGAGTCTGTATTTGGAGATAGGTGTGTATGTTCGTGGGTTCTGTGTGTAGAGTTGTTTGAAGTTGTCGGTTTTTGTCGATATATATATATATACTAGAATATCTAGAAATGTAATTTCTGGTTTTGATTTTTCGTGGTCAAATTTGATGGAATCGTGCATCATATTTAGGTCGATTAGCAAATTGTCGTTTAGTCTCTCCTCCTGTGTATGCCATGAATATATTATCAATATATCTTGCGTAAAAGATGCAGTCATTCTCAATCACCGGGTACAGGTATGTATTTTTAACCTTGTCCATGTAGATGGTTGCGTATGAGGAAGCTGCAATCGTCCCCATTGCAGATCCCTTTTGTTTGCATGAAGTGTCAACCGATAAAGTTAAAATTGTTTAATGTTAAAATGTGTTCATTAGTGTTATTATTACATCAATGGGAGGGTTTCCTGTTGTTCACTTGTTAAGATATTCGTCTAAGGCTGAAAGTCACTCGTTGTGCTTGATGTTAGAATATAGGGATCTGACATCCATTGTGACTAGAATCGCTTCTTGAATTGTTTTGATGTTGTTGATTTTGTTTAAGAAGTACGTCGGATCAGGTATATAGGGCTATATTTCCTTGGCCTGTAGTTGTATATATTGGTCTATGTATTTAGATAGGTTTATCGTGTGACAGTTGATTGAGGAAATCACTGGTCGTCCAGGTTTGTTGTGTTTGTGTATTTTTGGAAGCAGCCTGAAGCGGATAGGTTTTGTGTTGGAGGGTTTTAGTCTAGATGTTCTTTCTTTGTCGCTTAGAATGTTTTCGAAAATATCTTTCAATGAATGTGTAATGCTATTCTGGTGATTTTCCAAGATATCAGCTGGAAGTGCATGGTGTATAATTCCTCGTACACACACACACACACACACACACACACACACACACACACACATATATATATATATATATATATATATAATAGATAGATAGATAGATAGATAGATAGATAGATTACGGTAACAAACAAAGCTAATGATGATTTTAAACGTACAACCTATTTTCAACGAACACAATAACATTGAATAATAAGACACTGATCGCCAAAGAAAATGCTTATTTTACCAATCTTTTCGTAGCCTTATTATTAATTTAGTTAATAACATTCAATAATCTTGAATTCTCTTTGAGAGATAATTACAGTTCTTTAATTATAAAGAAAATTAACCGGAATGTTATTCCTTTCGTGAGAAATAATTATTACATATAATTTCCCTCCTGTTTTTATTTTTAATAAGAGGGGGTTATTATAAACGTTTAAATCATTTAATGTTTACCCAATAGTAAATTCCAAGATGGATGAAGCGCTAACATTAGCTGTGAAAGAAAATCAAGTTGGAAAATCTCATTTAGGATTCAATTAAAATAACAATACTTTATTGTTAATTTCCCAGGATTATGATTTTGTTTCGAAGTTGGTTTTATCCATTCTTACACATCTTCGCTTCATAAATATTTCTAATCTAAAACTCAATAAAGCGATCCTATTTTTAGGAGACAATTAAAGAAAACCGGTGAAATGTATTGAACATTTTGAATATGCGCATGAAAATAAACAGAACATTTTTTAATTGATTCACTAATGTGAATAAATACACACATGCATAAAAGAAGTAAGACCTTGCGGAAAAATCAAATTCGCATATTTCATTATAAGAATAGCTGCTTTTGAAATTAACTTTATTTCGAAAAAAAAAAAAACGATACCAACACGTGACAAATGATAGAAACGCAGCGTACAAGTTAAAGGCGTGTAAATTCCATTGTAGGGTTGGTGAAGCTTGTTAATAAATGTTGAAAGTTTAAATGTTGAACATTTTCCATAACAAAAAAGAATGTCTCTTCTGATTTTTTTCTAATGACACCGGAACACAGAACATGCTTTCTCGGGCGACACCAGAAGTCGCTTATGGCATCTCGAGTACCAAACGATCACTATGCACAGTTCCGGAGTCCGTCTCTTATATATATATATATAATATATATATATATATATATATATATATATATATATATATATATATGATATACATCATATGTCTGTCAATAAATCTTGTGAGACGAGTGAAAAATCCATGTTTTGGCAATTAGACATAACATTTTTCTTTATATATGTATTGCACCCTTTCTCTACTCTTCATCAAAAAAAATGTTCAATTTTCTCAGGGAAGGGCTAATAGCTTCCCATGATAATGGTTATAGTCAGTGAAGGTATTGTAGCGTAATTATTAGGGTCTATCAGAATTTGAGATTAAAAATAAAGCTGTGTTCGGATTTCTAGAGAAAGAGAGGAAGAAGAAAGAAGAACAAACAAAGGTTAAAATCTGGAAGAGTAAACACAACGGGGTGCCAGTAATTTGACCGAGGAATGACCCCGGAAGGGTATTTGAAATTAAAAAACGGAAGTTTCGGGTGTTGACCGGAAGCGGAAGTGACGTAGTGACGAGTAACGGAAGAAGAAGAAAATCGTTCTCTTTTCCGTTCGGCGCTGGTGGGAGTCAGACCTGCCTCATGGGTCACCGGATGAATCTGACATAGTAGTGGTGAAATGATTTACGACAGAATAATTTAACCGTACCCTCTCTCTCTCTCTCTCTCTCTCTCTCCTTCTCTCTGTCTTTCCTTCTCTCTCTGAGGAAGAGTCCACGAGCCTGGGAATAAATACTTGGGACTATACAACTGCGTGCATTGTTTCTCTACTAACGACGACTACTACTAAAATTTGAGTTGGCCCATACTACATATATCGTTCCGGAGTTTGCCACAAATTCACTTTGGTACTGTGACCATACCGTTATACTACAGTATTTAACCAAACCTGTTAGCCACCAGTAGGATGGGACACAAGGTCGTAAGTCTGGAGCATTCTGTGCGGATCGAACTCGCTTTTAAGTAATAAGTAATCTGCGAGTTAACAAAAGAAGAGTTAAAAGGACCCCCCCCCCAAAAAAAAGCTACTAAACACTAGAATTTATAAAAGTACAGCAGGTGTAAATGTCCATTCTTCTTCTTCTTCTTCTTCTTCTTCTTCTTCTTCTTCTTCTTCTTCTTCTTCTTCTTCTTAATTAGACACCCTATCGTGGTGTAATGGTTAGCAAGCAGGTCTTCCAGATCTATTACTCCTGAAAAGTGAGTTCAATACTCATGGGATGCCACATATTCGCGACTTTTGTCACAGCCTGGGAAACGGACTGTTTAATTACCTACCAAGGCACCTCACATAATGTGATATGTTCGATTCTCATTGTGTAACCCATACTTGAAGCCTTGTGCCACAACTAAGTTAATATATAACTTGGCGTCCCTTCGTACTGTATTGGTCAACGATCTCGTCTAACTGACTATATTACATATCAGAGAGGACCTGGGAGGAAGGGCAATGGAGGAGTACATCATGCCCTCGAGATCTCCAGAACTGAAGCCTCATAATCAGGTATGGTTTAGTCTTATACCCAGGATTTTTCTTTACCACTCTCCCTAGGATACAGTGTATTCTACGCTCGGTCGGCAGGGCGTAGCATACTGTGGAATAAAGCAAGGGCGTCCTACCCTACTGTATAAGGAGTCCCATCGTTGTGTAATGGTTAGCAAGATAGACTTGTAGATCCATTTCTACTGAATAGCGAGTTCGATCCTCACTGAAAGCCCCATTCTTGTGACCTTGTCTCACATCCTAACTCTGGCAAACGGGTTGGGTAAATACCTACCTACTGTTTTAAATAACTTTCTGCAATTCAAACAGAGTTAGTCCTACTCACTGCACCCTTTTCTGTAATAAACAGATGTATTTTGGATCCTGCTAAGCTCAGACGGAAGACAGTATAAGTTCAACTAGTAGAGAGAAAACAAACATGAAGCTGCATTCTGTAATAAGTAACTGAGAGTTACCTCCCCTGTTTTATGATTACTTCCACTTTGGAGAACTCTCTGGTGTTTACTAGAGTATATAAGCTTGCAGTAAAGTGTATCAATTTTTCTAAGTAGAATAAATTGTAGACAAACGATAACACTGATAGGCTTTGGAAAGATTTTTCTACTTAGAATAATTGGTACACTTTACTGGAAGAGATTTCTCCAAGGGGGAGTTAATCATAAAATATGGGGGGTAACTCTCAATTACATATAACACATTCATAATTATATTTCCTACTCAAAACATTTTTTAGCTTTAAAACGCTGTTTCATTTTCTTATTTTTGCATTAAACAGAAACTACGAAAAAACAGACGCAAACGATGATATAATGCTGCCAGGAAAATGTGTCACCCTTTACGATTATGTAACATTAGAATTACTAATGCAAATTTATGGTCGTTCAGAAAATTTCATAAATATCGTCCTTTACGATTGTTAAAATATGACTTACGAACGCACGGTATAAAACTATTGTCATATCACCGAATATAATTGCCCCCTCCCAGACTCACTAGCATCTAAACTTGATTATAAAGGATGATGGATATTATTAATAAAATCATGTTTATAATAGTTTTTCTCCCTCTCAAAGAATAAACTATTCTTTCTTTCTTTTTTTCTTATCGGTCGCTTTTCGCTTTAATGTTTTTATTGCAACGACGTGAAATGAATCATTTGGGCACAGTCGTTCATCTGGACTTTGTTTTCAGTTAGTTTCAAATTGGCGTAATATGATGAACGAAATGATTTAAATAAGCTCCATTATATCTCCATGTTTTCATAGATAAGGGTGCTTCTTTATTTATTTAGAAATTTACGCATTTAAATATATAAACAACATTTATATGGCAGCTGTATTCAGGTTGTTGCTTGACGGATTTTTCTATTTATTACAATTCTAATGTTATATAACCAGAGAAAGTATACCAATAATGAGTAAATAAACTATATAGTGCACAGATTAGAATGAATAATTGTCTAAAAAAGCGTTTGACAAATATAATATACTTGAATGCAGCTAGAAAATGAATTAGAAGCTCATCGTCTTACTATTGTTTTATTACTAAATGTTTATAGATTTATCAGAAACAATATTCTGAATATATATATAATATATATATATATATATATATATAATATATATATATATATATATATATATGAGGTTAAGTAAACAAACAAATATATATGGCTTTAAGCCGACAATTTTGGAGGATATGTGCT
>CM042139.1:140635787-140643287 GCA_023376005.1 Doryteuthis pealeii | reverse complement strand
TTTCGACAGTTTATTTCTGTGGCAGACTGAAGATATATCAGCATAAAAATAACTGTATTTTTACCATCTTTCAGAAATTTCCTGATTACACTTTAAAAACAAAGTATACTGAAAAAAAACTTGAGACAAATAGAGAAAGATATTTTAGGAATGATATTTTTTGTTTGTTATGATTTTTCAGTTAAATTCACGTGTTTATTAGTAATGTGTTTTAAACAAGATGGAGACATCTTTACACTGGATGGTGTGCAGTTCACATAATTCGGTAGTTATATCTCCTACAGGAATTGATGCTAATATACACATAGGAAAGGCATGGACTGCTATAGACAGATAATTGTATGGATGTAAGTTATGTAACTGTTAACGTCGCAGGAAATGGACACAGCGAGATCAATTCAAATCCTGAAGGCTGTTTGCATTTTGCATAGCGCTAATACCCTTGAGAAAAGTGTGAATCCACCTAATCTCCTTTCAGCTATAGGTAAATAGTATGGCAGCCTGGATTCTTTAACCTTCGTTAGAAAACCAGTCTAAGAGAAGAAAACTCACAATTAAAACCCCTGCTTAAGAAGTTGACATTGTGCCACATCCTATTCATGTGCAGGATTTGGTAAATATATGTATAGACAGATTATCGATCATGTGGATATATGATGATTCTGGTTAGATTTTGCGAGATTTATTCCTTAGCTCTAGCCTTGTCGGTGTTACTGTATGGGTGAAGAACTATGACTGACAAGATGTTTAGAGAAAAAAAAGCTAGGTTTAAAATACAAAATGATTTTGCGTGCTGTCTTAAACAAATCATGCAAAGAGCACCCCCCCAAAAAAAAAGCAGTTGTACAGTCACTTCCTGTCTCACAAACCATCAAAGTGAGAGCAAGACATGCTAGACAGAGAAGGGTGGATAAAAAGTGTGATGTTCCCCTTTGGACAGCTACACATGGACACACCAGTGTAGGCCGAGCAGAAAAAAAACTACACCAATGAGCTTTAAGCGGATTGTGGTTATCATGTGGGATACCTGCCAGGAGCGAGACCGAAAGGGACGGATAGCGAGGAGGAATCATAGGAATCTGTGTTGTCAGCAGGAATTGAGGATGATGATGATGATTGTTATGATGATGATTGTTATGATGATGATTGGTAATTGTCCATATTCAAGCACATAGAGAGATTAATGAAAATAAAGCATTGAATGTCATGAGAAAGCAGGAATAATAGTCAAGGGCACTTTAACACTTTGCCTACTTTAAGCCACTTACAACAGTACTCCCCCAAAATACAAAAAACGATGGTTAGTTCATTATAATTGAGCAGAAATACTAAGATTAAAGTGATAACAGGGCTTCCCTTCAATAGAATGAGTTCTGCGATAAATAGATATTGAATTTTTAAATTTCCCATCATACTGGTAAAAATACCCCAAAAATTAGGTACAGACGTAGGTAAAATTTGGTAGGCAAAGAGTAAACAGCTGGTGTGTACTTGATTAAAAGTAATAACCTATTTAGAATATGGTGATTGTATCTACACAAAGAGATGTACTCAGTATAACACTAAGCAGCATCTGGTGGTGAGGCCCCAGTTCTGTACCCTTTCTTTGCAATGAATCCAAAGTTTACTTTCATATAAAAACCAGCTGTAGAAAAAGCAAATAGACGGAGTGTCCTATTGTCGTTATCTACCGGACAGCAAAGAAGTCTATCCCTTTTCACTAGCGATAGACCAGGGAAATTGTGTTTGTGTCTGAGATGAAGCGCACCACTTAACATCAGCTCCCCACTTTATCGCACAAATGTGCGACTCGTTCTCTGATTTGGCGAGAGGCGGTATCGAACCCGGAATTTGGTGGTTCCGTAACGGATTCCCAACCGACCGAGCTTAAACGGTCCAATCAAAATAATCTCATTTCGTATCCTGTGCGTGCCGAAAAGGTTATGTAAATGCCATTCTCCAAGTGGCTTATAACGGTCATTTATCCTATTGGGAAATTAGAAATCTAACGAGACGAGTAAACTTACAAGCACACAAACAAATACTAGTTAATGATTTTTCCATCACCATCATGTCATTGCTGTGAAAAAAGGTGCACCATAAAGTGTTGATACACGAGTGCGTAAAGAAGTAGATATCTGTCGGAAGAATAACAACTATCATAACTAGAATTTTTGGATTCTGGCATGACACTAAACTTTATCTGGTGGTGAAGCTCTGGTCTTGGAGCTCTAGTGAGTGTAAAGTTCCCCTTTGGTACCATTAATCTGAGGTCCACTCTAACCTGAAGTGAAAGTATCTTTTGGGTCCTATCTATGGGTTAAATAGTGTGAAAATCGTTTGTATTAGATAGAAATACTTGATACCATCATATAACTGTGTGAATTATTTGTATTAAAAATTGTTAGTTACGTGCCACAAACAGTTGAGAAACGAAAAAAATGTTAATATAAACGTACAGTGTACGTGATTCCCTAACATTTAGTTATAAAATAACCCTAGATAGGTTAAAATCAATAAAACCACCAATCATAGAAATGTTGCATTAATGGTTAAATACATTTTTTGTTACGTAATCGCCGCCCAGCACCTATATTTGTGGCCTTGTGCCAGACTTAGAAAAATGTACTACCGATTATTTTATATTACTGGGTGGTCTTTGTGGAATCACCGAAAAAGTATTTAGGGAAGATAACATCTTTTTAACGAGAGAAAGGAGACGATAAGTCTAGATTTAACAAAAAAATAGGATGAGTGACTCCAAGAAATCTTTGATCTTTAGGTTGGTGAACTCTGGTTGACCAGTGAGAATAGAACGAATCGAACATTCGATTCGTTCGAGAAAGAGCTCGAAATTTCTAAAAGTAGATTCTTCTGGAAGATTATTTAGAAATGCTATTTAAGAGACCCGTGAATAGAATCACGATCAGTTAGCGTCTGCGATCGGAGAAGGAGAGTCAAAGCCAGTCAGAGCAGTCGGCCAGAGAGACAGTGATCGGGGCCAGTCATACGGAGATTTAGTTAAGCTGTTGTCGCTGAAGACGATGAAGAAAGGCCTGTTGCTGCTAAGAAAAGCTTGTTCACCGAGAAGTTTACTAAGGACTAAAAACTCGAAGTTGAATCCAGTTAGTATACAATTAAGTAATTATTAAGCGCAGATGATATTAGGGTCTCTCTCTCTCAATAACTTCCATTAAGTAAATAAATTCATGAAAAGCAAGAAATACTGCCCACATCTTTATTTACTACACGCCAAAGAAATCGTACGGGAACTCATGAATGAAAGTCATTAAAGTGTATACTTGTCAACAAGTCAATTGGCCGTAACGAAGGAGCATGCGGCGTGCGTAAAGTGATATCTTCCCTTGACCAAAAGAAGTGGAGAAGGATTTTGGGGCTAGCTAAGACTGACTGCTAGATCTAGATCGGTGTTATAAACAAACAACCGTGCGTATATACAAGATACGATTTGATACTGTGAAACGAACAAACCCCGTACGTACATATCGCGAAGGTAGTGACGTGACTACGAACACCCATAACGTTACATTTTTTAAACTTTAAAAATCAATGGAAAATATTTAGTGGGTCAACAAGTAAATAAATATGAGATGCCATAAACTGATGGAAACGAATACAATGTGTCTGGCCATCCTTTGTTACGGATTTAGATCAGATCTTAGAATTTTTAGTAGATACGGAAAAGGCCGGAGTGCGATCAGAATGAAAAGGCATAGGAAGAAGTGTGGTTAAAAACGTTTTGTCATTGAGTCGGAAAGAAAGTTGACGGAGCCAATTGGTCTTAAGAGAGTGCAATATAACTAGTCGTTTTTCTTGGTTCTGTGTTCAGAGACGGTTAGTCAGCGAGGTAGAACTGTTCTGGGGTAATTCGTTAAAGCTTACTGTTCAATCAGACGGATGAGCTTTCTGTCTCTTCTCGTCCTCTCCTTACGAAATTATGATTTAAAATGTATCCAGGGAAATGAAAAAAATGTCGGTAAATTTCTGTCATACAAGATTAAAGAGCACAAGACACCTCCAGACTGCAAAGCGAGTTTGGCTCAGAGGGGAAAAAACGACATAGAATTAATGCCGAGTCCAAGAAGACGTTGCCCTATATCCACATGCAGTGTCCGGCCCATGTGAAAAGAAATATGTATCTATATTAGAAGTATGCATAATGTCATAAAATAGCATCGACTTTAATTCTGCCACATCCACATAATAATTGTAATTGATATCAGTCCCAAAACATTTATAGGCATCCCTTTGTTGTATAAGGGTTTGCAAGTTATTCTTGCTGATCCATTAATACTCGATGCATAGTTCTATCCTTGCTGGATGCTCCATACTTACGACTATGTGTCTCATACTACTGTGGTGAGTGAGTTGGGTAAATATCAGTCAATACTTTTTATGAAATGCAGTTTAATTATAAATGATTGAAAGGAAATTTCTAAATGTATATTATTTAGCCTTTACTTTCTTTGAAACCTGGACAATGCCCTGCCTCAAATACTGTCAAGTATTTGATAAATATTGAATATGATATTTGTCAACGAAATTACTTCACAATTAAAAACGTATCGCCGAAGAAAGTAGAAGCGGAGTTCCAATCATACAAAAGACTGATTGTCTTTCACATTGCTCTAGTGCCCTTGGGATATGTACGATTACGTTTTTTCTCCCTATAGCTATGGGTAAATAGTAGGGCAGACTGAGAAATTTAGCATTTATAATGCACATGGTATAAGAGAAGAAAACTCTGAATTCACACCAGCTGTACCCGTCTTAAACATTGGACTTGTGCCATGTTCTTATCGTCCGGAGAAATTGGGCAAATACATACTTTACTATCGCTCCAAGATACCGTTGACAGTAGTTTATTGCTTCTCCAATATGAGCATGGTTATGAAAATATCATCGATCTATATCGTTGCCGTTGTGTCAAAAAGATAATTCTGCAAAAGGAGTCACATATTCATGTTAGTACAATGCTCTCAAGATATTAACCCTGATATTGAAGCCGTTCCCAGCGGCTCCCATATCACTGTGTCTTACCTTAAGCAAACTACAAAACTTATCGTCCATTATAACTGAGCAAAATGACTCAGATTACAATAATAATAGGACTTTATTTGAACAGAATGAGTTCTGAGGTGATTAGATAGTTAGAATTCAAATATCCCATCATACAGGTAAAATACCAAGAATAGTTGGTAACAGTCGCAGGGGTTATTTGTTAGACAAAGAGTTAAAATCTTGTGACGAAAACGCCAAGAAAATACTAAACAATTCGATTTCCTGTTATCAAGAATAATGTTCCCACTTTATACGGAGCCGAACATCTTGATGAACAAAATTAGATTTTATTATGGGATGCCATTCAACTGCTACGCCGATCCAGGCGTAAGATAACAAAGCATTAACGGCTTAATCTGAAACTAAGTAATGCTGCAACTCTAAAGACGCTGGCGGCTAATTCTCAAAAGATTAATTATGTAATGCATAACTAATCAGTGAACAATTTCAAGGGTCTGGCGGTTAATTTACAATAGGGTCCAGCAGGATAAATTAGTGAAAAGTATAATTTTTAAATCTTATCGACGGACATTTTAGTGCTACCATCATCTCAATGAAGCCCATCCGAGCCGACTTCTTTTGTAGCGGTATGACCTATGATTATATAATAATTTGTAGATTTCTCCCTTCACGGAACATAAGACTACATATGTTGTCCATCTTTGCTGCTGCAACATCGCTTTTTAACGGCTATATATATATATATATATATATATATATATATATATATATATATATATATATTGTTAAATAATGCAGCCATGTTCTGTCTGCAAATTTTCTCCTTTGTTTTTTCGTATTGCCGGATTATTTTTGTAATATCTGGCGAAAATTGGCTGATGTATTTGCCATATGTCATAGACCAAGTACTTACAAAAATAATCTGGCAATACGAAAAAAACAAAGGACAAAACTTGCAGACAAAAAATCGCTGCATTATTTAATAATATATGCCTACAAGAAAAAATGCTGCCTAAACACACACACACACACACACACACACACATATATATATATATATATATGAGAAGTAAACAAAAAAACAATGTGTTTTGATATGGCTTTTTTTAGCCAACAATTTTTGGGAGAATATGTGCTTAATTGCAGTCGTACCTAATTTTTGAAAATTAATTAATTAATAATTAATGAATTAGGCGGGCATACCTATTCAAATGTAAGGTTAAAAGCCATATCAAAACACATTATTTGTTTGTTTACTTCTCATACTGTCGTGTAATCAAGCCACCATAAGTGGAATATAACCTACTTCAAAACAGATAAAAAATCTGGAAAGGGCCGGCTGGTGTAATGGTTAGAGTCAGCTTGACAGTCAGGGTTCGAATCACACACAAATCAGTTTTGCTGTCTATAGCTCTTCTGATGAGGCCTAATAAGCCGAAATGTACATACAGAGATTGATTTCTCTCGATTAGTTTAGCCTTACATTTGAATAGGTATGCCCACCTAATTCATTAATTATTAATTAATTAATTTTCAAAGATTATGTATGACTTCAATTAAGCACATATTCTCCCATATATATATATATATGTATGTATATATGTATGTATATGTATATATAAATATATATATATATGTATATATGTATATATATATATATATATATATATATATATATATATATATGAGAAAGGAAAGTAAAGTGCTCGATTATAGGTGTAAGTGCTGTAAAGGAACGCACCGATTTTTCACATGTGCGTTGTCCTGGTGATAAGTGGCTAGTACGCTGCTTTGAAACCAATGGTAACGCTCACCTTTTAATTGAATCGTACACTATATATATATATATATATATATATATATATATATATATACTTGTGTTCCCCCTTATAGGAACCCGGGCGAAAATGTCATTTACTTACTTTTCTAGCAGCGCCTAGTATGCATTGTTCATCTAACTTGGAGGTTTTGTGCGATAGGAGGTAAAGGGCCGTATAGCTGCTTCCTATATATATATATATATATATATATATATATATATATATATATATATATATGTGTGTGTGTGTGTAATAAAAGTCACTAGAAGAGGAACATTAACCTACTCTAAACAAATCGTATAATCTAAGAAGTCCGTTTAGTGTAGGGGTTATGGGATCGGCCTGTCAGCTTAGCAGTCCGGTTTCAAATCACACACAGGGTGGTCTTCCGATCTACAGCTCTGAAATGTACATACAGAGATTGATTTTTCTCGATTTGTTTAGCATACATTTAAATAGTTATTCCCGCCTAATTCAAAATTAGGTACGACTCCAACTAAGCACTTGTTCTCCCAAAAATTGTCGGCAAAAGCCATTCCAAACAAACCATGTTTACAACTTATCATATCGTCGTGTAATAAAAGTCACTAGAAGAGGAACATTAACCTACTCTAAACAAATCGTAAAATCTAAGAAT
>CM042139.1:140620787-140630787 GCA_023376005.1 Doryteuthis pealeii | reverse complement strand
TTTGCATTTCACATAGTTCTAATACCCTTGGGAAAGGTATCCATCCAACTTTTCTCCCCCTGTTATGCGTAAATATTAGTGGAATCTGATATCTTTAACCTTGGTATGGCAACCGGTCTTGGAGAACTTTCAATTCAAACCCGTTAAACTCTGCTAAAAAAACTAACCTAGTGCCACATCAAGCTCATACGGATTGCTTGATATATATATATATATATATATATATATATATATATATATATATATATATATATATATATATATATAACCTTACATTTTATGAAATATGATAATTAAAATATATAAGGTGTGCATTCAACTGTTCTTACCCTAGCTATGGGTATATTTTAGGACAGACTATGTTATTTTACTTTGGTTAGGGAACCAGTCTAGGAGAAGGAAAACTCTGAATTCAAATCTATTAAACACTGCTTCGAAAATTGATCATGTGTCAGATCCTCCTCGTGCGGAGGGATTTAGTAAATATATACCTTTAAAAAATATAAACAAAGCACTTATCACAAGCCACCCTGTCGGTAGGTATAACACACAGATAGGCACAAACCCCATTCCCCAAAAAATGATATGCTCTGGCTATGACTCGAAGCTGTAGGTGAGGATACCAAACCAGAGAAGATATTACGGAATACGTATATTCTTTCTCTTTTATCTAGTTTTCATTTCTTTATTTACTAAGAAACAGTTTCTATCATTCATATTTAATATTTACTCTATTTTCTTGCTTTCTCTTTCTTCTTCTGTCGTATCGTTTCCTATTTTTATGTCAATAATTAGTTTCGAATCATTACACCTCGATTTCCATGGCTTCGTTTTCTTTTAAAATTTCTTTTAACTCTGCTTTTCATTCACTAAGTTTCGCTTTGTAACCTGATTTGCTCTATTTCATCTCATCTTTTCACACCCGTATTTTCATTATTTTCTTTCCTTTCCTTCTATTTTTCTAATTCTATTCTTCTTTCATATTCCTTTTTTTTCCGTCCCAACGTTCTATGTATCGACCATATTTCATATCAAGTTTCTCTTCGACTTAACCAGCTTCAAAGAACGAAAGAAAAAACTGCCTTCAGAGATGTTGGTATTCATAATGATTATAATAAGGATTAACGACACCTCGTATTTATCTGAATTCTTTCAGAGCAACACCCTCAAAAGCTTTTGCAACTAACAACCAAAACTCAGCACCTTCTAATCTTGCATTTCTCCGCTACGCTATTTTCTTTTGAAAAAATGAAAGAAAGAGAAAAAAAATGCTTCTCTTTTCTTTTAGTAGGTTTTACTTTGCTAAAAAGAAAAAAAAATCATTTTAGGTCGTAAAGTTAGCGGAAGATCTTGTTTATTTGGGAAATACCTTAAATAACAGCTTTTGTTTGTTTTTCCTTTTTTGTACTGTTTTGTTGATTTTCTTTTTGTAAAATTTTCATAACATGCAAAATAAAATTAACCAAATAAGAAAACATGACATGGATTAGTGAAAATACTTTTAGCATGATAAAACCAATAGAATATTTGTGAAATTTTTGAGAAGTAAATGTAAGGTAAATAAGATACTTATACGACCCAATACACACACACACACACACACACACACATATATATATATATATATATATATATATATATATATATATATATATATATATGTGTGTGTGTGTGTGTGTGTGTGTGTGTGTATATGCTCCCAATATCCCGGTAGAGAAATCTAGAGGAGACATTAATTGAACTTTCATGGTTTGGCGTAAGACATTTACTTGTGCGTTCTTTACAGACTTGAGTTCTCTGGTGATCGTAAACATACATCTTACTTCGTTCGCCTCTTATTGACAATTTCAGATAACCGTGAGGGTAAGGAGCTCGACAGACGAAAATTCAGTCGGGTTTCGCTCCCCGCTAGAAGTAGTTGTTAAAGTCGAGCCACACTGAAGAAATGTAAACGTCGAAACACTGTTTCTGAGAATCACTTTATGCTAAAACCGTATAACTATATGATGAGAGGTATACCTCGATATAGTATATATATATATATATATATATATAGATATAGAGAGAGAGAGAGAGAGAGCTGATAGAATCCCATTGGCTGATACTGACAATAGGGCATTCCAGCGACTTCAATTACAGGATATATTACCTCTTATGTTACAAACCATCCAAGATACACTTGACACTGCTTGAGAGGCAAGGGCGATCTCATTATTAATGTTCTCCTGTGGACACCTACACAGAGTTACACCAGTTTATACCGACCAACATATATCAGTCTTGTGCGGATAAATATGGAAGACCTACCTAGACTGATGAACGATAGGAAAATCATGGGAATGATTGTCCAGGTATTATATTTTTATAAATTGGTAATTTTTTTCTAAATAAAATATACCAGTTCTTAGAATTTCCGTTGAAAAATTACTTAATCAAAACTGATATTATTAGATAATATTTACTACCGGGCACTACATTATTGATATAGCGCATCCAAAAAATGAAATTGCATGAATATATAAATGATGTGTATCTATCTTTAAACAGCAATGATATCCATATCTTTACTTACAGAATGCCAATGCTGGTGTGGTTGGTACTAAATAATAACGGATAATATCCATTTTGATTGTGCTATATTAGTCTAGTAAATAACTTCTACTTCTTGTTGGTTCCTCAAACTATGATGACGACCTCGTCCATTTACGTCGCAACCTTTGCTCAAACCATCACGGCCATCCAGTACTGACAGAACTTTCGAGAAAACGACCTTCATGTTCTCATTTGCCCATTTCAAACGCATTTGTATGTGTACTTATATCAATCGAGGTTTTGTCGCTGGTCTTACTGATGTCAGAAAATTTTTCAGAAGACAATAACGAGTACTTCTGTATACTTTCCTTCTCGTCGAACCTAGGTTATTTACAGAAAACTTTCATTCTTGACAAAGAACATGGGAAACAACCCCCGATTTACCTTTATCGGCTCCGTTACATACCTTCATAGGAACTGCAACAAATATGTTCACAGTTTGGTGATAATTTATAATTATTTTGGATATTTCTTATGTAGGTTTGCCTTTGGAAAGTTCAGGTTTTATAACATCTTTCTCGGAAGGAGTTAAGTCGCATTTATGATATTAATTGAACGATTATAATGACACTCGTTTATAGACTAGATTAATTCTATATCGTGTTGATATTGCAAATTACCAACGTTTGTTTTCTATTGCGCAAAACATTGCAGTTTTAGTACAGCCCACGCATATATTTATTTCCATTATACTGTGAAAGTTTTGTTAAATTCAAACTGGTAGCATGTGGTAGAAAAGGGAAAAATGTCACTTTGTTAATGATTTGAAAAACAGTGTATATATATATATATATATATATATATATATATATATATATATATAGTTTTTTTCCGTAGTTAGGGTCTTTCCATGTGTGGTTTAACCAAGCTGATGCAGGTAGACCATAAGGAGAGCTCATTGTACCTAATACCAGTGAGTAAAAGGACAGAGCAAGATATTTAGTAAATGAAGAAAAACTCTAAACTTGCTTCATTACAATAATTTATTTCAACCGTATTTATACGGTAAGAGTCATGTTCTTGTGATTACCTGAAGATGCCGTATTAATACGGTTGAAATAAATTATTGTAATGAAGCAAGTTTAGAGTTTTTCTTCATTTACTATATATATATATATATGTTTGTGTGTGGGGGGGGGTGCGTGTGTGGGGGGGTGCACGCGCGTGTGTGTGTAAGAGATCAGTTGTAATTATATTTTTTCGTATTATATGTTATATATTTGTATTAAATAAATTCAATCATTATTTTTAAATAAGCGTTTTCAGAGATATTCTTTCAGATTAGAGGTTCTTTAATTTCTTTAAATGTTTCTTTTTGAATTATGACCTTTCTGCTTGCACTGTGCTACTCTATACACATAACTCCAACCTTACTCTTTTACACACCTCTTTGCGATTCTACCCATTTAGCACTAGCACAACTTGCATTCTGTTTAATTCCACATATTCTCTTTGATAACAAATAAAACGACCCCTTACATTCTGCATTGAAACCGTTAAAATATTCTAGCGAAAATTCCCTTCCAGCCAGTTTGGATATCTTCAGAACCATTAATCAATACTTTCCAATCTCTCTAGGTTTGTTGAGATTTCGTTATTTTAATAATTTTATATTTAACGCTTCTTTTGTTTTCGTTTTCCTTATCATAGTGTGCGATCATGATTCTCTTTGCATTGCTTTTCATTCAATATATTTTTATACTTTTATTCTTCATCACATTAGGACCCAAGAGAATATTTTTCTAGTAGCTCTTTCATCATTACCTTACGATGTCCAGAATAATTCCTTTGTCTGTTGTATCATCTCGTTTGCTCCTCTCGTTCCCTTTTCACTCGCTCATGCCACCTTTCAGCTTCCCATCCAAAGAGTTTCTTTGATGCCTTTTGTTTTACACTTATGAATTTTAAACACACGTTTATCTGTATTTATGTATTTATGCTTCAACACAATCGCATAACAATAGATAGTTCCCTGTATGATTTCTTCTATTAATATATATATATATTATATATATATATATATAATAGTGTGTGCGAGTTTATATATATATATATATATATATATATATATATATATATATATATATATATAGAGAGAGAGAGAGAGAGAGAGAGAGAGAGAGAGAGAGAGAATCGTTTAGAAGACTATCTATCTTTAAAGAGCATTAAACAAATGATATAATACGCGCTCAAATACTCTCACACAAATATGTATACACACACAATCACACACAGGTGCACGCGTACACACACACACACACACACACACACATATATATATATATATTGTATGTGTGCGTATGTGTATGTGTGTATATATATACATATATACACACACAATCACATACAGGTGCACGCGTACACACACACACACACACACACACACACATATATATATATATATATTGTATGTGTGCGTATGTGTATGTGTGTATATATATACATATATATACACAGATGTATGTGTATACAAACACATACACACACACACACACACACACACACATATATATATATATATATATATATATAAATCCTATACGGAAATCAATTTTAAAAGAGCAATATGTAATTAAGATAATACACATTCAAATGCTCTCTCTCACACTCATATACGCTCACACAATCTTTGGGAAAGATCGCAGTAACAGAGGTTGTTGAATCATTTCCAGAATAGATTTAAACTTTAAAACCAGGTTAATAAACGATGCTTCTCATTGGGTTCGAAATATCGATGACAAGAGTTATTGGTATATGAGGCAGAATATATATATATATATATATATATGAAGGAAGGGTGGATGGGTTTAGGATCCGACGATATGCTGTTGATAGAAGGAAAGTGGTCAAGAAATGATCAACTCAAAACAAGTCACAGGGTGATACGTTTCGTCTGTATTCACAGACTTCCTCAGTCATCTGAGACTTTATTAAAGCAAAGTATACGTTTAAATACACGTAGCGACGGTGGCGGCGGTGGCGCCGGGGAGGTCAAGGGGTGAGTGTGTAGTGATGTGAGATAAGGAGGAGCGGGGAATTTTGGGTAGGATGGGGTCGCTGGGTCAGTTGAGTGGAGGGGTAGAGGATGTTTGTTTGAAGTGCTGGGGCGGTGACAGTGGTTGATGGGTCAATTGGTGTGGGCATATATTGATTATGTGAGTAAAAGTTAATGTGTAGCTAAGTATATTAGAGGCGAAATGTGAGTAAATTTTCATGTGTAGCTAAGTTATGTTAGAGGCGAAATGTGAATAAATGTTCATGTGTAGCAGAATAAGTTAGAGGGGGAGAAATGTTCATGTGTGGCTAAGTTATGTTAGAGGCAGAAGGTGAGTGAATGTTGATGTGTAGCTAAGTTATGTTAGAGGGGAAAGTGAGTCAATGTTCATGTGTAGCTAAGTTATGTTAGAGGTGAACTGAGAGTAAATGTCATATGTGGCTAAGTTATGTTAGAGGCGAAATGTGAGTAAATGTTGAAGTGTAGCTAAGTTATGTTAGAGGGGAAACGTGAGTAAATGTAGATGTGTGGCAAAATTATGTTAGAGGCGAAATGTGGGAGATTGTAGTGTTAGTTGATTGTCATTTGTTATCCATTATCATGGAGAGAAAGATTGTTCTCGTCGATTATAGATTGAGCTATTGATCTGTCAAGGTCGAAGAAGCCTTTTCTGGTGTTAATATTTTTTACATGAGGTATTAGAGCAGCTTCGCATAGTCGTCTTAAATTTTTTCTGTGTATGGATTTGATGAGTTTTGCCTGGGTGAAGTTGAGAGAGCGGTTGTGTTCTATCATGTGTGTGACTAGAGTATTTAGTTTGTCGTGTATTCTTATTGATCTTTTGTGTTCTCTTAGGCGTTGTGAGAGGTCCCGTTGGGTTTCACCTATGTAACATTTGTTGCAGTCTTCGCAGGGAATGGTGTAGATGCCGGCACTGGGGGCGTTGGGTGTATTTGGAGTGTCTATGCGTGTTGAAGAATTGTCGAGGTCTTTGATTGTTTGGGAGGTGGTCTGGATGATCTTTATTCCTAGGTTCGTTAGTTTTTTGTAAAGTGGGATGTTTTGAGTGTGGGTGGGTAAGATTAAGCGTGCGTGGGGAGGGTTGGGGGAGGTTTTGGTGGTGGAAGTGTTTTTTGGTTTAGTTTTCGTGTGTATATCGAGTGCTTTTTTCTTGGCGTTTAGGATGAAATATTTAGGGTATTTTAGGGTTTTAAGGGCGTCTTCGATGTTTTTGTATTCTTCATCTAAGTATTGGGGCTGCATATGCGTAATGCTCTTAGATATAATCCTATTATGAGGCCAGATTTGATTTTGTTGTTGTGATGGGAGTAGTAGTGTATGTAGTCGTTCTTGTTGGTGGGTTTGCGGTGGACTTTGTAGGTGAGTGTGTTTCCGGATTTGATTAGTAGGGTGTCGAGGAAGAGTAAGGAGTTGTTGCACTCTTTTTCGTAGGTGAATTTTATGGAGGGTTCTACGGAATTGAGTTTGTTGGCGATGTGTTCTATTTCGGTGTTTGTTGGGAGGAGAATCAATATGTCGTCTATGTATCTAGCGTATGTGCAGTTGTCGGGTAGCCTGTATTTGAAGGGGCCTGATTCTAGAAATTCTAGGAAAAGGCAGGCGAGGACGCCGCTGAGGGGGTTGCCCATCGGTAATCCGGATTTTTGTCGGTAGTATTTGTTGTTGAATTTGAAATATGTTATGTTTGTGATGTGTCTGGAGATTTCGATGATGGAGTTGATGGGTAGGGTTGATTTGAATTTGATTTTCCGTAAGTGTGTGTTGAGGAGATTTAGGCATTTCTTGTTAGGAATGTTTGTATATAGAGAGACTACATCAAGGCTGTTCAAGTTCATCCTCTACCCCTCCACTCAACTGACCCAGCGACCCCATCTACCCAAAATTCCCCGCTCCTCCTTATTGGCAAGCAGAGCAGCCAGACGTTTCCTGTAGTTGGTTACCAAATTTGTACAGATCCTAGAGGGTATTTTGTCTCACTCGTCTTTGCAGATCCTCTTAAGGTTTGTAGGTTGTCATTCGGAAACTCAAAGCTTCACCTCCCTCCACGGATTCTCTAAAGAATTAAGGTCCGGAGACTGACGAGGCCACTCCATTACCTTAATGTGCTTCTTCTTGAGACGCTCATTTGTGGCCTTATCCATATGCTTAGGGCCATCTCCATGCTGCAACACCCAACTTCGATCCATTTTCAGTGTCCTGGTTGAGGCAATGAGGTTTTCGCTCAAGATTTCCCTGTACTTGGTCCCATCCACTTTCCCTCGACCCAGTGAAGTCGTCCTGTCCCCTTAGCAGAGAAACATCTCCGAATCATAATGTTTCCATAACCATGCTTAATTGTTGGGATGGTGTTCTTGGCGTCCAAGTCAGCTTTTCCTTCTTCCAAACATGATTTCGTAGTGGACTGATATCATGTAGTGCCCGCAAGGACCGCCTACCTAAGAAGGCATATGGGCAAGCCTTTTGGAAGTTTGCAATTGAGCACATGGTTGATGCAGAGGCGGGTTGGGAGAAAGTGCTGGGTTCATATGTGATTAAATTGAGCTTTATGGTGTCAACACGACTCGCCGTGTATGGAGGAAAGAAAATCAGCAAGGGATGAAATACTTATTTTCCCCACTGTACACACTTTATAAAGTCAAACCAGGAAATTAACCCAATATGCAGCCCTTTGCTACGCCAAAATGTATTTTCACAGGGGTCTAATTTAAACTCTGGTGGAGACGAAATCATAATAGATCAATGTCAATTAAGAAAAATATAAAACCAGGATGTATACTTTTTTGAACAAATAGTTTTGGTGAAAGACTGAGTGTAGCGCATTATTCATTTACATGACTTCAAACGGAAAAATGAACAATTCCAGATAGCCCATGTTTAGAAGATCCTCAAAGTATTCTTGTAAATTCTTAATGGTGTTTACATCCCTGGCTATGATGTTAAACTGTATCTAGTAATGAGGTTTCACTTCTTGATCTCTTGGGAATGTGGTGTACCCCTTCATCGCCATTACTACCAAGTCCCTTTTGATCCAGAGTGTAGTACCTATTAGAACTATTAAATAGATAAAAATGAGTTCAAATGTGTTTGAAAAAATTGGGTCTTAAAATAATTAAATACCAAGCATGAATAAATAAAACAAAAATGTATTCGGCATAAAATAATATAAAGGTAAAAAAAAGCCGTGACATCCATCCATACAAACACAACAATTTACACCGATAGCTCTATAGTTATTCATAAATTCAAACTTGGAGATTAATTTCCTATTGAACTTTGACACGCCAGTTAACTCTACATTTAACTGATAATAGCTCCATCATACAACACTTAAAACCAAATTCATGCACAATTACCGGAAAATTCTAACTGAAAACACACATATACTAAAACTTCAAATGCTCGAAGCCCTATACATTTAAAAAGCAAAAAAAAACAACAAAAAAACAAAAAAACATACACCTTAAATAAGATCAACTTCGAAACCAGCCAACATATTCTCAAATGCCTATAATTTCCCGCCAATTCTCCTCCCGTCATTCCTCATAACATTCTTATAACTTGTTAGCCCTTCCTCTTACTTATTCCAACTGCTACAGTTTGTTTAAAAAGAAACAATGGAAACATCTTACCAATTCAATCCTAATACAAAAAGATGGCCAGACAATTAGAAAGAATAGAAAAGAAACTCGTCGACAAGAATTCCGTCGAGTTCAACAAAACATACACACACACACACAACACACACACACACACACATACACATATATATATATATATATATATATATATATATATATATATATATATGAAGGACAAATCTTAACTTTGCTTCATTACAATAATTCATTTCAACCGCATTATGGCGGGATCTTCAGGTATGAGCAAACTTCCTAAAAACAATGGTTTACCTGGATCACTACGGTTAAACCACACATTGAAATATCCTAACTACCAGGAAATATATATATATACGTTTGTATGTTACTTATTCTCCAACTAAAACTCAGCTGTATACGTCACAATACTAACTTTTAAGTCTGCAGAAAAATGTTGATGAAAAATATATTCTTCAAACAGATATTTACTTTCAAATTGTTTCCTTCTTAATACTCGGACTCCTGTGGCTAATACTAATCTCCTAAATTGAACATAATTTTGTGAAGATTTATCTCCAAAATTTAGCAAATAACCTTCTATCAAGATTAGAGATTATTGTCTAATACACGTATATGTATTTAGTAAGACACTCCGTTACAAGTAGAATGTTTCAAAAAGGCATCTTTTAAACAGAGTTCAACTGTTTTTAAATTCAGAGTTTTCCTACACCTAGACTGGTTTTGATACCCATATACTCTGTTTCACTGTTTACCCAGAGTCGTTGAGAGAAAGTAT
>CM042139.1:140590787-140615787 GCA_023376005.1 Doryteuthis pealeii | reverse complement strand
GCAGAATTAAATGCGTAGTTTCTCACTAGAACATACGTTTTTTGGAGAAAAGTGACATTTTGTTAAAAGGCATCTGGCATTTATTCCCTATTTGAGCCGCTTGTCTTCATCGCTGTAAGCTTCAGTCTTGTTACGTTCGTCGAAGACATGTCCCAACGCTCGACATTACTGACAGTTAATTTAAAGTTCTGCTTATTCCATAATCTTTGCATTACCGGTTAACAATCTCCACTCGTCCTCGGAGCATATTGAAGAATTCGGTTTAGTGTACAAAACTGGTTTTAATTTGCAATTTATTTGCTTTGTTTGCCGGCCGATGGACAGGAATGTGAATCTATTCATCCACTGTTCGTTTTCAGGTCTCCAAGGGCAGTCTCTGCGGTAAAACATAAGTTTAAGGAAAATACCTTTCTTTTAAGAATAAAAACAAAAAAAACATTGAGAAAGAAACAATGATTACTGCATAAAAAGAAGAAAAAGACTACAAATCTTAAGATGAAGTTTACATGAGAATAAATGTGTTGAATTGCTTTATCTTCTTTGTTTTTTCAGTATTTACATAGAAACCGATATAAACAATACTGAACCAAAAATTGTGCCTGATTTACTGGGTATATTCATGATCTGAAAAATGTCATTGATTACAGATTTAAATATTTATTTATCTAGAATGATTACCGAATAATATTACTGTAATTAAGAATCTACATCGAGCAACTCTGCTTGGATTCTAGATACTGCACAGATGACCTCCCGGGGGGGGGGGATGGCAGACAGGGATCAAGGTGAGAGATTGTCATGAATATACGTACTACTACCACGACATGATGGTGATGATGATGATGATGATGATGATGATGATTCATTATTTTTCCAGATTTTTCAGCACAATATATATATATATATATATATATATATATAGTAATCCACAGACTCGTGTTTAGACTTATCAAGTCTCTTCAGTGTGGCTGGACATTTGTAAGTTACCTACAGCCGGAATTGAAATCCGAATCATTAGGCTGTCATCACCTACAGAAGGCGAAGGGAATTTTAACTGTTTTAATATACACATAGGTTTATATATATATATATATATATATATATATTATATATATATATATATATATATATATATATTATGCTGTGAATCTTCTTAATGTTTTTTATTTACATCCAATTGTTTTAATCAAGTTCAATCAGAATTATCCTGAAGAACCTACCGGTGAAACCTGGGTTGATAAATTCTGCTTTTATCGGCTTTCGAAGCCAGATCTAAAAATTTATTGAGCACTTTTTATATTCTTTCATCTTTCCGATTTATTTGGTTACTTTTTTTCCTCGACGATCAAAATTATGACAGGCTAGATTATTATGTCTTCTCCGTTAAGGATATATATATATTATATATACACACACACACACACACATATATATATATATATATATATATATATATATATATATATGAAATGCCGTATATTACTAAAGTAAAGTGATAGTCTCTCTCTCTCTCTCTCTCTCTCTCTCTCTCTCTCTCTATATATATATATATATATATATATATATTATATATTTATTTATTTATATACTATAGAGTGAGATGGTCACTGTTTCAGCTTTTGTTGGAAAGGCGTACCAAAGGCAGTATTATTGGTAGAGTGCTCAATATAAAATAGAGCTGTTATATGATATAATAAGATAAATATGTAAAGATTTTACATATCTATTTATTTGGTGACAAAGGAACATTCATGGCCATATTGGTTTCATGCGATGCAATCATCAGGTGAAGATGTTTCTTCAAACATCTTCACCTGATGATTGCATTACATGAAACCAATATGGTCGTGAATGTTCCTTTGTCACCTAATAAATAGATATGTAAAACCTTTATATATGTATTATATTATATTATATTATATTATATATATATATATATATATATATATTCCTTATATATATATATATATATATATATATATATATATATATATATATATATATATATGATTGATGTTGGATACCCTTTTGGCATGGCTTTCTCAAAATGAAGAGAGCTCAAACTTTTTCAAGCAATATTTCAACTCAGTAACATGCATTTGCATTCTGTTAAAATATTGACTCCGCCTATACCATTTTCTGTGTCTCTCTTGGACGACGATTCGTGTCGCCAAATGTTTAAGCCATTAATTCCGATAAACGACATAAAGCCCCGGAATTTAAATCCCTAATGCAAATTGACTCAAATTTATTCCAATTGCTTGTCGTAAATAGCGTAAAAATCCCAACAAACATTCCTGAATAAATGTGAGTAATGCACAATCGTCTAATTCTTGAAACTATTTCCAGACGCTGAAAAATAATATCCACACTAACGATAATCAGTTGCAAATATAAAACTGCAAACTATACTCATCATTATTTAACTTCATGTCTCTGAGAGAGAAAAAGTGCCGGGAAAGAAACAAAATTCAGAAAATGACTAAGAGAAACATATTCTTCCCTATCCAGCATTCACTCTAGCCAATATTAAAATCTACTGAAAGAAAAAAATACTATGTAGATCCGTAGATGAATAACTCAGTCGTTAGAAAATATATAAATTGAGGAAAATTAAGTTACCCCAATATTTTCAATTGCAGCTCACTACATATAAGGGAAAAACAATTATGTTATAAGAGAGAATATATAAAAATCAGATATAAGTAAAATTTATTTGAATATTAGGTTGTTCGGAAAATAATTACATCTCACCAGAGAAGATATAAAAATAATATATATATATATATATATATATTACCAACCGCTCCTCACGAAAAGGATGCGACACAAGGTCAATTTTTACGCGAAATTTAACAATTTTGAATTCAGAGTTCTTATCCTATACTGGTTACCTAGCCAAGGTTAATGGCCTAGTCTGCCCTGCTTTTTCCCATAGCTGGAGGGAGAATAGTTGGATGCATGCCTCCATATTAGAGTTTTAGAAAACGTTTTACCAGAGAAGAGAAAAAAGATAAACGTAAATTAGATGTAACTAAATATAAGGATGTTCGGAAACTGGTCATATTTTACAAGAGATGATTTAATAAAAAAAACATAAAAATAAATTTATTTTTATATTAGGGTGTTCGGTTTGCTTTCTTGGTTTAATGGCATATTAATCTTTGTATGCAAGATTTCGAATCAGGGTGTCCTCCCGTTTTGAACTTATATGTCGACACGTACATACCAAAAACTTAGTCATATATATATATATATATATATCCCACATATATGCTAATAGCTATAAAGTTTTCTTCTTTTTTTAAGAATATCGAAAAAATAGTGTCAAACCAACGTATGGTATCTTTGCTTATAACCTTTCGCCGAAAGTAATATATCATTTCACGTTCGTGGAAAATCAAACGGAAGGCGATATTTATTGAGTGTCTCAATTCCTATTTTCTTTGATGGCCGTTCTATTCATCTCGTTTATCATCTAACGCCAAAGCCTTTCGGTCGATAATTCCGTACCAAATCGGAAAAGTCGTATTTATTGCCCTTAGAAATCATTCTCTGTATTCAGCTAACACTTTAAACGAAGAGTACAGTCTAAACAATCTGTACCTTTTATACGTTCATGGGACAGAAATTAATATAATTAAAATTATGCATATCTTAAATTCCCACTTAATTCTAAAGAATTCAATTGTCGATCATATCGAATTAATTATCAAGCCGATTTCCTCCACAAAACTTCTAGCTTAGGGAATGCATATCCCAAAGTGTATATTACTTATCGAATATATATATATATATATATATATATATATATATATATATATATATATATATATATGAGGAAGAATGAATAAAGAAAAGAAAGAACAGAATGGATAATAAAAGATGAATTTAATCAATATCACTTACACATGTGTTTCGGTCAGTTCATCTCTGTGTACACGGTTCAAACTATTATTATCATTAAATAAACAAATGAAATGAAATAATAATAATAGAAAAATGTGAAAATATTCCGCACATAGAGAAGATTCGACCTTCATCAGAGTGAAATTTTATTTTGAATTTTATTTTTATTTCAAAATAAAATTTTCTCTGTGTACGGAATATTTTTACATTTTTCTATTATTATTATTATTTCATTTCATTTGTTTATTTAATGATAATAATAGTTTGAACCATGTACACAGAGATGAACTGACCAAAACACATGTGTAAGTGATATTGATTAAATTCATCTTTTATTATCAATTCTGTTCTTTCTTTTCTTTATTCATTCTTCCTCATATTGTCGGATTCATTCCAATTGCATTTTTACACACTCACACACACACACACACACACACACACACACACACACACACACACACACACACACACATATATATATATATATATATATATATATATATATATATATAGTTTAAGCATATATTATTGAAGATCATGTAATATTTCTTCTTTCTAATCTGTATCTGCATTCTTTCTAGTCTTCTAGTGCTTTTTGTAAATTGGGATACAGTTGGTAGAGAAGCTGTTCCATACTTTTTACCGAAGCGCTTTTGACGATGTCACCGGTCGTCATCAGGGGATTGTGGGTTGCAGTGTGTTAGTTTTGTCTTCTCATTTGAATTTATTCATTCATTTATCTATGTCCATTCATTGAGAAGAGTCTATTTTTATATTTTTCCTGATTCCAAAGAATATTGTGTTAGTTATTGAAAATGTTTACTATATTATTGCCCGTATTAAATGCTATTTCATTAATGTTAGGTTTGTTGTTTTTTTTAGACAAATCGCTTCATAAATTTGTAGGCGATTCAATGTAAATTGCGTTGATAATTAGTACGAAATGATTCCCGGTGTTACATAATGGAGAGATTGTCTATAACTTATGTACATTAGAGCAGAAATATAAAAATATGTGTCATTCTGAATCATGAACATATTGTAGCAAGATGGGGATTATCCTGAGTGTTGCGAGAACTACTATTAGAAAAATAAGGAAGAAGAAATAAGAGATAGTAAAGGTTTTTAAAAAAGTGATGAGAAAAAACGGTTGTGATTTTGACTGGAAGTTTCGGGTGTTGACCAGAACCGGAAGTCACGTGGTGACGTGGAACGACGAAGAAAAATACCGGCCTCTTTTTGCTTTCGGACGCGTAGGGTACGGACCGGACCTCTGGTCCCAGTTGTGGGATCACAGTAAATTAACAGTGACCTCTCTCTCTTTCTCTCTGCCTTTCCTCCTCTCCGACACAGCCCACAATACGAGCCTAGAAATAAGAGCTAAGCAGCTTGTGACGATATATTTCTCGCGTTGTACTTTTTTTATTGACAATATGACCGCCACGTGCTGAACACCTTTTTAGTGTCGTGAATTTAGAGGCACGTTGACAAGACCCGCCATACAACATGTATCGCTATTAGAACGTTACGTATATCCGTTGTGGTATCGTGAATATAGCGATACCGCAACGTTACAATATACCCGTAAAATGACAGGGCTTGGTCGCAGTGATTCGTGAGAACAGGAAGTAGACTTGGTATTTACGAATATCTTATTATACGGGAGATTGTGTGTTTTTCTATCTGTAACCGAAATTATATTATTACTCCAGTCACAATACACTTAGTTACTAACGTCATATCCTCCATGATTAAAAAAAAAAATTAAAACTCAATTAGAAATAAAATTGTTTGACATTATCAATACTGCTGACCCCTTCTACATACTAATAACATGCAATTATATTTATATATACAACAAAATAGTGGTTTACAGTGTGATCAAGAAATCTAATTTGCATATTTATATTTAAAAAATGATTTTGATAAATATGTGCTTAGTATTATTGATTTCTAATTGTTTGGTTTCATCCCGGGGATAAATCTTGAAAGAAATTCATTAACAAGAGGAAATAACTGTAATTCTATTCTTTACTTCCTATTTTAAGAAAATAGTTAAATTATGAAAATTTAGCAATGAAAGACAGGAGTGATGGAATAATAAGCTTCAGTTGTTTGACTTTTCGATTATACCTTCCTCTGTTTCAAATATTTTTTATTTGCATTCTTATTTAGTTGCATTAGCCTGTATAATTCAATATAATATTCTATTACATTAATATTTAGATACTTGCATCCTGGGGTTGCATATATTTGCTAGTGCACCTAATATTCTTTACAAAAATAATAGAATTAATGTAAATGTTTTGAACTATCTTTCTCTTCCCTTTTTTAGTCTTGGCAACAGGCCGAAATAAAGCTGACTGGCTTTTGTAAAATACAGGGTGTGTGGACGTGTTTTTATTTATGGCTTCATCATGCATGCATATGTCACACATACATCAGATACTGTATGTGTTACAAATAAGACTCAGTCTGTTTGAACCTCCGAAACCCTTAGTAAAAAAGAATATTAGGTACACAATTAAATGTAATAGTTATAATCATTGTGCCAGTAGAAGAGAGATTAGATAAAGGTATCATATTAAAACTACTTCGATATACCTTGTTAAACATGATATATTTGGGTTAGAACTTTTGTTCATATTCTGTAAGCTGAAGGAACTTCATAATTTGCACAGAAGAACATACTTAGAATTTATAAAAAACTTTCAAATATCGGATGATTTTCGGATTTTAATAATATTTCAGAATATGTTCAGTAATGAATTACTTTTTTTTAAAGGTTTTCGGATACTCAGGAATATTTTATATGATGATTTAAATTAATCTATTATGTTACAATAGAAAGCTAACATTACCTCATTAATTTCATGTCAAGTGGAGTAAACTGTGTTGGAGATTGAGTATTATGCTGATCAACATATGTGATGTGCTGAGCTAATCTGCAGATTTAATAACACGTTCAAAAATCAATAAAATAATGTTTGACAAAAATTAAAACACATTCAATTTAAATTACTATAGATCAAAAGAAAATCTTCAAATGAAAAACCCCAAAAAGAAACAAATAATTTTGCATCTCTAAGTTTAACGGAAAAATATTGATAACGAACATCATCATCCTTTAGGATAGATAACAAAGATATATAGATATACACAGAGCTACATACATATAAGGGTGGGAAAAAAGTGAGTGTATGTTCAGTTTTCAAAATTCTGACCCCAAAAGTTTCATGTAATTTATTAAAAGAGAAGTTTGGTTTAGTTTGGTTTGTTTTACGGCATATCAACCTCAGTGGGTCATTTCATGCCGGCAAAGTTTTAAATTAAATTCATTCTTTTTATAAACTCATGTTTTTCTATTTAACCGTAACAGATACTACCAGTCCGGGTCAAAGTGGATCATGGAGGATTGGTGGTGAAGGGGTGCTATACATTCCCCAAGCCTCCAAAACTGAAACCTCACTATCAGAGTTTAACGTCATTCGCAGGACATGAAGACCCTCAATACCCATATGATAAAAAGAGTTTAGGCTTGCTATGAGGGCAATGGGGTCAGGACAATCATTTAGGTGCTAGGGCTTGACGTGACCAGCCGATTGATCCGAGGGGGCCTCTCCGACCACCCGTTTAGCACAAGTAAGGGCCAAAGTGGAATGTTGTATGTCATGGACTGCTCAGCCACCTTAAGCATCACGGGTTGCCACCTATGGTCAACAGGTTGCCCCATTGGGGGAGTCTTACTCCTCTGCAGAGGTGCAGTCGGTGTATTCTAACGCCCCAGCCGACAGGGGGGAAAAGAGAAGTGTTCTGTTCCTGGCAAAATACTGATGGCACTGATTATCAAGTAAAATAATGTACGACTCTACAGGACCCTATAAATATATACACAAGTTGAAAACTGAGAAGAAAAGTTTGATAACCAAAACCCAAATAAAAGATGAGTAAATTACTGGATGAAAAAATTCTGGTGAGTGTTTATTGTTATTTTCACCTTTGCTGCTGAGCCTGACATGGCTTTAAGAAGAAAAGATTAAATATATCGATCACTGAAGAATGATAATTATCAGAAGGTACTTGAGCTCATTGTCAGTTTGATACATTTTCAGCAGTACACATTTTGAAATGCGGGAATTCTGGAAAAGTAAATAATTCTTACTTGTCCAATACCACCTGGGGGGGGGGGCTAATTGAATTAATGATTCAGAATTTAATGTTGTTATTGATAACATAGTAATTATTTCCTGCTTGTCAGTTGATCCTTCACCTAATTACATTCAAGTTTCAAAATAGTTTTTCAGAGAACAATGCTGCTAATATCTCTGACTGTTATAAGTTGACAAAGTTGACAAAATATCAGTCCAGCACTTTATCTACCGCACCAAGGTAACTTTATTCATCTACACATATATACATCCAATTAATCCGTTAGAATTAAATAGGTATTCACCTGTAAACATTGATTATATATATATATATATATATATATATATATATATATATATATATATGTACCCTCTAACTGTGAAGATATCTTTCTGTACGCAATAATTGTGACGATATATGTTTGTACCCTATGATTGTGAACATATCTTTCTGTACCGTATATATATATATATATATATATATAGACGGGGCGGCCTAAAGTCGGTATCAGCCAGTCAGCAAGGGAGTATATCCCCTTTTACCTAGCGCTAGACCAAGGAGATTGTTTTGCATCTGAGGTGGAGCGCCACACCTACCACCAGCTCCTTACTTTACCGCACAGATCCCTGTGCTACTCATACACTGAGTTGGCGGGGACCGGTATCAAACTAGGAACCTTGCGGTTTCTAGCCGAACGTTCTACCGACTGAGCTAATATATATATATATATATATATATATATATATGTGTGTGTGTGTGTGTGTGTGTGTGAGTTGTGAATATATATTTCTGTGTCCTGTCAATGTAAATATACTGTTCTGTACACAGTAATTGTGAAGATATATTTCTGTATCCTATATAATAATAAACTTACATTTTAAACTGAGTTTTGCATAAAATAAAGATAGAATGCCGTAAAACGAACCCACAAACCAAGCAGCTAACGGCATTTTCCACTCCGTCGACACACTGTTTAACTTCCTGAAAAATACCGCAAAATCCAATTTTAAAATCCACCTATATGTTAGAATTCAAAGGTCAAGTTATGGAGAGGAGTTTGCTATCCTTCACGGTCCCCATTCACAGGATATGAGCATTGATCGATTTCAGACATATGGAAGAAGCTTACAGTTTATAATCAAATATAATAAATACCGACTATTCCATTGGAGTCAAACGCGCGAATACACACTACACACACACACACATACACACACAATTATATATATATATATATATATATATATATATATATATAGAGAGAGAGAGAGAGAGAGAGAGAGAACATCCCCGTACCAAATAATAACCAATATAAGGTGATGGTGATGGAAAAAACGACCAGGTTATTATAAGAATGTGATGGAAACTGATAATGTACAAAAATGGAAACAAAGAAGGTAACAGGACAAAAAAAAAAAAAAAAATGGTTTTAGAACAATTAAGCACCCACCCCAACAACCAGAGCTGACGGAATTCGAGGATGACCTGTTTGGAATAATAAGAACTATTAAATTCCGGAAAAATTACAATGAATTCCAGAAAAAGATGGCGTCGGACGTTAAGAAGGAAACAAAGTCTATATAAAAGGAAATAAATCAAACAGATATTATGGAGTAAGCGCCGAACATTACAACAAACTTATTACAGAAACAATCACTAAACAAAACAAATCAACAGAAGTGGATTGGGAAAATATAACTAATACTGAGTCAGCTAAAATAACAGCGGTATTAAAAATAAATGATAGGGTGATGAAACTATATAAACAAAACGCCTTCATAAACATAAAAGACCATAAACCGGACTTCCATAATAGGCCCCAATGTAGACTAGTAAACCCAACAAAAACAACGTGAAAAAGATAAGTAAACGGATACTGGTGTCTATATGTGAACATTTAAGAGAAATAACACAAGTCAACCAATGGAAGTTTACAAAAGCTGTGATAAGGTGGTTCAACCAAATAAAGGAAAAAAAAATATGCATTTATAGAATTCGACATGTGTGAATTCTACCGAACGATTAGCAAAAAAATAATGAATGACGCCCTCGAAGAGAATTCATAAAGGAGGAGTACATAAAAATTATTATGCACTATCAAAAAACAATTATATACCACAAGGAAAGGGTATGGGTAAATAAAACTCAAAACGACAATTTCTCAGGCGGGATAGGATCATATGATGGTGAGTGAACTGATTGCAATATTCCGGTTATATAAGCTATCATCGACTTTCGGCAGGAATAATATAGGTTTTCTTTAGGGAGGACAGAATTATGATTTTAAAGAAAGGTCAAACTAGGGCTATGAACTAAGCAAGGAAACAATTAACGCGAATATTCAAAGAATACGATCTAATCATTGAGGTTGAGACAAATTTGCGTATAACAAATTTCCTGGATGTAACATTTGACCTAAACGAAGGAGTATACAGCCCATAGAGAAAGCCAATTAGTGAACCCATATATATATATATAAAACGTCAAATAAACCACCCTCCTGTAGTGATTAGAAATTTGCATAAGTCTATTGAGAATAGACTGTGTGTTAACTCATCAAGTGCCTCAATATTTGATAAAACAAAAAAAAAAGAAGAGGAAAGGGCCTTGAAAGAACAAGGATACAAAGCAGAACTAAAATATGAAACCAGTGAAAACAAAAGAGACAACAGAAACAGGCAGATAAATATTAAATGATTTAAAAAAAAAAACCTTCAACTTGGCAGTGAAAAATAAAATTGCAGGAACTTTCCTCAAACTTGTCGACAAAAACTTCTCTGGGACACCCTGGCTAAAAAAAACCCAACTATTTAATAGGAATAATTTGAAAGTAAGCTACTGCTGCACTAACAATATAAGACAAATAATTAGCGATCACAACAAAAAACTTCTGACGAAAGAAGAGTAAAAGGAAAATAAACTAACCTGTAATTGTAGGTCAAAGCTATTCCCAGTACAGGAAAAGTGTTGGCTAACAGACGTAACCACAGATAAAGCTAAAATGTATATTAAAGCTACCCAGCAACCAATTAAAAAACAGAATTGCACATCACACGTTATTATTCAGGGACAAAAATACTGCTAGAAAACAACACTTGCAAAACATGTGTGGTTATTGAAAGAAAAGCACAAGAGAGAGTCAAAAATGAAATGGAAAATTATTAAGAGAACAGAATCACACAAAGGCATACTGTGCCTTCCCCCCAAAAAAGCAGAATTTATTGACCCAGAGCAGATATTGAACACGCGAGCAGAGTTAACAAACAGATGTAGGCATAAAAATAAACACAAACTCCGCTTAGTAAATTTCGGTGTTACATACGGGTTGAAGGTGGGTGTGTAGCACATCCGCTGCATTGAAAATGGGCACAACCCAACTATAAAATATATAACAATGGTAGAAAAAAATACCCCGAAGATTCGCGCTACAGTGAGAAACTTGAGTCGGTAGATTTTAAACCATTCGATTTTAATCGTCTCTCTCTCTCTCTCTCTCTTATATATATATATATTATATATATATATATATATATATATATATATGATGGAGTTAGAAAATGTTGTTAATGATTTAGAGGCATAGAAGAATATGGTGAGGAGTAAAAAAAAAAAGACACAAACTAAAGTGATGAACATTGTGTTCATAATCTTCTTTATTTCTACTAATATTTCGGGTACCTTATCCTTTGTCAAAGGTGTTTGTAGACTAACAGTTCATGTCTTCTCTTTTAATTATCTGAGTTCTTTTATATGAGGCTACGAGTCGGCCGTGTGGTCAATTTGCTGGTTGTCTTTGATGTTGTTTGTTGTGTTTTTCCGTCTCGAGGAATTCATGACTCTCGTGAATATGTCAGGAGTGGGAGAGAAAGGGTTTTCTTCTGCTCTAGCTGTTTGCTTTGGTTGAAATGCTATGTGGATAGTGGGGATTAGTGGAAGTATTTGTATGCGTTCAACGTGCCAAGATCAGTGTTTAAGCCCTTTTTTTGTGAGCTAAACTTAATTATCCATTAGTTCTCTTTTTGCTTGCGTATTTGAGTTAATGGAAGATCTAGCAGAATGCATTTAATGTTGTTTTAATATGTGTCCTGGTTTGTTAAACAACAACATCGTCATTGATTTTAGATAACATATTCTAACCAGTAGGCTGCTTTTTACCGGTAGTATAATATCTATCTAATCACATAATAAGGTGAATCTGATCCCTTGAACCATATGTGAATACAGGTAATATGGTAAGCACATGATTTGATAATGTTACTTTATGCATTATATTGCTGAATAATAATATAATTATAAAAAGGTGCGTTGTAATAAAAAGAATTGTTGGGTCTGAACTGCAAGGAAACTGAATTTTGATTCTAATATGAAACATTCGACACATATTGAGTGTTAGCAGTGTGGGAATTTTGAAATGTTCTTGATAATGTAAGGGTCAATGTTAGATTGTGCTTAGGGCATCAGTTGGCTTCATTCCGGCTTTCTTTTCTAGTTCATGCAGAGTCTTGTTGAATCAAATTGTTGAATCAAATTATTGAATCAAATTGAGTCAAATTGTTGAATCAGGATCATTCGACGGATTTAGAATTTAACCTTTATTCATTCTCTATCAACGTGAGGGATTCCCTTGCATGGACATTAAAATGGGGGGGGGGAAATGCAAGGTTGCTTTTAGAAATACGATCTCTGACAAAGGCTTGATGTTACCATAACCGGAAGTTTTTTTTTTCTGTCGTAATAAATCAGTGTGTGGAATCAGATACATTTGGTCATATTTTGTTGAAATTCGTCTTCATATTACGTCTTATTGTTTTAATTCCTTGTCTGGCTGAAATTAAATTGTGCAAGGTAAACAATTTTATATTTAATATATATATATATATATATATATATATATATATATATATATATGTGTGTGTGTGTGTGTGTGTGTGTGTGTATGTGTGTGTGTGTGTCCGTGTGTCTGTGTTTGTGTGTGTGTGTGCGAAGAGAATACAGTGGAAGTGGTCTTGCCAGCATTGAAGTATGTGTAGGTGAGACAATTCCAGCACTCGGAGAATACACTAAAACGATCAAAAAAAGACTAATTGCAGCACTTAGAAAAAACAAATGCAACATGGACGAGCACAAATATAGCAAAAACAAGAAAACAGAAATGGGAAGAAAAATACCTATGTGGATACTTCAACTGACAAACTGAATAAACAGCAAATAAGCACAAAGAGAGTACAATACTAGGCCCGACTGGGTGGGAAAATTGATCCACTAGGAATTGTGAGAGAAATTAATTTTTCTCCATGCAAGGAATCAATATAAGCACACACCAGAATTTGTCCTTAAAAATGAGACGCAAAAAGTTATCTGAGACTTTAAGATAAGGACGGATCAACTACTCACGGCTAGGAGACCATACTTAGTGTTAAAACAATTGTCATCTCGGGGATTTCACCGTCCTGGTGGATTACACAGTGAAAGTGAAAGAAACTGGAAACATAGGAAAATATTTGAACCTTGCCAGAGAATTGAGAACATTGTGGAACATGAATGTAAAGGCCGTACCAATTGTAATTGGTATTCTTGGAAGGTTCCCCAAGAGTCTAGAAAAGAGGCTAGGTGAACTGGAAATCAAGAAAAAATCGAGACCATCAATACCACAGCATTGTTAAGATCGGCTAAAATACTCAGAAAATTCTTGGATACCTGACAAGACTTGCAGTCATTCAGCTTCCAACAATCCACCGGCTAAGGCGCGTGTGAAAAACTCTAATAGAGGGAAATAATAATAAGAATAATCCTTATTCAATGATTATAACTTACGTTAACTATTTCTGCATGCAGTTAAATGATTTTAAATCTGCTTATCTAATATTAATAGTTCTATTGATATATTCCTATATTCTATTGGAAATTTTCTGCAGTTGGTAAATGGATTGGGAATCGCTTTGGAGGAAAAGTTTAGAGGGTAAAGTTCAATCTTATTGTTATATTTCTTGGTATAATTGTATTCCTATCAGGAAGGACAAAATCTCATCTATACTGACATTCTTTATATGATGGAATTCATAGATGGGATTCTTACACGTACTACCACTCCGAATCAATGTGGAACTGGACATTTATTGTCATACCAGTACCTCCAGTTGTTTTCTGGTTGTTCTAAGGCCTCTGTCGAGAATACAGTCGAAATATCTTAAGTCCTGTCAACATGTTGGAACCAGTTGGGTCTATCAATTTAAATCGATCATTACAAAAACATTCTTTACTTAAGTTAAATAGAAGAGAATGTTTTGATATATCAAATTATAACTCCCTAAATATTTAATGTTTGTATCTAAACCCTTCCTCTCAATGTCAATCTAAGGAATTATCTATTAATCTATATCTCCGTGCTTTATATTTGGTCCTGGATATGAATCTAAATTGTAACTCCATTTCTGGAGTTCTATTACTCCCAGATCTCCAATGACCTGAAGTGTTAGTACGTTTTAGGGTTAGAACTTTGGGTCAAATAAATATAATTAATCGTATTAAATTTCAATAGGAGTCTGTGCAAAACAAAAAGAAAACACTTCGCAAATAGAAAAAATATTAACATATCCCTAACATGGAGGAATTAAATAAATGGTCTGACAAGTTAATATCTATCAATCAATCTATTTTAGAATAAATACCCGACATATATGCAAGTAGAGTGATACCTTAACTATGTGTGCCCCAACAAACGAGTTTTGCTAGTTACAAGCAGTCACTTAGTTTATTCTTTCTTTGTACTGAGAGCTAACATTTTTGATACGAGAGAGCTGCAGATACGCTTATGTTAATAAATTTGCTAAAAACATTTAAGTTTCCAAATTTATTGCGCCAAAGAAAAATAAACTGTTCATAAAATTAAAAACTATTATAACACAATTATTTACCTTGTATTGTATGATGTTTTATATAATACTGCATTGTTTTTCTCATTAAAAAAAAAGTAACAAAAGAAATCCGGTTGTCTTGGAGTTGGAATGGATTAATGGCATTTCAGTTTATTTTAATGGGGAAAAATTGATTTGATATACGTGGAAACTGAGTTACGAGCGGAATGAATTGAACTTGTAAGTCCATGTCTCGCTGTATATAAGAGATACATGAATAACAAAATATAAAGACTAAGCGTATGGGGTAAATCTAATTCTTTGACACTTAAAAGACACAGAAGCGTGAAACCTAATGAATTGTAATAACTTTCTGAAGGGTTTATTATTCGGTGGACAAAAAAAGAAAAAAAAAGAAACTGATGTTTATGTCAATATATTCCACTGAGGTCAGAACATATAAAACGATTCAATTGAAACTAAAAAGCGTATCAGACTACAGGACGCACACAAAGACGTGAATTAAGTATGTTGAAAGAGCAAATGTCATTTTGTCCTCCAGCTCTTAAAAACGGCGAAAACCATCGTCTGCAACAGACAAAAAATTCTAACCATGAAATATTTTTCTTCTTGTTATCTGAATGAGGAATATAAAATATTTATGGCTTGGATAAAAATAGTCAGAATTCATTTTCTTTTATTCTTTTTAATTTTCTTTCTTTGCCCATTATAATTCAAAATATTGATTATAGCATATTTATCTAGTTCGGGTGAAAAAGTTAACATCAAGTCACGACCTAAATGCCATATAAGAACGGAGGTGTGAATTATGTAATAGATCTGTTAATTAATTTCACACATTCATCTCAAAGAATATTAACAGGACTTGAAGATGTTGCATGCATTTACCTAATCGGGAGTACAAATAGAAGGGGACATATAGATATTGTAGGAGACAAATCATGTAGGGCGCAAATAATTAATGGAGGACAAATAATGAAGCGGGAAGTAGGGGAACAATTAATGTAGTGAGCTAGTAAGTGTGCGGATACAAATAATGTAGTGAATAAATTATTTAGGGAGAAAATAATGCAGGGGCACAATTTACCCCCTACATTATTTATTTGAGTCCCTTTTATTTGTAAATAATGCGGGTGGCATATAAATAATATAAGAGCAAAATAGAGGGACAAATACATAATGAAGGAATGCAAATGATGTTAAGGTGCTAATAAATTATGGGGGAGAAATAGGGGGAACAAAAAATAATTCATGTGATAAATATTCTAGGGGGTTATTAGGGGCCGGGTTAACTCAGTCGGTAGAGTGTTCGGCTAGAAACCACAAGGTTCCTAGTTCGATACCGGTCCTCGCCAACTCAGCGTATGAGTAGCACAGGGATCTGTGCGGTAAAGTAAGGAGCTGATGGTAGGTGTGGCGCTCCACCTCAGATGCTAAAACAATCTCCTTGGTCTAGCACTATTGAAAAGGGGATGGACTCCCTTGCTGACTGGCTGATACTAACTTTAGGCCACCCCGTCGACTTTACTTTACTTTTATTAAGGTTTGTATCAATTAATGTTGTAGGAATTTAAAATTATGTTTCTTTTCCTATTGTCAGAAAATTCCATTTCCGCTCACAGTTAACTATGGAGACAAAAGGTGCATGTGCATAGGCGCGGATGAATAGATAAAATTCCACCAAATTCTAAGTTCCAATATTTTTCTTAGATGTAAGAATGATTTTGAAAAATATTTAACTTAAGAAATTTGAACGAATAATTGCTGTTCCGAAGAACATTGCTGTTACAAGGAGACTGTGTGTGTGTGTGTGTGTGTGTGTGTGTGTTTGAGAGAGAGAGAGAGAGAGAGAGAGGGAGAGAGAGAGAGGGGGGGACAAAGAAAAATAGAGAGAGTATGTGATGTATGGGGTCGGAAATTAATCGTATTGCTTGAAGATAAATGAACGCACTCTTGATGGCAATAAGCTACAGGCTGTAACTCTTACGTAATTTCAGGTGTAATTTCAGGAAGGACGTTCATCACTGACCACGTAAACATGAACACAAATGCACACACACACGCACATACACACGCAAACCTCGGTTGGATTTCTTCCACAGGGATCTTTACGATTTTACAGGCATGTTTTTGTGTTGATCCTCATAAACTAATCAACGATTTGAAGTTAAATGTTGTAAAACAGTTTTCTTTCATGTTTCATTACACTTATTGACTGTAATTATCAGTAAATGCCGTATTAAAGTTTCATTAATTGCTCCAATATTAATATGAACATTATTACGAAGGCAATGAGCGTTTTGGATTTGGATTCAAAAGGTTTTATTAATTTTGCTTTCAGTTCTTTACTGCTTCTTATTTTTAAATGCCTTGTGATTAAGTACCTTTCGTTAAGAGTATTTATTCAGAAACAACACAGGAAATTAAATAACAGAATGGTGATGATAAGGCTGTTGTTAAAATGTTCATGAAATTGCAGCGTTTTAAGTATGTGTTTCGATTTACGTTGCCGGATTGCTTAATTTCAGCGCGAAACAAAGATTGTAATTATACAGCAGCAAACCGGCTAATTCTAATTATGTGGCAAATGATCTGCTTTGAAAATACAATTACTTGAGAATCAAGAAAGCTGGGGTCGGTAGAAGATATGAAAGAATGCTCTATTGATTAATAAGGGTGGATGAATTAGCAACAGTGATTTTGTATTGACTTCATTTGAAAGTTCAAGTGAAAATTTTACAATCAAATTACAGGAATGAAAATACTACCATGATTTTGCATTAAATTAATCATAACATTTTGATTAGCAATCTTTATTTATTGACTTTGTATTTTTCTATGTCACATATACACACAACCACACACCTTTTCTTTCCCCCCTCCACGTTCTCTCTTTCTCTTTCTCTTTCTCTTCCTTTCTCTCCCACTCTCTCTCTCTATACACACACACACACATATATATATATATATATATATATTATGATAATGGTACACGGTAATAACCTACTCGAGTTTCATCATAAGGATCTTCAGGGTTTAATCCATTGGATTAATCAAGGTATCTTGAATAATCCAGTGGATTTAACCCTGAAGATCCTTATGGTGAATCTCGAGTAGGTTATTACCGTATACCATTATCATAATAAATTTGCACTACCAACATATTAAGCACTTTATATTTGTTATATCACTGCCTTATTATGAATCTTGCATCAACTAACCATTGTGACCTGTTTCACCGGTAAGTCACCTTTTCCACAAATACCATATATATATATATATATATATATATATATATATATTCGATAAAAATGGAATTACCTATATATTAAACTAATGTCCATAACTAAAAGAAAGCGTAGAAAAATGTAGTATAATTATAATTAAAGACCCTTGGAAATAAAGTATTATGGGTTTATTTTTATTGTTTTTTTTGTTCCTTATCGGCAATTAACTTACTACGATTAAGGTTGCATAAAACTGCCGAAATATTTTGTGTTCTTTATACTCCAAATAGATAAGATCATCATAGATAACCACCAAAGACGTATGTGCAATGATATTGGAGTCACGTGGTAGCTGTACTATTCTCATTTACAACCGTTAACATTTGATGTCAACATTAGCTGAAAAACACACGCATTGAAATAATGCCATGATAACACAAAAATCTATTGAATTTAACACTAGGAAAATAAGTCTCACCAATTAAACAGCGACAAGCCTGAAATTTGATGAGAATTTAAGATTAGTATTTGCACAATTGATCAAAACTTATTAGATAAAAACCATATGAATCATTCATTAGAATAGACATTCAGGCCCATGTGACAATTATATCCCATAGAAGGATTTCTTACGATTCGTATGGTCAATTTAGGGCTGTAGTAGAAAGCAGCTTCATAGTGTCGATCCCTTGTGGCATAAACTTTGATCCTTTCTTGAGGTAGAAAGATGTACTATCAGTTTTAGTTCAATTTTATGGATCTGTTCTCAAAGCTGTTGATCTGTACTCAAAGTAGGAGTTGTATCAGAGATTATCCTTCTTGAAGTAGAAAGAAGTTGTATTATCCTTTTCTATTTATCTCTCTTTCTAGCGAGTATTATTAGGGCTATTTATCAACGCCTTTAAATAGTAAATTAAATATATGTTTGGGTGTTTTTGATTGACCGATTCAGCAACCGCTCTTTTGGTGCAGTCTAAAAATATAAGCCGTGTTCATTAGTAAATATTATACCTAATATACTCCAACAAATGTATTATTGATGGCCCGCTAGAGCATCCTCAGAGTGCGACGCCGATCGACCCAAAGCAATTTAGACCAGAACAGGTAAAATCGCAAGAATTTGAAAACGTCACAACTTTTGATTTCTTTCAAGTTGACTTGTAAACACAAACAATGTTTTATAGAGAATTTCACTGCTGATGAATTTATAAATTTTAGCAAAATCCTTTTGTGGCTTGTTTACTATGGGACCACTAGTGAATTTTAGATTTCCGAAAGAGCTCTAGACAACTTGCCGTAAATCTTCGAGGTGTATATTTGCATGACATTTATTGATTAAAAACACCAGAACGAACGATTGCCCCACGGGCATCTTCATTTTATCAAATACGTACCTCTTTACAAAAAGTTTGGACACCTCTGCATTGGAGAGTAAACGTGGTGAGACTATCTCAAAGCGAATAAACTACCTGCAAATATTCGTTCGGCAAATTTGTTTAGGTCGTTAGTTGGTTGGTTGATTTATTTCACGGCATGTCAACTCTTAGTAATAGGATTATTAGGAAGTATGATGTACCTATCAGAGACGTTATTACTGTTATGTTGTGTGTCATTGTTTGGAGATGTGATATTATTATTTTTACTTTTACTATGTATTTTAAATGACTTTTTTCTGGCACGGTGTATGAAATTTAAGGGGTATTAAATTTAAGGGTGTATGAAATTTAAGGGGTACTAAATTTAAGGGTGTATGAAATTTAAGGGGTACTGATAAAATAAATAGAAACTTAAGTATGATTGGTATAAAAACTGTCACTCACTCCACAAAAACAGTGAAAAACACTCTACAAAATGAAAATAACCCTAAATATACATATTCTGAAGCTGGAGTCAATACTATTGACTGTTTAAAATGTAACAAGAAATATGTAGGGGAGACTTCCAGATCCTTAACTAAACTTATATCGGAACACAAATATCATATTAAACGTGGTTTTCAAAACAATGCATTAGCTAAACACATCTTTGATCTCAATCATACTTTTGATTTCAAAGGTGCCAAAATATTATCCCACATACATGATAAAACACTACGTAGAATTATGGAATCTTGTGTTATTCTTACCCATAATACCATACCCCAAAGACAAGATTTCTTTAATATATCCCCTTATTTAGCGACACTTGTAGTCAGAAACCATACAATCCCCTTCACATAACTTTTTCCGTTATTTACTTCCCATTAAAATAAAATTTAGGTTTATTGTTTTTATTTATAAATATAATCTTTTTCGTTTTATTTGATTTGAATTCGGTTATGAAAATAAAAACCTTACATTAGATCCAAATGCTTCACATTATCTAAAATAATAACAAATTGCGTCCATAACTTTTTTACTTTATATATAAAAAACAAAATATAATAAATAATTAATCATTTATGAAATACAGAACATAAAAAAAATAATTAATCATAAACATTCCTTTTCTAAAAATCTTTTGAATTCCAACCGTCACATTTTTTTTTATACCCATCCCCTTTCGCGTAAGTTAATTCGTCTTGTTTCTAACATCTCAAAATCCGCCACAATTGGTGAGTTCACTGACAAAAAAGGTATACATATCAGCATGACCGATAAAAATATGGCGCGAATGCCCACATTGGTGAATAATGTAACAACTTTCGTTCGTTTTTGCAGAATTAGGGTTTTTGTTTTTGTGAACTGATTTGACATTTTCTCCGACCCTAACACCACGGAGTGAATGAGCTCTGATGATGATTTTTGTAAAATCAAAATATTGATCAGTATCAGCTATGATTATATTATAAATTGTTTTCCTTTTAACACCATTGTGTGATGTTTTCATTCTACCTTTTCATACTCATACTGTCGGATTCATTTCCTTTCTTTTAAATTATATATATATATATATATTATATATATATATATATGTGTGTGTGTGTGTGTGTGTGTGTGTGTGTGTGTGTGTGTGTGTGTGTGTAATGTTTTTTCAATTAGAAATATGTTATTAATTGAATGGATTCTACTTAAAGATGTTCGATCAAAAATGTAAAATTTTTATTTACCTTTTAAACAAATAAAAATTCTCTTCAATAAAATAAAAAAAAAGAATTTGCATTTAATATGGTAGGAGACATTAATTTTCTTTTGGTTTAAGTCTTTTCATTTTCATTTTTAATTTAAAAAAATAAGATGCAATTCGTCACTTATTTATTTACTAAATTTTACATAATACAAAAAAAATTAGAGAATTATTTTCAATTTAAATACGGTTTTTAAAATTTTATGCAATTATTTAATATAATTACACTATATATATATATATATATATATATATTATATATATATATATATATATATATATAAACCTGAGTTAATGAGTTTCAAAAAGAAAGGCGACATCTCCACACTCGACGGTAAGCCTCTTAAGTTTGTAGAACAATTTTCATGCCTAGGTAGTAATATCTCACCTACAGAAAGTGTTGTTAATACACGAATAGAAAAGGCATGATCAGCCGCAAACAAATTATCAGTCATATGGAAATCCGATCTCACTGACAAGTTAAAGCGACATTTCTTCCACGCTGTTGTTATATCAGTACTGCTGTATGGCAGCACCACTTGGACCCTAAAGAAGCGCCTTGAGAATAAGCTAGATGGGAGCTGCACAAGAATACTACGTGCGGTCTTGAACAAGTCGTGGAAACAGCACCCCAAAAGGAAGCAGCTGTATGGCTACCTGCCTCCCATCTCATAAACCATCCGAGTGAGACGGACTAGACATGCAAGACACTGTTGGAGAAGCAAGAACGAGTTCATAAGTGACGTACTTCTGTGGAAGCCAACACATGGACCTGCTAATGAGGGCCGCCCAGCAGGGACCTACATTGACCAACTATACGAGGATGCTGGTTGCTGCATAGAAGACCTCTCACAGGCAATGAATGATAGGGAAGGTTGTCATGGATATCCGTGCTGCTTGCGCGACATGATGATGATGATATATATATTAAATGTTTTTTTCACTTTGAAATATGATATTACTTGAATAAATTCTTCTTCGAAATATTTGGCGTCTGTCTTCTCGAAAAGTGTAAACAAATGCAAAACAGTTTATGTTAGCCACTGATCATAAAATAATCATGTTATTTATTTTAAAATTAGATATACAAATAAATACTAATGCAAAATAGCACGCAAGAGATGATATCATTAGATTACGTATAAAATGCATTACATGTTAATACATTTCACGGAAAGACCCCAAAACTTTAAGACACCTCCGGTGAGCTTACTTCGGGAGTTTGCGTAATCTAATGCTATGTCCGCATAAAATGCGATTTTAATGATATTATCTCTTGCCCGTTATTCTGCATTTGTACCAGAACCAGTACATTCAACATTCTTTTTTTTTAAAGTATGTTTCAATTTTTTTTTTTCCATAATAGTTTCATATTCGATCGGCTACGAATAAATAATGTTATTTTTAAAATTATTTATTGAATTTTACATATTAAAAGAATAAATTAATAAAAATAAAATTAAATAATTATTTTAAATTTAAATACTGTATTTATTTAATTTTTTTTTCAAATATCAGTACAACAAATCGCCTCATTTATGTCTGATTTTTTCTAAAAAAATAGTTAATTATTGAATTAATATTTCTTATTATATCGTTATATGTGATGTCATTTCTTCCACCCTGACGGAAACAAAAGATTGCCCCCTCCCCGCGACCAGGCCGGATTAACAAAAGGTTTGTTTTTACGTGGGGATTTTCGTGGGGCATCTTGCGAGGATCGAACTTTTACTTTTTTCTATTATTTTTCTCCTCTACCCGGCTTCTAGTATATATAGAGAGAGATCCAAGAAATATATGTTAGTTTATATATTTTATAATTTCAATTCTACTCTCTCTAAAATGGTTTATTATCTTAATTCGTACGAGTTTCTTAAACGAGCCGTTGATTGTACAGGGTCTTTATCATTTTGATCTACTTTTAACTGATTTCTTAGGTTGATCCTTGTGACCTTACTCGTATTTTTTTTACTTGTCGACAAATTTCAGAGTATTTTTTTTGTCTCATCTGGAATTCATCCTCGGGGATTTCGATCTTGACCAATTTTAATTCTACCAATTCTCTTTTCCACTGTGATAACGTATAATTCGATTGTACCTTAACAAAGAAATAGAATTGACGATGTACAATAGTTTTTAGATTATGTGAACATTCTGGCCAGCAGATAAAATCTTTGTAGCCAGCAAAGATAATAACATAAAGATAGAGAAATATTCGCATCTTTTTTTACATAGACGAAAATTGCAACATAGGCAAATTAAATTAGTCCCGATGATATTCTGAAGACGACGAATTCTCCCAAAAATTGTTTGTGAAAGTGATTCAGTAAATACTTGATACGTCAGACAAGAATGGTGCAGTAAGCGAGAAAAAGTATCTTACAGATAATATCTCCACTCGTTTCAGGACAAAAATGAGCTGCTCAGTGTAAGACAATAATCTACGTCTTTTGTCGAATTTCCAGATCAGTCATGTTGGTTGGAACTGTAGAATAGACCGAATGCACCTGTGCAGCGTGGTAAGACCCCCATCTATTGTCCGTGGGTGGCTGATTATCCTCCACTTTGGTTACACGGGTGGTCGGAGAGGCCTTCTTTGTTCAATCGGCTAATGACGCCAATCCCTACACCTGCACGATATTGCCGACCCTATTACTCACATGACAAACCCCTAACCTTTTTTATCATGTATGTACTAGAATGTGGTGACTGGCGGTCTTAGTGCCCTGGGTATCACGTTAAACTGCAGCATGTGGTGAAGATCCAATTCTGGAGCTCAAGTGTGAAGTACCCCTTCATTGCCATGATTCCAGGTCCAGAGTGGTAGTACCTGTTAGGGTGCCAACTATGGGTTAGATAAAAAAAATTGTATTTAAAAAATGTGTTTAAAACATGAGTTTTAAAAATAAATACCTAACAAGAATTAAAAAAAAACATCTTCGTCATTAGATAACACAAGGGTTGACATACTATGACACTCAAACAACCTTGAAACTACAAGCTAGAAAATCCAGTTCTGAAAATTAGAGGCTCGCAGCGTACGCCTTCATTTGTTTAACTTTCAAGTCTACCCAGTGTTGCAGAATATGTTAAGGTCCCATATAAGGGTCAGATATGTTTATATATTCTAAAGATTATTCGTTTTCGATTGGACCGTGTGCCAAATAAAAGCTCTTAAGCAGCTACGACAAAAATAGTTATATGAGAGTACAATACACGCGATACCCTAACCTCTAAGCATAAATTAACTCTAGACGAGTTGACATCACTTGGTTTCAGTTGATAACTATTAGGAAAGAGATGATGTGGATAATAATGATATACGTATGCATTTACCCAGCACTTTTACTATGTCCAGAATGCGACACAAAATCAATTTGAAAGCGGAGTACAATTGATTTGAATACATCTACGTTTTCCACTTGTTTCCATACAGAAGCAAAAGACCACAGTCTATCTTACTATTTACCCATAAATGGCGTAAGATGACGTGTATAAAAACATTTCCGAAACACATTGATACAAGGCAAAAAAAACTCGTACAGAATTTTGGGTATCTGAGCCCAACTTTTTTTAATGATAACCGTTAATCGTACGCTTTAGAAACAAGTATTGAACAGATGGAAACAATATGTATTTAAAACCGTTTTGATCCTATATCATATGATATCATATTTAACGATATCTATCCATCTATATATCTATCTATCTATGTTTATTTGTTCATGGGAATAT
>CM042139.1:140538979-140590587 GCA_023376005.1 Doryteuthis pealeii | reverse complement strand
TAACCTTTTTTATCATGTATGTACTAGAATGTGGTGACTGGCGGTCTTAGTGCCCTGGGTATCACGTTAAACTGCAGCATGTGGTGAAGACCAATTCTGAGCTCAAGTGTGAAGTACCCTTCATTGCCATGATTCCAGGTCCAGAGTGGTAGTACCTGTTAGGGTGCCAACTATGGGTTAGATAAAAAAATTGTATTTAAAAAATGTGTTTAAAACATGAGTTTTAAAAATAAATACCTAACAGAATTAAAAAAAAACATCTTCGTCATTAGATAACACAAGGGTTGACATACTATGACACTCAAACAACCTTGAAACTACAAGCTAGAAAATCCAGTTCTGAAAATTAGAGGCTCGCAGCGTACGCCTTCATTTGTTTAACTTTCAAGTCTACCCAGTGTTGCAGAATATGTTAAGGTCCATATAAGGGTCAGATATGTTTATATATTCTAAAGATTATTCGTTTTCGATTGGACCGTGTGCCAAATAAAAGCTCTTAAGCAGCTACGACAAAAATAGTTATATGAGAGTACAATACACGCGATACCCTAACCTCTAAGCATAAATTAACTCTAGACGAGTTGACATCACTTGGTTTCAGTTGATAACTATTAGGAAAGAGATGATGTGGATAATAATGATATACGTATGCATTTACCCAGCACTTTTACTATGTCCAGAATGCGACACAAAATCAATTTGAAAGCGGAGTACAATTGATTTGAATACATCTACGTTTTCCACTTGTTTCCATACAGAAGCAAAAGACCACAGTCTATCTTACTATTTACCCATAAATGGCGTAAGATGACGTGTATAAAAACATTTCCGAAACACATTGATACAAGGCAAAAAAAACTCGTACAGAATTTTGGGTATCTGAGCCCAACTTTTTTTAATGATAACCGTTAATCGTACGCTTTAGAAACAAGTATTGAACAGATGGAAACAATATGTATTTAAAACCGTTTTGATCCTATATCATATGATATCATATTTAACGATATCTATCCATCTATATATCTATCTATCTATGTTTATTTGTTCATGGGAATATGGATGTAGATATGTTTACGGAGAAAACTAAATGCATTACGACATTCAATGTTGGCCGTAGATACATTCATATATATATATATATATATATATATATTATATATGAAGAGGAGAGAGAGAGAGAGAGAGAGAGAGAGAGAGAGAGAGAGAGAGAGAGATTTACAACCATACATAATTAAGCATGTGTTGTTAAAAGTAGAGTGAAAGAAAGATGAGCTTGAAATTATTTTTAATGCCCAGTCAGTAGGGATTACAATATGGTGACTGCATCGACTGCATCGACTGCATAGGAGTAAGATACCCTTCAAAAAGGCGATGGTGCTGGGTAAAAACATAAACTGTATCTGATGGTTTAGCGCCGGATCTGGAAGTCCTGGAGATCCTGGAAAATATAGAGAACCCCTTTAATGCTATTCATTCCAGATTCACTCTGTCCCGGAGTGGTATTACCATTTATGGTTATATCTTTGGGTCAAATACACCGGTTGAAAGATTATTTTTATTCGATAGTAACGCGTGTAAAGGACATGTCAAGAAGCAACAACACAGAAAAAAGGAAAATGTGTGAAATAAAACTATTAATTCCAAATAGAGGTGTGAAGTGACGACCGAAATCAACCACGATAATCATTGTCGTCGATACAACCATGCAAATGTTCTCTAGTTCAACGTAAATATTCACTGGTTTCTAGTTAAACGCAAATGTTCACTGGTCTCTAGTCCGACGTAAATGCTCACTTGTCTCTAGTCCAATGCAATGTTCACTGGGTTTTTTTGTGTTTTTTTTTTGTCCCGGCACCTCCCTTTTCTGGTTAGGAAAATGAAACAAAAACTGCCGGGTGGTGTAGGGATGTAGGCCTTAAATTATAGTTGACACACCATTGCACTCACCTTGATCTTACATACGGGTCAATTACACTTAGCGCTTCCCGACTTGTGCGAAATTTGAATCTGCACAAATACAATCTCGAAGCACGGAAGTGTGATTTTCTTAAATTAAATTAATCTCTTTCGGACCACGCCCTTCGTGCATGCCAGACCTGGAAGAACGCGTTTCGCTCTTGGATGTAAGTAATCTTCTCGTCTACATAAAATAAATGTATCTATTGTTATATGGTTTCTTGTTTGTCCTCTCATTCCCCAGATATGGGTTAAATAGTATTACTACTCTTCTTTTACAAAAATAGATTTGGCATTAAATAATTCACTAAGGTTCATATGCCATTAAACAAATAAACATAATTAATAACCAACAAAATCCAAGAAGGAACAATTTCTAGAAATTATTCCAAACGAATATGTCGCCAATCCCGTTGTGAATTAACTTAAAAACTTTTGTGTTTACTGATTAATTATTTTTCTTATCTCAATATTTACTTGACTTTGCATTCCTTCAAATGGAATCCATAAATTTCACTTTCTAACTTTTGAGAATACGCTTCTAGTCTAGTTGGACATTTGGTGCTATTCCTCAGACATTTGGTCGGCATTTGTAATTTGTCAGATACAATTACATCCATTCGTCGGATTATTTTAGATGATAAACGCTCAAAGACATGTCTTGTTAAGTGTCGTCATGATGATTACAATATTTCGCAATTTTCTTTTACACTCAGTCGGATCGTCTTGGGATATTCCCTCAAGAGAGGTGTTACATGATCGTCAGACACCGTCGTACGCCAGTAGCCTATCTGACATGTTCAATTGCCAGCATTAGACATGACGCCTGAGGACTTTAATTTGATCTATTCATATTCATCTTAAGCGCTTTTGTCCGTGGATTACGTCCCAATTGACGCAATTGTGTTTGAAAGAAGACATTTTATTCATTCTCAAAATCTATACTGCTGCGTTTCTTTCTGCTTCGTCGCATTGCACATATATCATTAGCTAATGTTATCTACATGTTAGTAGTTTATGGAACATGTGATATCTCGGGTAGGAGTTTTTAAACGGATCAAACTTTCATCCGTTTTATTAATTATATAAACTGTTATGACTAGAATTATCGGCATGGTGTTAGTTGCTTTAGTCTGTGGAGAATATATTTTAAAATATTGTAGCACTTTAAAGTTTAAATGTTAGGCGAGAAGCACTTAAAAGAGTAAGGACGAAAAATACGAATGCATGAATCTCAAGTGACTATATCTAACACCTTAGAGAAATGAATAAAAATATAATGTCAAGCACTAATTACTCGATAAAGTGAAGAAAGGAAAAACAATTTTCATATACCAATAATAAATAATCTATATATAAAATAAATAGTCTCTATGTCTGTATGTATGTATATATGTGTCTTTGTTTGTACAACCACCAAGCGCGCATCTATTTTTTAAAGAAGAATTTGTGAAAACGAGCAAAGACCATAGTTCAATAAAATCCACAATCATGTTGTTGTTTTATTACCCCTCATTTTCCATAAAATAGGCTAAATAAAATATGAGGTTAAAAATGAATCATTTATTATTATTTTTAAATTGATTAAAACAATGATTAATAAATAAATCAATGAGGGATGAAATATGATAAAAATCCTGATAAATAGAAACGAATAACACTAAAAATAAACAGTCTAATAACAAGAATAAAAATGGATTAAACATAATTAATTAGATGATTAATGTATATATAGATATAGATAAAATATTTATTTTTAACCTTTTAAATCCCAGGAAGCTCTGTAAATGATAGATATTAATATAACAATATTTTCTTTTCTATAAAAACCAAGTGTGATGATGTTAATATCGTTACAATTGTTCACAACTAAAGTACACAATAATGTTAATAATAACCGTCGGTGACCCTCTGAATATGCTAACTATAGACCCTTAACCTACAAAAAAGGTTTTCTGTGTATGGCACTACACTGTATCTGAATTTGAGGTTCCCCTTCGGGAGATCTAGAGAGTGCCAAGTACCCCTTTGTTGCTACTACTACCAGGTACACTCTGACAAGAGTGCTTGTACATGTTTGGTACTTAAGTTCAAATAGATCTCTTAAAAATATTAGTATTTGATAAGACCATCTATAAAAACACTCTTAAGAAACAACTACACAGAAAATGTAAATATTAACGTAAAATGAACATGATTCCCTAATATCTAGGCATAAAATAACCCTAGACGGTTTGGCATGCCGTTAAAATCAATAGATTAATCAAAAGCACATAATAATTAGTCCATTTTCTGCATATTTCTATAATGGTAAAGAAATTTGGACATAATTTAGACATTAAAATCATTATCATTTCAGCCTCTATATCGGACAGGGGATGTGATGTCGTCATTAATCGATTTACTATCTACAGATCATTCTACTCAAAATATAATTTTAAAGTTCAATTATAATTTCAATTTGAAGTTTAAAAAAGAAAGAAGAGAGAGAGAGAGAGAGAGAGAGAGAGAGAGAGAGAGAGAGAGAGAGAGAGAGAGAGAGAGAGAGAGCTTCTTTTTTCTCTAACGGCATATTAACCACTCCTGGATTATCTAATGCTGAAATATTATTAATTGTAGATGTTTAATCATAATAACTATTTATATTTTCAACGTACCATTGCGATCCTTTTCCAAATTGGCCTTTTCTAAATTTGCCTTTAATAACCATTTGTCTGTGCACAATAATTTATTCTTCTAGAAAATAGATGCATTAGATAAGGTATCAAATATGAATTTTTTCGACCTTTATGGACAAAAACGCTCTGTAACTGACTGCAAAAGAAAACAAAAATAAAAAACAAAACAACAACAACACATCCAGTATAAACGATGGTAGCACATTATTCACATTGGAATCTGAAAGCCACAACGGTGTACTTAATGGGTAGAACGTCTGAGAATTATTTTAAAATTCAAAAAAGAAATGGACATGAGAAGTTGACATCGAAATTTTTAAAAAAAATGTTTGGTCTGGTATCTTGGTTTGCTATCTTATTTAATGGCTTATCAACATTTATGGGTTATCTAATGCCCAATCACTACTTGTAGAAGAAGAGTTTGTGGTAATATTTATGTTGTATACTGGAACATGAAATGTTCGATATACTAGTACATCCAATAAAGGGTTTGCGCTAACAAGAAAATAGTTTGCAAAAAAATGCTAAGAAATCAGGTCGTTAGTTGACGCTTCTCATAACGAGCTGCCAACTGTTCTAAACAACAGGACACAAATAGTCTTGGATTAGTTCATTTACTGTCTAAGGTTAGTTTGGATATGAAAGTTCCGACATTGGACAAGGGTCTGAGAGTGATCGTAATAGCGCGACTTGAGTTCAAATTTGCTTACTAAGATGTTGCAGCCCAGCACGTTAGTAAATAACCGGATTTATGAAGGAATTAATTAACTAACATTCTTCACGTTTTACAGAGGTATTCTCGGTTAACTAAAAGCATACTTCGTAAATGTACTATAACAAAACAATTTACTCTATGGTTTGCTTTCATTGTTTAATGACATATCAACTTCCGTGGATTGAGTTAAAATTCGCTTACTAAGATGTTGCAGCCCAGCACGTTAGTAAATAACCGGATTTAACTAAAAGTTAACTAAAAGCATACTTCGTAAATGTACTATAACAAAACAATTTACTCTATGGTTTGCTTTCATTGTTTAATGACATATCAAGTTTAGTGGATTATTTAATGCAAAATCCTTCTTTGTAGAAGGTACTACTTATATAATAGCCTTATGGTGATAGATTCCAGATCGCTTCCAAGGGTATTAGTTTGAAAGCTAACGTAATGATATGACTGAAGTTCAAACTCATGTACTAAGATGTCACAGTCTAGCACGTTAGACACTATGCAAAGGGGTCTCCCCCAACATTTACTCTAAGTGTCATATTTCTTTTACTCATTTGTCTATAGAAACCAACCTCGTTGGTACTTAATTATCTAAGTAAAACATATCAAACTTCTTTGATCAAATCCAAGCTAGCATACTACAATGACGCAGTCCTGAGTGTTAGTCACGACGCCACACTGGACTCCCTCTTCAATCAATAGTTGGATTGAATGTATTTAATGCTAAAGGACTATTTTGATGAAAATTAATGTTTTATTCGTTATTAATTTCGTTCTTAGTAAATACAAATACAGCGTGTATACTTTTGGGGCACAGGCCGCATTTTGAAGAAAATTAATGTTTCATTCACAGTTAATTTCTGTCTTGGTAAACATAGTCTTAGCATTGATACTTTTTGAACTCAGGTCGGATTTTTAAGAAAAGTAATGATTCATTCATTGTTAATTTCTATCTCAATAAATGCAACTTCAGTAGAATTAATAATCAGAAGGGAAAACAAGATGGCCGCTCAATATTCACAAAGCGAGTATGGAATTATAAAGACAATGGAACCCTTTACAATATAGAATGGAAAATATTGGACCAACCCAGACCATATGTCAGTGGCCCCAAGAGATGTGCTCTATACTTTACTGTAAAATTCCGTATCCTCCAGGCGCTAGCTTCATCGTACAAACAGCTAAATGATAGATCGTCAGTATTCCGTGCTTGTCCACATAGAAAAAGTACTTATTATACTCTAAGACTAGAGAAACAATGACACAAGATCTACCACCTTAAACGAAAAATATTTCCAAGTGTTAAAAGACTTTGATTGCATAGCTTACAATATATATATATATATATATATATATATATATATATATATTATAGTGTGCTATATTAATAAGTAAATAGCGCTCAATGGATATAGTATATATATATCTAAGTTTGGGTAGTAACCAAGCGCCGTTGATTTCATATCCATGCTACCCAACTTTTGCTCCCATGAGTTAGTCTTTTGAAATCAAAATGTTTAATGTTATTTATCTAGAAATTACGAGCATACACCGATTTGACAAATATTAATGTAAACTGTCTCATTTTCTTTCTTCGGGAATTTAACTTTACTTGAGTTTGAAAGGCTAGGTAATTTAATCTTCAAAATCTGTCATCCAGTCAATAATGACATATTTGGAATGCACCTATGCAATTTCCCTTATGCCAAATCGAGTGAATTGGATTCAAGTGTTTGATTTCATCCTAAACCCTGGGATGGAAATAAATAGAACTGAAATACTAAATAACATGAATTTGATTCGCACAGATAAATACATATGACATTCTGAATTTAAAGTATTGACACCAAACTGGAGGGAATATTTTTTAAATCAGTCACTTCCCCCCCTCTCTCTCTCTCTCTCTCCTCTCTCTCTCTCTCCCTCCCTATCTCTCTCTCTCTCTTATATATATACACATATATATATATGCTCCCAAATTCGGTAGAGCTTTCTAGGCGCGACTTAAATTAACTTTCACTATCAGAATAAAGCAATGGTCGTCTATTGTTTACTTATTTACAGACTGGATCTCTCTAGTGATCATAAAATATATAAACAAATATATGTATTTAATAGTTTAAACAATGTCCCTTAACGGCGGCTGTCAAATGGTCAAGAGGGTAACGAATCGGGTTTCGCTTTGGTCAGAGTTAGTTGTCAAGCCACATTGAAGAGACGTGAAACGTCGAAACACGGTTTCTGTTCATGACTTATATATATATATATATATATATATATATATATATATATATATATATATATATATATATATATATTGCCTGTAGGTGGATTACCAGGTTAGTTGGTATTTGGCTGATTCTAAGTTAGACCATTTTTCCAACAACAGAGTGTTAGAGTGCATGGGAATGATATTGTTAGTGAATTTTAATTAATGTACATAGGTACTACTATCCTTTTTAATAGGATTGGACAAAATTAGGGAACTGAAATTAAAAATATTAAATTATATTTTTAGATAAATGTCTGTGTATGTGTATTTATGCATATATATATATGTATATATATAAATATATATATATATATATATATATATATGATTTGAAAATTTGCTTTTTGGAGTATTGTTAAGTAAAGTATATTATTGTTTATATTTTTGAAGGCAATTACAATGCGTATATCGTATAAAATTCGATAATTATTGAAAATAATCATGACAAGTAAACTTGAAAATAACGCGCGCGACGTGATCCACGTCGCCCGCGTTATTTGCCGACTTAACTTGATTAGAATTATTATTTTCAATAATTATCGAATTTTATACGATATACGCATTGTAATTGCCTTTAAAAATATAAACAATATGTATATATATATATATATATATATATATATATATATATATATACATATATATGCGTATATATATATATATGCATAGTTATATCTACATATGTATATGTTTATGCATGTATGGGTATAGGTGTATATATGTGTATATGTGTGTATGTTCTTTATGTGTGTAAATATCAAACATCTGAACGGTTTTTGCTTTTTAAAGCCGGATATGTCAATCATAGGAAATCTCATCAGGGACAATTGATGCACACTTCAGGAACAAACAATGTGTCTTGTGCAATCTGTAACAAAGTTTTTAAGTCGGCTTCTGGTATAAAGAGACATATGGTGGTACATAAGCATCAAATTTTATCATCTGATCCATCCGATTCAGTGGGAAGGACTTCTTTCCTATGTCATATTTGCATCAAACCCTGTGGATCTCCAGCGAGAGGAAAGGTTCTTGTGTTGGGGTTAGAGGATTTTGAGGGACGGTAGTGATCTGTAAAGAATATGCTATTGCTATGTGTGTATGCACGTGTTATATATATATAATATATATATATATATATATATATATATATATATATATATATATACAAAGATATGTGGATGTGCATATGCGTATATATGTATGCCTTTATTTATAGACAGGAAATTTCATCTATTGATATTTTACCTTAATGCTTAACTTATTTTAATTGATAGTTTAATCTATTGTTAAATCTAAATTATATTGCGATTCATGAGGGTTTTTTGTGGGGGAGATGTAAAACACCTGGAAAGAAATGGTTCTCTGAAAATGACAGCAGGATAACAAAAAATTAAAAATTCAAGAGATGGTAGTGCACGATGTCCGATCCTTTAAAAAGAGAATTTATTTATTGAGTGGACAACCATATTGACCTCCATTACCACAAACTGCTTAATTGATCCGTAGTCGTAAACGCCGCTACTAAGGCGATGAGAACAACTGACACCAAAACTTCAGAATTTCCCAGAAAAAGATATATATATATATATAAAACCCCATGGATTTCTGTTTAATATGTTTAATAAAGTTAGCAGTTTGATGAAACACATAGGTATACATACTTACCTGTGGGTAGAAATGGATTTATAACCGCCCAATTTTCTTTTCTTTACCACACGCACGCACACACACACACACACACACACACACACACACACACACACACACACACACACACACACACACACACACACACACACACACACACAGACACACAAACAGACACACACACACACACACACACACATATATATATCTCACTTTGTTTACAAAGTTTGAGAACTCTAGGTGAAGGTCATTTCCCCTTAGAAATATAGCGATTAAATAGCCTGCTATACTTGGCGACTGACTCTGGATGGCAAGCGTAAGTTCGTTCGCGTCTCGAACCCAGCCAGAGGCAGCTGCTAAAAATCGTATAACTATACTGATGAGAGGTGATACCTCGAAACACGTGTCTATAGTTTACCCTATTACCCTCTCTCTCTCTCTCTATATATATATATATATATATATATATATATATATATATATATATATATATATATTCAAGTCAACTTGGTTTGAAAATCGCATAGACGAGAAACTGTCAGAAACACCAAGTACCGTTTACTTGATTTGATGACTACAATACCCTTATGCATGTTCTATCAATGATATTGAGAATTATACATTTATTAATATGGCACACTATATTGTCAATATATATATATATATATATATATATATATATATATATATATGTCAATATATATATATATATATACATATATATATATATATATATATATATATATATATATATATATATGTGTGTGTGTGTGTGTGTGTGTATAAACGGAGTGAGAATGAACTTGGAAGCTCTTCCTTAGAAGTGCATATATATATATATATATATATATATATATATATATATATATGTGTGTGTGTGTGTGTGTGTGTGTGTGTGTGTATGCACGATAGATCACACATGAACAGACACAAGTAGATACAAATACACACAAATGCACCTTCTTATTTTGGTTTATGCTATACGTGATTCTACATCAGCAAGTTTTTATCATAATTCTTACTCATAATATGAGCTGAAATGTTTAATTCATATAATATTTATCTCTGGGATTAATATTCACGACTAATATATATTATTGACAAGGAAATAGGTCGGATTAAAATGATGGGGAAAAGTAAATGCTTTATTCATTATGAGACTCACATATTTATTCAACTCACCACAGGAAATAAGATAGAAAGTCAACGTCCGACACATTCACAGTATATTGACCTCGATTTCTCAAATGATAGAACACAGATCATAAAATCTCCACATTACAATTAACAAAGATAATCTTTTTGTTTAAATAACAAAACCTCTAGAGATCAATCAGTTTTATAATTTCCAAAACAGAATACACAAACATTATATATTTTAAATTGTATGCGCTTTGTATGTGTCAGTTTTTGTGTAGCAAAGTGGTGTCAGTTGAGGACTGCCTGTACAGAAACCTGCACGTTTACACAATTCAATTTGGAAATGAAACGCTGTACTGCTTGGTATTCATGCTCCAAAACGAAGATTTGGGTTTCAATATCAAAAGAGTGCAGATGATTTGAAATGAGTTGAATGATTCTGATGGCGATTACGAAGGTACGACAGCTCGGAAGAATAATTCCGTTCATTTTGATAAAAAGAGAACTCCCGAATGTGTTTGTTAGATCCTGGGCATGATTCACAACTATCCCAGCAATGATTTGAATAAATCTAATTTATAGTAATTAAAGATATTTCCATATATTTTAGTAAAAATATCTGATAAAGTGAGAAGTCAGTGTTATTTTACTTTTTCCTTAGTTTAGCCTACAATTCATCAATCGTCACCAATCTGTCTGTATGTCTGTCTTTCTCTCACTCTCATTCCCTATCTCTCTCTCCCCTCTCTCTCTCTCTCTCTCTCTCTCTCTCTCTATATATATATATATATATATATATATATATATATATGTATATATATACCGATTCAGTCTCGAAAGACTATGATAAAGTGCCGCTGAAGTTGCAGCGCCTCCTGTGACTGTGAAGTCCGATGTTTGAAAAAACATTCTCGACCACAGATTTTGCATTTGAAGGTTATCCCTGTAGATGATGATGTTCCGATGCTTTGTTGCCGTTGCTTTTTTCTGGACCTCTGAGCGTCATGATTTTGTATCAGGGTGACTTCTGACACATACAGTCCTCTATGGAGATTCTGCCGCCACCGAGGGCGGTCTTGAGCCAAATTTTCCCAGCTGGAAGGGACAATGCCAAAGCACCTGAGATCATTTTTGCAGACATCCTTGAATCACAGCTGGGGGCGACCAATCTGTCTTTTATCAGACGTAAGCTCTCCATAGAGGATGTCTTTCCGGATTCGTCCATCATCCATCCGACGTACATGACCCAACCATTGGAGACGACGTTGTCTCAGTAGAGAGTACAGGCTGGGGAGTTGAGCTCTCTCTCTAGGACTGTGGTGTTAGTGATCCTGTCCCTCCACGTGATGCCCAGTACACGTCTAAGGCAACAAAGGTAGAAGTTATATAGCCGCCGATCTTGTACCTTTGTACGGATAGTGAGCTTGCTGTTGTCCCACGCTCTTGCTATGAGCTTCCCAAAAGTTGAGGCAGCTTTTCCGATCCGGCAACTGAGTTCAGTATAAAGTGATGGGTTGTCTGTGATGGTGGATCCAAGGTAGTCGAAGGTGATTACGGCTTCCAGGGTATAGCTGTTGATGGTTTCTTTATACTAATGACCAGGCTGAAGTCCTGGCTAGGCTTGGGTAGAATGGTCCATGAGTGTTTGCAGGTCTTCCTGGGAGTGTTCTACCACTACTGCATCATCAGCAAATAGCATGTCCCGAATGACAAATTGCTTGACCTTTGTTTTGGCTTTTAGACGGCTGAGATTCAACAGATTTCCATCTGTCCTTGTGTGAAGGTAGACCCCTTCTGTTGTTTTAACAAAAGCCTGGCACAGAAGGAGGGAAAAGAAGATCCCAAACATGTCTTGTGGGATAACCCCTTCACTCCAGCATCGGCAGAGGAGCTTGTGGAGTTTTTCCAGGAGAACAGGCTTCCCACTCTTAAGGATTTCAGCTCTGATTCCGTCACTGCCAGGTGATTTGCCACAATTTAGTCTGTCAATGGCAATGCAAAGTTCTTCAGTTGTAGGTTCCTTATCTAGCTCTTCTTCTACTGTTTGTCTCTCTAACATGACGTAGAGCTGCATCAGAAACGGTGTTGTCGCTGGCGTAGAGTTCTGAGTAATGTTCTACCCAGCGATCAAGTTGTTTAGATCGATCTTTTATGATTTCTCCTGAGGCTGATTTCAGAGGAGCGATTTTGCGATGTGATGGTCCAAGCGCCTTTTTTATGCCGTCGTACATGCCTTTGATATTACCAGACTCAGCAGCTGATTGAATGCTGCTACAAAGCTGTAGCCAGTAACTGTTAGCACAGCGACGTGCAGTTTGTTGTAGCTTCTTACTTGAAGCTCTAAGGGCATGTAAATTCTTGTCATTCGTCACAGATTTGTAATTAATGAAAGCTATATTTTTTTCTTCCAAGATTGGTGTCAATACAGAGTCATTGGCTTCGAATCAATCATTTGACCTACGCACTCTTTTGCCAAAAACTGCCAGGGCTGTGTTATGGATGGTGGTCCGTAGGCCATCCCAATATTGCTGGGCAGAGCAGCACTGTGGTAGGTGATGGAGAGACTCTTCTAGGGCACAGAGGAAGGCAACAGCTTTGGTTGGGTCAGCTGCTTTGGCACTATCCACACGAGGGGTCCATTTGACTCTGTCGAAAATTTTCATTTGCAGTTTCACTCTACAGCAGACGAGGGAGTTGTCCAAGTCACAGTCTGCGCGGTGAAAGGTACGGGTTTGGAGGTCACTTTTGAGGTCGGAACGCCGCGTTATGATCAGGTCCAACTGGTGCCAGTGGCCTGATCGTGGGTGTCCCCAGGAAACTTTGTGACGAGGTTTGGACTGAACATATGAGTTGGTGATGCATAGATTGTCGTATGTGCAGAACTCAAGGAGACTTTGTCCATTCTCATTACTTCTACCAATGCCATGATAACCCAAGCAAGATGGCCAGGAATCGTGGTCAGCACCAACTCCCGCATTAAAGACACCAAGAAGGTAAAGTTGATTTCGTTTGAGGAGATCTTTTACAATCAACTCAAGCTCATCATAAAATTTGTCCTTTGTTTCTTGAGGGGCGCTAAGTGTTGGAGCGTATACACTAACCAGGTGGACAGGTCCTATCGAAGAGTTCAGGCGGAGGGTCCAAATTCTCTCTGAGCCACCTGTAGGTGGTATTATTGCTCCCAGTAAATTGTTCCTGACTGCAAAGCCAACTCCATGCTCTCTGGTTTCACCAGGAGGTTTCCCTTGCCAGAAAAAGGTGTAGTCTCTTTCTTTCAATGAGCCTGACGAGAGAAGTCGGGTTTCTTGAAGAGTAGAGATGTCAACTTCTCTCTTCAAGAGTTCTTTATTGATGACTGCAGTTTTGCAGGCATCTCTTATATCCATTTTGGCGTTGACAGTTTGTCCGGGTGTCATTGTCCTAACATTCCAGCACCCGAGGCGTAATGTAAGAGTCTTAGTTTTGTTCGTTTTGTTTGGTGCATATGTTTGCAACCCGCTTGTTAGGATAAATCCCTTAGCTACACGCACCCAATGAAGTAGGCAGGTTGTGGCGGGACAGCACCTAATTGACTGATGGCTGCCCAGCTTGAGGTGGGCGGTAGCTGTTCAGTGATATGATGACATCTCTCCCACCAACGGAGGTCGCCCCTAGCGCCCAAGTCTACGCCAAACGAGAAAGGGCTTATCACCTGTAACTGCATATATATATATATATATATATATATATATATATATATATATATATGCGTGTGTGTTTATTTCTATTTTCTTTTTTTTTCTTAAATTAATTTATTGTTTAATATACATTGAGCTCTCTTAGGGATTTATAAAAATCCTTGTATGAGTATATATAATTGCACCTACAATAGTATACAGTATGATTGTACAGTGAGATTTCGATGATCCCAAATAAAATCATCCCTTACTTAGCAGTCATTATGATTATCTTACGCACACACGCTCGCGCGCACACACACACACACACACGCACACACACACACATATATATATATATATATATATATATATATATATATATGTGTGTGTGTGATAAACACGCTCATACACATGCATTTGTGTTAGGTAATTACATTTATACATATATGTATGTTTTCACCCCTTTTACAAGTGTAAATTCCTTATATATGAGTGTTGATATGTGAATTTTCTGTAGATGAATATACATAATCATATTTTCTCCTAATTAATAAATGTGATGACGTACAAATGTTCCCTCTCACTTCGAACCTACCTAATTATGTTATCTGCATTCCGTTAATTGCACTACACTGCTTCCTATAAGGCTCAGCAGGGTCTTATTAATATTCTTCTCTCTTGGCTAGAGCAAGTTAAATCCGTTGTCATTAACCGATGCCAAATTACGTCGTAATTCTACTATATAAACATAGCTTTTCAACATTTAATGTCGCCTTTGCCCAAGTCCTATTTCTTCGTCAATACAGTTCACTGGTTGATGCCCAGAAAATCAAATTCAAACCATTATTATTTCCTGAAGTGAGAATAATATCCACACTTGACCTCGCTTTTCTAGCACAGTTTCTCATGATAAACATTTCAGATCAGTACGTATGCCACGGGTATGATGTGACAGAAGAGCGCAGATATAGAGTATCAAGCAAGGATCGAACTCGCTATTCAGTAGTGGGTATTTACCCATCTGTTCACCACGGATAAGTGGTGACAGAACATGTTCTCGTTATTTAGTAGTAATGAATCTACGAGAAAGGTTTGCTAAGCATTGCAAAACGATGGAGTGCCCTTTTTACTTAACCCGTTTACCGCGGGTAGGACGTGACTCTAATCACAAGTATCCGGCGATGATCGAACTCAATATTAAGTAGTAAGGGATCTTCGAATCTGGCTTATTAACCATTACACCATGATGGGACACCCATTTTTAACATACCCATTTGCTAAGAGTACGGGGCATTCCGACAGTATCAAACGCTATATTCAGTAGTCATGGATCTCAGAGATTAGCGTGATAACCATTACACCATGAAGGGAAACCCTCAGCATTAACGAATTTAGTGTATGAATGTGTGTATCCAATGAATTCGAGAAAAGTTGGTTTGAATTCAGAGATTTTTCTTCTCGTAGACTGGTTACCTAACTAATGCTAAATAGCACAATATGCTCAAGTAGCAGTTTGAGGAATAGATGGACTCATACCTTTACCTATAAAACGCAAAAATATTCGTCCAAGATTCGAATTCGGGTTGCAAATTCCATTTCATACGACGATAACCGTTATAAAAATACGCCTTTATATAAAATTTGGAGGTACTGTTGTTTAATGATTATCATTGTAGGCTGTTTGTATTTGACAGAGGTATTCGTCCAACTATTCTCCCTCCAGCTATGGGTAAATAGGTAGAGTAGGCTCTTTAATCGTGCTTAGGTAAACAGCCTAGGAAAAGGAAAACTCTGAATTCAAACCTGTTAGACTCCGCTTAAGAAATTGACCTTGTTTCACACCCTACTTATTAGGAGAGGTTGCGTATATATATATATATATATATATATATATATATAGGAATTAATGTTTGTGGTTGCGCATGCGCGTATATATGTATGTGTTACTCCGTGTTTTCTGATGGGATATAATAATTGCTGGTTACATGCTTCTTCTATCTTATCGAGCCGCCAGCTTGACTTCTATCAGCTGAGAGTTGATTTACTTCCTTGCTAATTCTCTGCTGGGCTGAGCTGATCATTGTCTTAATTATTTAACAACCACAAGATCTTGTTTATTCTTGATCAAGTTTTATTAGCCCATATTGATTATTCCGCCAAAGGGAAGAGACAGACCCGGAACTAACAATACGTCTACACTCTCTCAAAGATGGGTAGAATCGAACTCTAAACTATGCGCACGTTTCTGTCACGTCGAGTTTTCAAGGAATCAAAAGGTTATAACCGTCACCATTAATTTTCGCGGACTCCCTGATTTTAAAGTTAACAGACCTCAATTTATATATTCCTTGCTGCAGGTCTGTTCACATTTCATCACCTCTCATGAATTGTAACAAATTTGTTGGAATCTTTCGTGATATAAGGTGTGCTACAATTCCCCACCTAAATTTATAGATTGGGCGAGGTCACGTGGTGTATTCCTCCAGCCAATCAACAACCATAATGCGTGGCTGATTCACTACTTAAACACCGATACTTTCATGGTCCACTTGCAAACCATTGACAAAGGAACTTACAATACTGAGGATTCTTTATAAGAGGATTACCACGGATTTCCGCTGAACAAGCACTCTTGCTTAAAAATTAAAGAATGGCCCATAAGATTATAACACAATTGACTTGTATAATTTTACATGATTCATCGTTACAATTAATCTGATTAAATATATGTTTATGTATCATCGGCCATATAAAACATTTCGAACATTTGTATGTACATCAGTATGGACTATATAAATTTAAAAAGTGACGATGTAAAATAATGTATATGCAGATTCATTTAATACACTACATACTATCGATCAGTCGTAGTAATATCACTAAGAAAAATACAGGAAAAAAAACTTATCGCCATTCATCTGTGTGTTTCTAATTTGCATTTAAGCACACAGGTTTAAAGACAGCATTATGTGTGCGTTGGTTTCTCTGTTTGGAGGCTTATCAAATCCAGCAGAATCAATGCGAGTGTCAGATGTTAATTTGAAGTTCATCTATGACGCATGAAAGAAAATCTGATAATAAGTCTGCTGATTCTATCAAGATAATTATTATTATTTCCAATGATAATTAAGTAGAGCAAAATTCCAAGTCAAATTAAATCGTACTTGGTGTAAGTCATTAGCCGAGGATATTGCCGCCATGATGGTGCTAATGGCGGTCTCAGGGTTTAAAAATGACGAGTGACTTTGAACGAACAGGAAGATAAAAAACTGAGATAACTCAGTCCAAAAGAAAATAGGAATTAATTATATAGAATGAGATTCGAATTATCTGAATATTAAGAAAACTTAACAGTTCAGTGGAGATTAACATTTTTTTACCAGACATGTATGCCGAAAAGTGGGACGTTCTTTAAGGAAAAATTGTGATATTGGAAAAAGTACTTTATACCTATTACTTAAGCTTAACATTTATTATCTAGATGTAAATATAATATGAATGATTAATTCATATATCTAAATAATAGATTAAGATAATTTAAAATGAGTTATGTCATTTTGTATATGCAATTCATGTCATTTAAAAAAATGCTTTTTAACTAATCAAGTCATATAACAATTTAATAAAGTTAGCTCGTTCAGCTATGGAATATGGAAATCTAATAGATTGCAATGTAGTTATCGGAATAATAATTAATTATGATAATTTTATTTATGTTCTTATTATCTAAAAGAACTACAATTGTTAAATTACAAAAATAATAATAGTACCATGTACTCGCTTAATTACCTAATTTTAGGAATGTCCCCCACTATCTTAGAGGTACCAGATACGTCATACAATATAACTATTTTTCCTAAATGAAAACATCAGTTCTCGAATCAAATTATTTTTCCAGCAACTCATTTGGGCTTTATATATATATATATATATATATATATATATATATATATATATATATATGTGTGTGTGTGTGTGTGTGTGTGTGTGTGTCCGGCTGATAGCTTTTCACAAAATTAACTTTTCAAGACATTCTTCGAGTTGTTAACAATGTTTCCAACAATAGTTATTACATTTGTAGTTAAAAAAATGCATCAATAAGCATTAATAACAGATTTCAGTACCGAACGTGGATTCCTGAGCAATAATTTGCAAAAACGCCTGACTATCAACATCTGTCAGACATATTTGCTATGGTTACTATAAATCCGTTTTGATTTCAATCACATTCTAGAAAAATCTAATCTGCTTACTCATCGAAACTAATCAGGCACAAATCCATTAGTTCAATTTGTCGTAGTGAGCAAAATTACCCGCAATATCTTGCATTGTTAGCAGAACTAACCAGTAATACAACCGATACAAAAATGAAAACTTGTAATCCTGAGTTAATGTAACTCAATTAGCTCTAAATACTTATGTAAATATATAATAGATATTTAATATTGTTAAAGAAATCGCATTAACAATATTGTTGTATTCAATAGTAGTAATTCATCCTATATTTCGGTTTGTATTAGATAAGAATAACGTTTTTTTAAGCATAATAGAATGACCCGACCTTACTCAAAATACTTTCGAAACGAAAGTAGCAACTGCATCGGGTGGTAGTGAAGTGCAGCGATTTACAGATGTGAGGCCTATTTACCCGTATACTAACTTCCGGTCTGGTGCGTTATCTGCTGGCTCGCGCCTTTACTCTACATGTCTATCCCTCCAATGTTCGCAGGGCAACAACTGAGTTCACCTGATGCGACGACCCAGAGTAGTCGTGTGTCTGCCCACGCATTTCTGAGGAGATATCCATTCACTCAACTACCCCTGGCAGAAGAAGAGTAGGTTTATTGGGAGTGGGTGTGGAGGATTGATATATTTACTAATGTTATTAACCAGATAATTAAAGTAATAGTCTAACTGGAGGTCGAACTGCCTTATTACGATGTCACTGTCTACTAAGTTAACCATTACGCCCAGACTATATCTTTAACAAAATGTGCTTTTTGTATAGTCTTTTTAACCCAAGCAATGTCGGATTCTCCGGCTAATATAGGACTGTTCATTAGAGATCGTTGAAGACTGAATCCGATCCACTCGGGATAATGGTATAAAGTTATATTTTATCTTTAGTTCCTCGTTATCTCTAACGTTCATTTAACCTTCCTGTTATCTGAACTCGTGTTTGACTCCAGGTCCAGCCGTTCGTGACTACCCTTCGTTCGCCCCTGTCTGCCGAATATTCAATTTCTCCAGGCTGCGAAATCAAAAATAATAAATCTGCCAGCCTACTTATATACCAATGATATTAATGTTAAACATAGCCTGATATTATTTGGATTTAAGAAAACGGAGATACTGAGTTCTAAAATTCCTTTTAGATATCACCATCTCTCTTGTAGAGAGACACTTGTCAAATAGATGATCTTGACATAGATTAATAAACCCACGTTTTACAATATCGTCTGATGGTCTCCTTACATCTACTTATTCTCAACAAGCTTATACTCCATTTGATATGTAATTTAAACTCAACGAATTAACTGCGGATAAAGTTCATATAAATATGATTTTGATAGTTACATATTTTGGAATACGACTATACGTTGCTCTGCTATCATTAGACAATGCCCAAGACCAGTGAAAAAAAAATTAATAGAACTTTGAACTACGAAAGATTATTTACAATATACGTAGACATTTTTACTTATCAGATAAGAGAACCATGATTGTCTTATATGTTTACCTGTGTATTTATCGTTCTGTCGTACTAAAGTAAGCGTAGAAATATCAAATGAGTTCATAATAGTTTAGGAATGACAATATTAGCACTGGCGTCTTTTTGGTTGAATACAAGTCAATGCACTTATTGTGTCTGATTGGCTTAAATGTTGGTAAGATAGTGGAACATATAAATAACATGAGGAAACACAACAAATAACTATGCATTCATAAACATGTTCACACTTATGTACTAGGGTGTGTCATCGTGATGTAATGGTTAGCAATCTATTCTCATAGATCCATTACTACTGTTAACTGACTTTGATTTTCGCTGGATGCTCCATATTTGCAACCTTAAATCACATCCAACTGGTAGGAAATGGGTTGCGTAAACATCTTCATAATAGACCCCTTTATTTGGGCGCTTATATCTCTGTGGGGAATATAGTCAACATATTCAAAGCACCAACGGACAGGTCGAAGATATATAATTATGAAGATAGTCTCCCAGATCCCTTACTACTGAATAGCGAGTCCGATTCTCGCTAGATGTCCCAAAGTTGTGTCCTTGTGTCACATCCTAATCGCAGCGAACGGGTTTGGTAAATACCTACTCATTTTTCGAGTCGTTTTGAAAAAAATATTACTCATATAAAATAATCTTAAAGAGACATAAATAATATAGCACTGCTTATTATTGATATTTATATTATATGTTATTTTATTCAAGAGGGACTAATAACATGAATCCTCTTACATATTGCCATGGAAATAATACAATTTGGTCGTGAAAATTTGCTGCTCTAAGAATATAAATAGTTTCCCTGGCCAATTGTCGATTCATTTTTGCCAAGGAGGAACAAGAGCCTCAATATGACTCTTATTAAAGGGTCCTACCGAAATGAATGATCCTTTTTTTAATAATCTTTCCATCGCATTGAGAGTGTACGTTGGTGGTATGACTGTTGAATAAATACCCATTATTCAACGTTGTAGTAATACTACAACGTTGAATACCCATTACTCCATGAAGGGTAGAGGGCATCGCCAGCTCCCCACAAGTGCACTCGACTCGACAATCTACTCTCAGAAGTAGCTGCTGTTCCTATATTTTTGCATGGACACACAAGAATAAGGAGACCAACAAAGTATTATATCGATCAGCTATGTACGGATACTGGATGTTGTGTCGAGGACTTGTCAGGAGCAATGACCGATACTGATGGCGGGTGAGAGATAACCTGAGGAATTCATGCTGTAAGCGCGAGCTACTGCAGCTTCTGCTGATGATGACGGCAATATATGTATATATATATATATATATATATATATATATATGTGTGTGTGTGTGTGTGTGTGTGTGTGTGTGTGTGTGTGTGTGTGCGTACGCTCATTAATTGAATAATACATATTAAATAAATACTGTATGAAAATAATTGGTTTTATCAGTGTTAGAAATATTATTCAAAATGTTCAATTGCTGAAAAACTATATTCAACGATAAACACACACAAACATACACGCACGCACACGAACAAATACAAAAGCACTCATACACATATACATACATATATGATGTGTATATACATACGTAATAGGAATATGCATATGTAACATGTACATACACGTATGTCATTTTATATATATATATATATATATATATATATATATATATATATACGTATTACATATGTACATACATGGACACACACATACACACACACACACATATATATATATATATATATATATATATATATAAAGTGATAAAGATAAATTGTAATAGATTAAGAGAGAGAGAGAGAGAGAGAGAGAGAGAGAGAGAGAGAGAGAGAGAGAGAGAGAGAGAGAGAGTTCATGATATATTCAAAAATCGATATAGATAACGAAAACGGGGCTCTTATTTATACATATTTCAGACAAAGCTTCATTGTTTCGTGTATTCTTCTGTTGTTTTTTGTTGTTGTTTTTTCTTATTTATTTATGAGTAAGAGTCTTTAAACGAGCGTTGCACAAAATATATTAATTAGATGAAAAACTACTCTAAGCCTGAATAAGAGGTTTGAATCAACATCTTCACAATAATTGAATGCCATTAGGATGTACGTTTTTGTTACGTTCCTTTCATTCAACGAATTTGACGATCGTGAGACGATTATCAATACTTTATGACTTCTCTCAACTCCTGTTTTGTATAAATAAGCCTTAGAATTATTTATTTTACTCGCACCTTTTGTCCTTGTGAAATATTTACTCATGCATTACTTCACTGATTGAAAGAACTCGTCGTAGATTCCCTGCCGCCCGCAAATAAATATAAAAATGGATCCGTATTGTTCTGGAAGAGAATTAATAAAGAGACCTAAACGTAAAATAAGATAGAAAATGGAGTAAGTGAAAAGCATAATGGCATTTAGATATGTATATTATTATTCCAGTTCCTGTTGAGTATGTAGGGGTACTTTACATATTATTTCAGTATTAGATTTTATTCTCTTTAAAGAAGATAAATATGAAAAATGATTGTTAGGGAATTTTTTTATCAATCTCTCAAAATCACAAAATATATGTAAACACACACACACACACACACACACACACATATATATATATATATATATATATATACATATATATATATATATATATATATATATATGTATATAATTGATAATTGAATCATATTACAACGACCAGACAACTCGGCAAACACCATTTGCGACATCCGGAGCACTGGACAGCTGTTTCGTGGTCCTTTGGTCTCATCAGCAGTGCATACCACAATCTCCGCCACTAGAGATTGAACCAGTGGACCACAGAGTGAAGAGTGGTATGCACTGCTGATGAGACCAAAGGAGGTCGAAACAGCTGTCCAGTGCTCCGGATGTAGCAAATGGTGTTTGCCGAGTTGTCTGGTCATGGTAATATGATTCAATTATCAATTATATATAAATCCTCTATGAAATTTAATATATATATATATATATATATATATATATATATATTATCCTTATGGTACATGGTAATAACCTACTCGAGTTTCACCATAAGGATCTTCAGGGTAAAATCCATTGGATTAATCAAGATATTGATTAATTGCAGGCGATTTCACGTGTGTATTTTTTCGCGATAAACGGTTGCTTATAGGTCCGCGGTCGAAGAACGCTGATTTAAAATTCAAAAGGAGCGGAAGTTGCATTTTTTTCAAAGGATCAAAATAAAAAAAACATTGTTAGAAATCCGCTTTGTGCTATTGTTTAAATGGTTTATGACAATGATGAGGATTGTCTATATTATTATAGAGTCTGTAGCGATTAAACGTGGTTTTATTAATGTATGTCTAAAGTTATTTATTTTAATTAAAGCCAATAGAATGTGTATATATGTATACATACATGGGGGTGTATTTTTACCATTTCAATGGTCTTATTGTTATACAAAAAATATATAATAATAATAGATTATTACAATTACTTACAGTGGTGGGATATGAGGTTTTGTTAATGTGTGCTTAAATTATTTTTATTTTTATTTATTTTTTTATGTTTTTATTTGATTTAAAAAAATATTCTTATGACGGGCTATATATATATATATATATATATATATATATATATATATATATATATATATATATATATAAAACAGATGAATGTGCATTAAACCGTATTACACTTCATAACACATCTCCAGTCGACTCCGAAAACAAATAAATATTATCATTTACCACAACAAATTAAAACCTTCAATTAAGTAATCTGCAAGACCTCGCTTCTGCAAACTGAAGTAAACCTTAAGAAATGTCACATACGAATTATATTGCCCCTTACAAAAATATTCTTCTCTTATCCTAAACAACGATCGAATTCCTATATCGAAAAGAATACTACTGCCCTATCTAATTGCCTCGCCTGCCACTTGTCAGAACAATACGCTGAGAAATCATCATACCACACATACACCACATGAAACTCCAATACACCAAATTCTTATGTAAAACGCCGGGAAATTATATAAAACTTTTAGTAAACAGAAAAATGAAGATCCAGTCCACAAAAATATTCGTCGAATACGCACAGAGCATACTAAATCTTATCATAATGGAGATTGTGTGTTTTTCTCTCTGTAACCGAAACTATATCACTACTTAAGTCACAATTCGCTTAGTTATTTACGACATATTCTCCATGATTTTATTTTTCATTTAAATCTCAATTATTAATAAAATGGTTTTACATTATTAATACTGTTGCCCATATCTACATACTCGATATTTACCACGTACCCCACATGTACGGGTTAGGCACAAGGCCCTATTAATGTGGGACCACCCACGATCCGAGACTCATGGATGGCGGGTGAAAAAATGCGTTGATCCGGCGGCATTCCCCCTGAAAGGGGCTCCTCAGGCACTGTGCAATAAACCCAGCCCTGTCCCTTTAAATCAAGGGGGCAGGTGTTGCCTGGGGGATGGCTCCCTGGAATCAACTATGTCAGCTTGTAAGGTCCAGCGGCAAAAGCCACCGGAGAGCCCGGCCAAAATCGGAGTTAGATATGATAGACATATCTACATACTCATAAAATGCAACTGTGTTTATATGTACAACAAAATAGCGATTTACAGTGTGAACTGGAAGGCTAATTTGCTTATTGATATTCAAAATTAGTGCAAAGTACTATTGATTTTTTATTGTTTGGTTTTATCTTAATCAATATGAGCAAAAATCTCTTCAATAAATCTTAAAAGAAATCCATTAACAAGATGAAATAACTGTAATTTTATTCTCTACTTCCTATTTTAACTAAATAGTTAAATTGAGAAAATTTAGCAATGAAAGACGGCATTGATGGAAGAGTAAGTTTCAGTTGTTCTATTTTTCGATTATACCCCCTCTGGTTCAAATCTTTTATCTGCATTCTTATTTAGTTTCATAAGCCTTTCTGATTTAAGATAATATTTTATTACATTAAAACTATATTTGCTAATGCATTGAACAATTACAAACTGGCGTCCTCTGAAATTGCCGCATGATGTCAGTTTATTCTTCAGTGATCCAGACCAGCTTGGGTTAAATTTCCCTACCTGTAGGGCTTACAATACGTCGACTGTATCTTCTACAGTGGGTAAGACCCCAAAACAATATAGGTGTATCGAATATACAAATAATCTGAATCAGTTAGCGAGGCTCATGTTCTGGAGGTCTAAGGAGAGTAAAATACTACTTCCTTACCATTACTCCCAGATCCACTTTGACCTGGAGTTGTATTACGATATACGACCCCACTACTGGGTCATATAGATCTGGATGCAAAGTATTTGTATTATATAAAAAGGACTAATATCATATAACCCTATTAAAGATCACAAGAAAGTACAGAAATCTGTAAAAACAAACGCGCGATGTATGCAATTCTCAACCCTAGGCATAAAATAACCTCAGTCTGTTTGAAATACCATTAAAATCAGTCCATCAATCATATCTATTTTAATTAATCATTACTACTTAGTAGTCAGTTCTTTCCTCCGTGTTTGTTACATACACATAGCCTTATGTCAATTTCAGTGAAGCTTATGTATTATCATTGATAGAAAAATAGTAATATGTTTGCAAGTATCCGTCTCAGTTTCTTAGAGCACATACCTACGAATCGCAAAGTTCGATACCGGCCCCGCCAACTCAGCGCATGAGTATCACCGATTGTGTAATCTGATCGGAGCGGTAAAGCGGGGAGCTGACAGTTGATGTGGCGCACTACCTCAACCAAAAATCTCCCTGGTCTAGCGATAGCGAAAAAGGGGATATGTTGTCCGGCTAAATACCGATAATAGACCACTCCGACAACTTTACTTTATATATATATATATATATATATATATATATATATATATATATATATATATAGGTATATGTAAAAACAAAATTTTTTTGGTGATGAAACAAAGAAAATACAGTGCTCAATCACAAATTGTAAGAGCTAATATTTATTTATATTACAAAGTTTTCACAGATCAATTTTAATTGTAAACAGCGACCCAGGTTTCATCTGATACAAAATGTGACATTGAGTAAAGAACTTCAACAAGCACCATGGGATCTTGCTCAGCAGCCTGATGATTGCCCCTTAGCATGAAACCTGGGTCGCTGTTTATAATGAACATTGATCTGTGAAAATTTTGTAAAATAAATATATATATATATATATATATATATATATATATATATAGTCATCCACAGACACGTGTTTCGACTTATCAAGTGTGGCTCTTCAGTGTTGCTAGACATTTGTAAGCTACCTACAAATGTGATTGAAATCCGATCGGTTCAGTGTCAGTCAGACACCATAAGCATTAGGCTATAATCACCTACAGAATGCGAAGGGGATTTTAACTGTTTTAATACACACATCTCTATGTATGTAAAGACCGTCATAGAGTGCTCCATCCCTTTTATAGGAGAGAGTTGCGTTTACGCTTTAGTTGGCGTTCGTCAGCGAAATCAACCCAAAGTGCTCAACCCCAGGGGGATGGGGAGCATAATATATTGATGTTTCTCAAAAGTTCTATATTATTTGAGATGTACAGTGTGTTTCGGAAAAAAAATCATTTCTTAATCAAATAACTTAACCAATTCGTATTCCAATAATCTTAAATTTGACAGCACGTGTAGGAACAATTCATAATTCTATGTTTAATGTTTCAACACCTTTTCTTTAATAGCGAATGTCATCTCTCTACCTGATAGAAGCTCTTGTTTCTAGACGATGAGTCGTGTAAACGTTTTTTTAGATTTTTATTCTGTGTGAGGTTATTTATTGTATTCTGTCTAATCTTGTTGATCAGAGACTGACGACAAGCTACACATGATTCCTCGAGACATTTTTTTTGCAATAGAAGCAAAAAGAATCTCAATTCCTAATTCATTGCACCTGCAATGTAGTATTTTTGTCTTCAATTTCTTTTCTTTTTTTTTTTAGAAAAACTGATTCTTTCCGATTGTGTTAAGTAAGAAAATACAATATTTAGACGTTACATTCTCTTCAGTTTGACTGATCGAGACGACTGATGGCTATTCATAATATAAAGATGACTTTCCTGGGATGATAGTGAAGCGACTGTCTCGAGAGTAAATTGAAACAATGCATACAAATCTACCGCTTCGATTACAATAACGACAACAGGGATGATAATGATATATCTACAGTGACGGGTTGGAATATTATATCATCGCTCTGTGTTGTTTATTTAATTCATCGTTCTGATGTGATGGAGGATATAACTTATACAAAAAGACAAATCCTGGACAAGGCTACAGTTCACATAGTGCTAATACTCTTGGGAAAGGCATGCATTCAACTACCCTTCTTCTAGCTAAGGGTAAATAGTTGGGCGGAGGGTGCTCTTTAACCTTGGTTAGGCAACCAGACTAGGAGAAGGAAAACTCTGAATTCAAACCTGTTAAACTCCTCTTGTAGTGATCTATTTCACTAATTTAATTTCGAGAAGAGAACAATGCATACATATAATTTTCTCGCTATTTAGTGGTTCGAAACCCCACTTCAATTCTAGGAAAAATTCGCTCTATTAAACATTTTCAGTTAGATAATGAATAGACATAGCCTATTATTTGTGTAATGAAGGGGAGTGTAGAATTTAAATTTAACCGTAATTAAACTCATGGAAATTCATTAATAATTCATAGAGTTTGTTGGAGAGGATTTGAACCTAAGTTGACCTAGAATGAGATTCACATTAGTTAATAGAATTACGTGACCAGGAAGCTCCTGGAAGAGTTCAAATAATTGAGAATCGATAAAACAGCCGTGGTGGAGAGACGCATATTTTCGCCCTGTGCTGTTCTACTCTGCATGCGAATTAAAGATAGGATCGAGAACTGAAATTAGGTGTACACCAAAAGAATATATATGCGTGTTCCTGATTATAATAACTATGGTGGAAAGCAGAGTGATACAACACTTGATATGAAGATGTCACCGACACAGATACAATTCAACACGGCCAGGAGATGAGAAGATAATAAGACAGAAGTAGATAGCATATGTAGAAGACATAAGAATAAATAAGGAGGAGTATGCAACAGTAGTTATAAAAAATAAAGCAAGACACTATGGATATATAGATACATCGGAATATATATTCATATACATATGGACGTCTATTATAGGACTATAAATAGCAAGCTCTCTTTTCTCAATTACTAATAAATATTTAGATGATAATACAGGGCACAAGAGAAAAATATTACATATTTTACACTGTAATTTGTGTGGTGCAAGTGAAATTGGGCAAGTAAAAATGTTAGCTCTATTTTACTAATGTTTAACCGATTTACTTTCAGTTAAGATCATGGCTTGAACAGGCTCGCACTATGCATTTGCTGATAAAATGTTTCTTAAAAGACTGTTTAAATTGTAATTGTTATACTGAGACCTTCTTTGTGCTCAGTTCATGTTAGGTAGGAATGATGCTATTTCAAATAGAAAATTGATACGGCTATAGTTTGAATAGCAAAGAAAGTAACTGATCACTGCAGAGAAAATGGGAACACATTATCTATATGGAGCTACCAGTGCCACTTGCAGACATTCACTTGCACTAGAAAGGTAAAAGTTTGAAATTTGGGATATATTTCTGCCAAATCGAGCATCTTACCCAGTGATATGGCTATCACTCTGGCTAACATGCACTTAAAAAATACAAGCTCTCTCTCTCTCTCACACACACACACACTCTCTCTCTCTCTCTCACACACACACACACACACACACACACAGACACAGACACAGACACATAGACACAGACACAGACAGACACACACGCATATATATATATATATATATATATATATATATATGTAGAGAGATAGAGAGAGAGAGAGAGAGATAGAGAGAGAGAGAGAGACTTACACGCATATGCTTACTCCTATGTCTCAATTATTAGCCAACTTTTGATTCGATGTACATTTTACCCCGAGGAATTAATTGTATTGCGAAGAAATGATGCTGAAAAATAAAAATGAGTTTACGAAAGGACTGCCCCTCTTTTTTATTTTTTTTATTTTTTTCATTTTTTGACTAGAGAATAGTTGATGTTCCTGAGTACATATCTATATCGGCTTGGTTCGGCTACGATTGTTCATGAATTTACAACAAAATATACAGGGTGTTCGGGAGAAATTTTCATATGGAAAAAGAAAAAGTGCTTGGTAACTACAAAATTTAATTGATTGTAAAGAGTATGGGATTTATACTACTTTCAACAAGTTTCGCTCAAAATAACCGCCATTAGTGTCGATCACAGCCTCAATCCTGCTCTGGAACCTGGAAGAAGCTGATGTTACAGTTTCCCTGAGAAGGGTCTGAAAAACTACCTTAATTCTGTCGATTAACAGGGCTTTTGTAGTACTGGCATGACAATTGGGGTATTTCTCAACAGCGCCACATACATAATAATCCATGGGGTTAAGATCAGGGGAGTTCGGAGGCCAAACATTGGGGCTGGTGTAGTCGTAAAAATTCACCGACAAACATTTTTGACTTTTCCCAGAGGTGTGGCAGAGAGCCGAATCCTGCTGTCATACATATGGCCTACCATTGGCTACCCTTATTATCCAGGGCTTGACTACAGTGTTTAGCAACTACACGTAGGCATCTAAGGGTCCCCCAATACTTTTCCTGTATATGTTCGTGGTATTCTGCTGTACGAACGCAATCAGATCGTCTATTATGTTGCTTTCTTCTAGCCACAGCCTCGTAGTCTCCATTGCAATTCTCCAGTTCATGCCTGATTGATTTTATAATGTTCAGAGAGCATTGGTCAGCAACCATAATATCCTTATTTTGATGGCTGGCGCAGATCCTCATGAAACAAGTTATTCTCTTCCATGATTCAGGTGGGTTCTAGTCATCAATTCTATGTCATCACGTATAAAGAATGAATGAAGAAGGGTTCAAGTTTTTAAATAATGCGTAGTGTGCCTCAATACCTCCAACCTACGAAGAAAAATAACCAAATACAAATATGTTAAATTTATTCCGAACACCCTGTATATATATATAATATATATATATATATATATATATGTGTGTGTGCGTGTGTGTGTGTGTGTGTGTGTATAGCCGAGTTGTAAATTCATATATATATATATATATATATATATTATATATATATATATATATATATTCTCCTGGAATTAAATGTCATGCCTTGATTTAAGTGAATTAAAATAAGAGGTTTTTGAGGAAACTAATTTTTCATCATGATGGTACAGATTTAGCCCACCCTGTCGGCTGGGGCGTGAGAATGCACCGACTGCACCTCTGCAGGGGGTAAGACTCCCCCAATGGGGCCACCTGTTGGCCGTGGGTGGCGACCCGTGATGCTTAAGGATAGAGCCTAGGTGGATGAGCAGTTCATGACATGCAATACTCCACTTTGGCCCTATCTTGGGCTAGACGGGCGGTCGGAGAGGCCCCCTCCGATCAATCGGCTGGTCACGTCAAGCCCTAGCACCTATATGATTGCCCCAACCCTATTGCCCTTATGGCAAGCCCCAATCCCTTTTTATCATATGGGTGCTAGAAGACGGTGACTGCGGGTCTACATGTCCTGGGTATGACGTTAAACTCTATCTGATGGTGAGGTTCCAGCTTTGGAGGTTTGGGGAATGTGGAGCACCCATTCATCACCATTGCTCCCTGGTCCACTCTGACTCGGAGTGGTAGTACCTGTTAGGGTCCCATCTTTGGGTTAAATAGAAAAATGTTTTTAAAAAAAAATGTATTATCCATTAAGAATTGATTTATTTCAAGACTTTATTGGCATTAAATGACCCACTGAGGTTGATATCCCGTAAAACAAAACGAACCAAACGAACAGATTTAGCCTTGTAAAGACAAAAGGCTGAGAAAATTATATTTGTGAATTTACGATTTATTCAAAATGCCTGCAGTCGAACGAACTGTTGAAATGATATCATTAAAAGAAAATATAAAAGTAAAATAAGATTCACCCATTTTACATGTTTCTGGTACATTTTTGTGTAAAATATTTTCTTAACTTACAAAAAGCGAGATGGGTGTTAATTTTTTCACATATGGATAGCTGGCCAAGTTTCGTAATTAGTTTTGTAATGTAATGATTATTTGAATGACTATCTCGGGCAACTTTATTATCTGTGAATTGATGAACGTTATTGATATTAACTTATATCAACAATGCATTACATCAAATAAGGAAGACTCTTTTATATTTTATTCAATGGAATAACGGAAACAATTTTTAATTGATTATTGAAAAACATTTTGGCACCAGTAAATACGCGGGATAATCGGGCAACTTACTCTAGGTGGTATTCTTCAATAGTAAATATACACTTTTTTAAGTAGTATTTTTTATAAGATATACCTATGCACCTCAATTATTTTTGAGCTGGTTAGCTAATTCAGTGGAGCATTCACCAAGGGATAAAAAATTCCTGGTTCGGTAACGGCCCTCGACAACTCAGTTTGGATAATCTGATCTGGGTGGTAAAGCATTTAGAAGCTGACGGTAGGTGTGGCGATCCAGCTCAGAAAAACAATATTTCTAGTCTATCGAAAAGGGGATGAAAACTCTCGCTGTTTAGCTCATACCGACAAAAGGTCACTCCAAATGCTTTACTTTACTTACTACTTCAAGTAATTGTAGATATACTGCATCAAAATATGGCTGAAAATGAAACATTATTTTCAGAGAACGAAGTTAAATTCAGATTAACTACGTGTCCTGGGTATGACGTTAATCCATATATATAGCAGTGAGGTTCCAATTACGGAGCTCTGAAGAGTTTGGAGTACTCCTTCATAGACATTACTCCCAGTTCCACTCTAAGTTTAAAATCTGTTTAAAAAATGAGTTTTAAAACATTGAATACCCAATAAGAATGAAAAGGAAATCATTTCTGGTGTAAAATAAATCAAGGGTTAAAATACAAACAACCAACCAGATTAAACACAAAATATCAGTAATAGTATGTAACAAAATATTATACTGTTTGTACATATCTCTACAAATATAAACACTTCATTTAATACAAGGTGCTGCAGAAACACCACCCATGTTTAAACTGTCACCTTTGTGGTACATGTGAACTCAGACAAGTAGCAACAAGCCCCATCTAGCTAAGATTTACCATATTTTGTTTGATCAGATAATTCCAATACCGAAGCATATTTATTGGCTGAACGTGAAGTAGATAGCAGTCATATTGTGGATATTTTCAACCTATACAAGTATCAATGTTCTATTATGAACAACATCATTCAGATGGAACATGAAATGAACACGAAACAGTCTCTATGCAGCAATTAGATATTCTCTAGTTAAAACAATAACAAAAAAGTAACAACAGGAAATGCACTGGTGTTCCATCCAAGCCATGCTCTTAACTGTGTGTATATTAAAAAAATCATAAAATATCACCTCTTGTCTATTTTATCTACACTACATAGATGATAGTTTAAGACATGGCAGGTATTTCTGAGGCCCACTGTATTATTATCTAATTTATTAGTAGTAAAAAGTTCATACAGAGACAACCAAAGCTAATATTCTGTGATCACATTTGTATTCAGAACCATACTTTCTCAACCGCAGCGGTGTGAAGCGGAGCCGATGCTTACATTATGACGTCTCTCGCTTAAATAACTAAACTTACTGATTAAGCTCTGGGCTTTCTGTCTCACAATCTGTGTAACCGGAAAGAAGGTCACCCAAAGGTTATTTCACGTCAATCATCTAACCCTGCTGATTTTCAATTTCAACGACTTTGACTTCAAATTTTGACTTTGAATTTACTACGTATTAATTGTAAAAAGAGCAAGCTATTTGTATGTATCTACCCAACCCATCTACACAAACAGGACACGGCATAAGGGCCAAGTTTAAACGGTATTTAACAGGTTTTAATTCAGAATTTTCCTTCATCTAGACTACTTGCCATACCAAGATTAAAGATCATAATCAGCTCTACGTTTACCCATAGTTTGAGCTAGGATAGATGGATACATATATTTTCTAAGTGTATTAGCACTATATGAAATGCAAACAGCCTCGTCGGGGATTTGAACTTGCTTCACGGTATTCATTTCCTACAACGATAACCAGTACACTATGAGTTTGTTTTTTATAGAACTATAATAGGAGTCCCTACATATATAATTATACATTCCATAGTACAGATTCACCAGTCTTAAAAAAAAAAGTTTCTTCAGCAAAAGAACTGTGAACCGGTCCTAACCCTGCTCGTAACTGACTGTAAAAGTAGTCGATAACTTTTATTAGTTGAAAGAACTAATTTCTCAATTTTGATTTAGGACCGATGAAGTCAGGGTTCAATATGTTCACATTAAAATAATGAAGATTCTCATCTTTATATACTTAACTTCACTGGAAAAAAATTGACCTCCGAATGCAAGTTCAATTTACTTGGTAGAATCAAATGTGGATTCAAGCCATTCATAAAAAAATACAACTTCTGTGAAATTTATCTTTATTTCATCTTGCCATCTAACTTGCTTGAAAGCAATTATACATTGGAAATTCAAAAATAATAACATATGCATAAAAACAGAATGTGTAAATATAAATTGTATTAATATTGATATTGTATTGTGTGGTTGGGTATTTGGAAAAGGCAATATACTACAGTAATATATATATATATAATATATATATATATATATATATATATATATATATTAAATATGAATATTCTCTATCGCACCGTTTTACAATTGAAAACACTTTTAAACCACTTACTCATTTAATCTTTCTCTGCTTGAGTCTGTAAGTCTGTTTCTCGCCCACTCTCTCTCTCTATCTATCTATCTCACTCACTTTGTATGTATATATATATGTGTGCGTGTGCGTATTTCTTGTACGCATGTATGTCCGTTTGTGTATTTGTATATAAGTTTTTCACATAAATATTTGTATATATATATATATATATATATATATATATATAATATATATATATATATATATATATATATATAACAGAGTATAAGTTTTTTACATAAATATTTTATAATATACATATATATATATATATATATATACATGTATAACAGAGTATAAATTTTCACATATATATATATATAATATATATATATATATATATATATCAGAGAAGTAGAAAAAGGGAATAACTTGGGCAAGTAGGGGAAGGTTCAGAGGAATAAAATTTATGACGACACATTTATGAGCATTATAATATCGAATAGAAATACTAAAAAAAAACATAAGATTGTGAAATACAAATATCAGATGCAAAAATGAAATGAAATTTTCGGTTTTCATGAATTATATCCCTCTGTCAACATTTGTCCCATAACATGGCATATCTGCACGACTGTTTATGAATTTATATTGAATTTGTTACACACACACACACACACACACACACACGCACACACACACACTCATATATATATATATATATATATATATATATATATATATACATGTAGATAGATATAGATATAGATTTTGATATATATATATATATAATATATATATATATAATATATATATATATATATATACCATTTAGTTATATGTTCAAAATTCTTATTATTATTTTTCATCTTCTTCTTCTCATTATTCTTTTTCACTCCTCTTGAGTCTTTCACATCAGCGTTTATAGTATTTCTCTGGAGTCTGAGTGACAAATCTCCTCAGGTCTCCAGGACTGTTCTGGGTATTCTGGCCGATTGCAGCAATGCAGTAGTCTGGGTGGTCTCAATTCTTCCTCTGATTTTCAGATTCTCCAGTCTTTTTCCAAGTTTTTGGGAACCGTTCAAAGTGCACCAACTACTATTGGTATCACTTTGACCCTCATATTCAACAGCTTTTTCCATTCTCTGGTCCAGGTATTTGTCCATCTTTTCGTTTTCCTTCAACTTCACCCTGTGATCTGCTAGAACCACAGACTCCATGAGTTGACACGTTCTCTTTTTAATTTTCTTTTTATTAATCAACACTAGGTATGGCCTCCTGTCTGGAATAGGATGATCCGTCTTTATCTCGAGGTCCCAGATAATATTATGCGTTTTATTCTCAAGAACTGATTCTGGTTTATGCATATATTATTTTGTTGTATTGTCAAAATTATTTTTTTACATAATTCCCAGTGGATCAACTTTCCAACCGATTCGTGCCTAGTTTTGTATTCCGGTTGTGCTAGTTTGCTACATTCGCTTAATACATGGTTTACAGTCTCATCTCTGTCACCGCAAGGTCTACATTTACTGCTTTGTTGTGTCTTATCAATTTTTGCTTTTATGGAATTTGTTCTTATGGCATATTATTATTATTTGAGTTTTCACATCAGTGTTAGCTGATGGTCTTTCACTGGAGTCTGAGTGACAGCAAGTCTCCTCAGGTCTCCAGGACTTTTCTGAGTATTCTGGCAGATTGCAGCAGTGCAGTGTTCTGAATGGTTTCAATCCTTCCTCTGATATCCAAACTTTCCAAACCCTTTTCTAATCCTTTTGGGACTGTTCCAAGTGCACCAACTACAATTGGTATCACTTTCACTTTCATATTCCATAACTTTTTCAGTTCTCTGGCAAGGTCCAGATATTTGTCAATTATTTCATTTTCCTTTAACTTCACCCTGTGATCCGCTGGCACTGCAAAATCCACCAGTTGACAAGTTCTTTCTTTTTGTTAATCAACACTAGGTCTGGTCTTCTTGCTGGGATAAGGTGATCCGTTTTAATTTCAAAGTCCCAGAGAATTTTGTGCGTTTCGTTCTCAAGAACAGATTCTGGTTTATGCATATACCATTTTGTTGTGTGGTCAAAATTTAGTTTTTGCATAATTCCCAGTGGATCACCTTCCCAACCCAGTCGTGTCTAGTTTTGTATTCTCGTTGTGCTAGTTTGCTACATTCGCAGAGTATATGGTTAACAGTCTCATCTCTATTACCACAAAGTCTACATTTACTATTTTGTTGGGTCTTATCAATTTTCGCTTTGATGTAGTTTGTCCTTATGGCATTATTTTGTGCAGCAATTATAAGTGATTCTGTTTCTCTTTTGAGGTTTCCCTTTCTTAACCATGTCCAAGTCTTTTGATGTGCAACCTCATCTATTTGTCGTTTGAAGCGTCCATATAATTGTTTTTCTTCCCATTTTTGTTTTCTAGTCTTTGTCGTTTTTCTGTTTGTCCATCTGCCGTTTCTACTATTGTTGGTCGCCATAAGTAATTTGTCTTTGCTCTTCCTTGGTAATCTTCAAGTTGTTGGATTGTGGTTTCTACGCATTCCTCTATGTTGGCAAGACCTCTTCCCCCTTCCTTTCTTGACACATACAATCTATCTCTATCATCTCTAGGGTGGAGAGCCTTGCATGGTCATTAATTTTCTCGTCCTTTGGTCTATCTGTCTGAGTTCTTCTTTGTCCATTTTAAGAATGGTCCTGAGTATCTTATAATGGGGACAGCCCAGGTATTAATTCCTTTGATCAGATTTCTGCTGTTAAGTTTCGTTTCTAGAAGTTTTCTAGTTCTCCTGAGATATTCCTTTTTAACTTTTCCTTTCATTTCTGCTTGCATGATATTGTCCGCTTCCAAAATTCCTAAGTATTTGTAGCTTTCATTTTCATCAAGAGATTTTATAGTTTCCTCATTTGGTAGTTGTATTCCATTTAATAGTTTTCTTTCACCCCTTTTTATTACAAGCATAGCACATTTTTCAATTCCAAATTCCATCCCTATATCCTGGCTATATATCTAATAGTTGTACTAGGCTCTCCAATTCTTTTTCATTTTTTGCAAAAATTTTAATGTCATCCATGTACATAAGGTGGTTGATCTTTTCTTGTGAATTACTAAATTTGTATCCCCCGGTACATTTTTTCAGTATATGGTTTAGCGGCATCATTGCAATAATAAAGAGTAGTGGTGATAATGAGTCTCCTTGGAAGATACCTCTTTGGATTTTTACTTCTGCCAGGGATTGTTTTCCAGCTTTTAATTGAACTCGCCAGTTTTCCATGGCTTTTTAATGAAGTTTATAATGTTGTTGGAAATTTATACATTTGTAGGCATTCTAAAATCCAGGTATGTGGGACCATGTCATAGGCTTTTCTGTAATCGATCCAGGCCATTGCAATATTTTTCCGTTTATTTTGACTTTTTAAGAATGTATTGGTCTATATAGAGTAAGTCGTGGGTTCCTCTTTTTCCCTTGCGACATCCTTTCTGTTCTTCTGGGAGAAGTTTCCGCCAATTGAGTGAAAAGTATACTTCTTCTCTTACAACAGCAGTTAGAATTTTCCACATCATGGGTAGACAAGTTATTGGTCTATAATTGCTGGGGACATTTCCTTTGTGTGGGTCTTTCTGGATTAGTGTAGTTATTCCTTTTGTCATCCATTCGGGTATTTCCGTTTCTTGTAGGCATCTGTTCAGTTGCTGGGCCATTCTTTTGTGGATAGTCGTAAATTTTTTGAACCAGAATCCATGTATGCCATCATGGCCTGGTGTTTTCCAATTTGCTACTTTCTTGAGTACTGATTTAAGCGTAATTACATGAACACTGGCAACAGGTCCTTCCTCAATTTCCATCAGTTCATTCTTAATATCACTTATCCACTTTGACTGCTTATTATGTTCTTTCCTCATCCATATATCACTCCAGAACTTTTCTGCTTCTGTTGCATTTGGGTGTTCACTAATGTTTGTTTTTGCTCCATCAATTTGTTCATAAAATCTCTTTTCATTGTTTTGGAAGGTCCTATTTTGTTTGTACTGTTTAGTTCTCTCTCGATATCTTTTGAGTCTTCCTTCTATAGCCGATATCTTTTGTTTACTTCTTCCAACTTAATTTGCTGTTGTCTTTTAACCTTTTTAGCTACATGTGTATTTGTGTTTTTATTTAACGTATTTGTTTGTTGTCGTAGTTTTTATTTGTTCTTCCAATCTGAACTCCCATCCAGCTTTTGTGTTTCTGTTTGGTTCTTTGTTTGTGTTAGTGTTTCGAAGGGGTGCGTCAATTCTATCACAGACTAGTTTTGCTCCTGCATAAATAAGGTTGTTGAGTTCAGTGATATTGTTTGTTGGGATGTTCGCTAATATTTTTGTTTATTTTTTCCGTTTCTTTCTTGACTTTTTTCCACTCTATGTTTCTTAGGATGGTAATGTACTTTTGTTCTCATTCATGATTTGTTGTATAAGTTCTATATCCATTTTCTGTTCTGGTGTTAGTTCCTGTGTTGTAAAGGTAGGTTGTATACGGTTTTGGTTGCTAGCATGTTCATTTTGTTGGTTGATTCTTGTTCGGTTTGTATTTCTTGATTTTCCTGTCCACATATTTCTATTATCTCGAGATCAGAGAATAATTTTTTATTCAGGATCATTCTTGCCTGGTCTGCCAGTCTTTGGCTGGTTGTGCTGAAATTCTTGTCATTCCAAATCTGAAGCATTCTTTTTCTATAACCTCTCTGTGTTGGGTTGCTTTTAAAATAACAATGGAGTACTTGGTGTTTATTTTCTCTAGTCCACACTTTTCTTTGTCTCGGCTACCACCTCACTGGGTCGTCTCTCGCTACCACCTCACTGGGTCGTCTATCGGCTACCACCTCATTCTATCGGCTGAGCTACCATTTTCCATGAATATCTGGAAGAACAAGAAAAACAACAGCAGCCTACATGCATATAAGGTTGATCATCTACCCCCTGATTGATATCTTGGGTATACTGATTATTTATTCTTTTTCCTGGGGATGAATCATCTTGTGTTGAGTATCTGGAATGAAAGTTTGAGCCAACATTATTATTATTATTATTATTATATTATTATTATTATTATTATTTTTGAGTTTTCACATCAGCATTAGCTGATGGTCCTTCACTGGAGTCTGAGTGACAGCAAGTCTCCTCATGTCTCCAGGACTCTTCTGAGTATTCTGGCAGATTGCAGCAGTGCAGTGTTCTGAATGGTATCAATTCTTCCTCTGATTTCCAGACTTTCCCAACCATTTCCCAATCCTTTTGGGACCGTTCCAAGTGCACCAATTACAATTGGTATCACTTTGACTTTTATATTCCATAACCTTTTCAGTTCTCTGGCGAGGTCCAGATATTTGTCTATTTTTTTCATTTTCCTTTAGCTTCACCCTGTGATCTGCTGGAACTGCAAAATCCACCAGTTGACAAGTTCTTTCTTTTTTGTTAATCAACACTAGGTCTGGTCTTCTTGCTGGGATAAGGAGATCTGTTTTCATCTCAAAGTCCCAGAGAATCTTGTGCGTTTCATTCTCAAGAAAGAAAATTCTCTGCGGCTTTGAGATAAAAACGGATTATTATTATTATTATTATTATTATTATTATTATTATCGAGTTTTTCACACCTGCTGTAACCGGTGGTTTACTAGAGGCTGAGTGACAGCAAGTATCGTCAGGTCTCCAGAACTCTTCTGAGTATTCTAGCCGATCTTAACAATGCTGTAGTTTGGATGGTCCCAATTCTTCCTCTGATTTCCAATTCATCCAAATTCTTTTTCCGACCGTTGGTGAACGTTCCAAGGGCACCGATTACAACTGACGACTTCACCTTCATTATTCTTAGGTTTTCAAACCAGCGTTAGCTAAGGGTCACTCACTGGAGTTTCAGGACTTATTATAATTACAACCACTACTATTGGTTTTGTTATTCACATTATTTAATTTTAATCATTTATATATTTTGATTATATTTTGTAATCGTTGCCTCTATGTTTACGCTATTCTATGTGCATGGTGTATTACTGATATATATATATATGTATATATAATATACCAAACTTGTTGGTAAATCCTCGCGGTGAGAAAAAAAAACAGCAAATTGTTTGATTGTAAAAATATACTACCAAACATCAACAGGGGAGAAAAACAATTTTGTAAAAAAGAAAAGACCAAGATAATCGTACCAACAAAAATAATCTATTGGTACAGTATTTGGCCAAAAGAAAAAACAATTTATATGCATATATATATATATATATATAAGATATATATATTCATAGAAAACCGCCAGGAGAAATAAAGCTAATAAGTAAAAAGTGCTCAATACCTAAGTAGAGCAAATAATAAAGATAAATCTAATGAGTCAGACGAACCTACTAAAAGTTTCGCTTAATGCTCTTCAGGGCTAAGATCTGACTCCTGAAGAGCATTAAGCGAAACTTTTAGTAGGTTGCTCTGAGTCATTAGATTTATCTTTATATATATATATATAATAATATATATATATATACGTGCGTGTGTGCGTGCGTGTGTGCGTGCGTGAGCGTTAGTGTGTGTGTGTGCGTGTGTGTGTGTGCGTGCGTGTGTGTGTGTATGTGTGTGTGCGTGTGTGTCAGTATAAGTAAGATCAAGACTGAATCTTCAGTTTCTTTGAATTTAAAATATACAAAATTGATCGAACAGATAAGCACGTAATATAATAAAGTGAGTTTGATTTATGCAAGTTCAGCACTGTCCATTCTCACAAGACCTAGCCCTGAGTGACTTTTCATGTTTCTTAAACGGAAAATCCATCGCAAAGGAATGATTTGATCTTAAGAAAGACATTAAAACTGATACGGCACCCTGGATTTATCCCAGATCAAAAGACAAGTTCTCTTCGATAAAAGGAAATCTCGTTGGAATATACCTGAGGAATGTCAAGTGGTCTATTTTGAAGAAAATTACAATTTATTGTATTTTCACTTTCTGTCTTGGTAAATACCACATCTCTCTCGATAGTATACAGTTGTATCTTTACTTACGAGTACTACGACTTACGAGTTTTCCGTGTTACGATCTGTCTCTGTGATGATTCGTTATTTTGTGCTGAGAGCTAAAATTTGATATTCTAGCAAGCTTCAGATATGCTTATATTAATATGTCCACTAAAGCATTTAAGTTTCCAAATTTATAACATCAAAGAAAAATATGATATATAAAAATTTATAATAATTCAGTAAATTCTATTTTACTAAGTTTTCATTCATACGAATTCTATTTTTAAATTAGAAAAAAGTAACAAAAAAGTGTTTTTTGGAGGGTTGTAACGGATTAATGGCATTTGAGTTTATTTCCATAGGAAAATTTGATTTGGGCGAAGAGGCTGCGTGAATACCTACGGTAAAAAGTAAAAGTAAAGTCGTCGGGGCGGCCTAAAGTCGGTATCAGCCAGTCAGCGAGGGAGTCTATCCCCTTTTCAATAGCGCTAGACCAAGGAGATTGTTTTTGCGTCTGAGGTGGAGCGCCACTCCTACCATCAGCTCCTTACTTTACCGCACATATCCCTGTGCTACTCATACGCTGAGTTGGCGAGGACCGGTATCGAACTAGGAACCTTGTGGTTTCTAGCCGAACGCTCTACCGACTGAGCAAACCCCGTTTATCTGTTCTATGTTTTTAAAACAAATTTCTTTGAACCAGATTTACGCTCCTGTGCCAAGAGTCATTAGAATCTTTGATGTTAAACGATCTTCAGTGTGCATCAGCAGAAGTGATCATACATACGTATTCATACACAAATGTACACTTAGATATTGTAAAATCCGTTATTCAACATAAAATACTTGACTTTAACAAAATTAAACCTGCTACTGTCGAAAAATGTCCGGTATATCAACGCCTACCGTGGTTAGGTGATGTATCAGAGAGATTTTCAAGGCAAATTTCCCGGTGCGTACAGTATTGTTACCCTTCCTTTAATCTAAGTGTTGTTTTCAAAACAAGACCTAAGTTGGTACCCAATTGCAAGGATGTTATTCCCCCCCACCATAATAGCTCCATTATTTAATCATATAAATGTATTTGCGGTGTGCAATACATAGGAAGAACAAACCAGCGGTTAGATGCCCGCATTAAGCAACACGTCCCCACCAAGATTAGAAATGGAACCGTCGGTCCTAACGATGCACTGAGAAACACGTATGGTTCCTCTATAGGCGAGCATCTAATAAATAATCCTAATTGTGCCAACTTATTTAGAGATGACTGGTTCTCGGTTGAGAGCGGATCACACTCTTTCTATCACCTCAAAATATTGGAGACACTATATATTCTAACCAGTAAGCCTTCTCTTTGCAAGCAAAGGGGAGGGAGCTTACTCGGTTTGAATATCATCAACATTTAGATCTTCTCCCCCTGTTTTGAGGTATAGAAAAGGAGAAAGAAAGAAGAAAAGAGAAATTGTCTTATTCTTTTTTTGCCTTTTTTTTGTACTTGACCTATTCTATTTTATTTTTTATTATCCTCGATATTTAGCTCTGTTGAGTGAGGATCGAAACATGTCAGCTGACAACTCGTTTTTACTCTCCCTTTACCCCCTTCTATAGTATAAGAAAGAAGAAAAATATTTAGTTCTTATTTTTCTCCTTATAATGAATCTGTTAAGAGGTCTATTTACAGCAGTAATAAAATTTTGTACCCACCCAAAAATGTATAAATATAAATATATTATATATATATATATATTATATATATATGTGTGTGTGTGTGTGTGTGTGTATGTGTGTGTGTGTGAGTGTGTGTGTGTGAATATATCGATTATAATTATTGATATATGAAGTCATTAATAATCTTCAACACCACCCTGCAATTGAGATTATTTTAAAGAATAAACATTATATCATACAGAGTGAAAATCGGTTACCGACTCAATAAATAGACCCGGCAACACGAGTTCAAATCCTGGACGAGACTGTATGGGTTTTACTTCGTGCTAATGCTGTTGAGAAAGGCAGGAATTAATGTATATATCCCCAGCTATGGAAAAAAATGGGGTATACTGGGCAGTTTAACCTTGATATAGCAAACAGTCTCTGGAAAACACTGAAATCAATCCAGGTGAACATCGCTTAAAAATTCCATTTGTGTTGTATCTTTTCCGTGGTTGACGGGTTGGTAAATATATTGAGTGAACATCAAAAATTAGTTTTTTAGAAGAGAGGATAGTGTCACAAACTAAAGTAACCCACCATGACTCAGGTATTTGACACATCCCATGATGCACCACACAATAGCATATCTTATTATCATGGAGATTGTGGGTTTGTCTGTCTGTAACCGAAACTATATTACTATACAAGTCACAATTCCTTTAGTTATTTACATCATATTCTCCATGATTTTATTTTTATTTAAACCTCAATTATTAATAAAATTGTTTTACATTACTTACACTGTTGACCATATCTACATACTAATAACATGCAATTGTATTTATATATACAACAAAATAGACGTTTACAGTATGAACAGGAAGGCTAATTTGCATATTGATCTTTAAAAATTGATTTTGATAAATATATGCTTAGTATTATTGATTTCTAATTGTTTGGTTTTATCTTATTGAATATGAGCAAAAATCTCGGGGATAAATCTTAAAATAAATCCATTAACAAGAAGAAATAACTGTAATATTATTCTTTACTTCCTATTTTAACTAAACAGTTTAATTAGGAACATTTACCAATGAAAGACGGGATTAACGGAAAATGATGGAAGAGTTAGTTTCAAAGTTGTTCTATTTTTCAATCATACCCCCTCTGTTCAAAATCTTTTTATCTACATTCTTATTCAGTTTCATTAGCCTTTCTAATTTGATATGATATTTTATTATAAAATTTAACTTAAATACTTGCACCCGGAGGGTGCATATATTTGCTAGTAAGGAATAATACAAACAAATAATCAATTTCGTTTGAAAATCGCATAGAAGATAAACTGTCAGTTACTAAGAACCCTTGAATTATTGTCTTCGCTACTCTAACTTAAAGACCGCATGCTCTATCAATGATATTGAGCACTCTTTACTTATAAATATAGCAACTACATTATTAATGCGAATATATATAATATATATATATATATATATATATATATATATATATATAGATATATGTTGTTCTAGTTCCAACGGGAGAAAATTTAATGTTTTATAAAAAAGAAGGTCCGTAAAATGTATAATGTTCTCAGAAAATCTTTTGTAATTCTTTTTATCTTACATATGCGACACGTGTTTCTGATCTGTTGTCTTCTTCATGCATTGAGTTATTATTTTAGCAGAATATGTCCGATATTTGATAGGTTGTGTGTGTTTCTGCAACTTTTCTATTATTATTAAGTATGTATATATATATATATATATATGTATGTATATTTACATATATATATATATATATATATATATAATATATATATATATATATGTGTGTGTGTGTGTGTGTGTGTGTGTGTGTGTGCATTCGTGTAAGTAAATGTATTTTGATACAAATATATGGTTGCTTATTTTCTTAGAGTCTTTACATCGAGTTAAATTCCTAATTCCTAATAGATTTTCTTTTTTTACATTTTCTATTTACAGAGTTTGAATTTGTCATTTTAAAGGTGAAACCGCTTCAGGGTTTGTTGAACCTTGATAAATGAAGTCATGACCTTCCGCTATCAACAACAACTAAAATTGAAACATCTTAATGAATACTTTTGAGAATTCAGTAAGCTTTCAGAACTAGCACCTTTGTATCAGTGCTTAGTTTCCATATAATCCTTTTTGTTGCCCAGACTTATATGATATAAAGTATTTTTATATAATCTTATTATAATGGACATTATGTGTTTGTGTGTATGTAACCAAAATTTTATCAGTATCCAAGTCACAAATCCCTTAGTTATTTACGTCAAATTCTCCATGATTTTTTTTTTAATTAAACGCCAATTATTAATAAAATTGTTTTACATTATCAATACTGTTCGCTTTATATACATACTAATAACATGCAATTGTATTTATATATACAACAAAATAGAGATTTATAGTTTAAACGGGATGGCTAATCTGCCTAATAAATGTGGTCGGTATTATTGATTTATATGTTTTGGTTTTATTTTAATAAGTATGAGCAAAAATCTCTTAAATAAATCTTAAAAGAAATCCATTTATAAGAAAAATAACTGTCATTTTATTCCTTACTTCCTAATTTAACTAAATAGTTGAATTATGAAAAAAATATCAAGAAAAGATGGAAGTGATGGAAAATGATGGAAGAGATAGTTTCAAAGTTGTTGTATTTTTCGATTATACCCCCCTCTGTTTCAAATCTTTTTATCTCATTTAGTTTCATTAGCCTTTCTAATTTAATATAATATTTTATTACATTAAAACTTAAATACTTGCACCCAACGGGTGCATATATTTGCTAGTAAAAATAATTAAAAACTCAATTGTATTGTTTTGAGTATTTTGAAATATTATTAATAATGCATACACAATTATATAGTTTGAAGTTGGTACTGTGATTTAAAAATAATAATTCCTTTGCTCCCAGTTATTGGGTTCAAAGTATTCCTATCTAACATCATTACTTTTAACGCTATTATATAATTTCAAGTAACTAATAAAACTAATACTTAATAGGGAAGTATGTTTGCAAATAACTATTCTTATTACAAATAATATACACACCGTAATATGATATAAAGTATTGCCATGTGATACTAATATTTCTTTTAATACCTATTTTAACCACATGTTGTATATTGAAGATATTTAAAAGAAGGTGAAAACGGAAATAGGGTCTTCCGTTTGGATCGAGGCAGGAGAAGACGAAAATGGTAAAAAAGGACTTTTTCCGGGTAAAGCGAACAAAGAAGGATGGGTAACAATAAGTTCGGAAATAGATTTGTCCGCTGATAGATAACAAAAGAAAACGCGTAGGCGTTTGATATATATAAAAGGAAGTCAGCGATCCCAGGTCAGGAGAGAGTCAGACAGCGGACGGCGAACAGAGCACGTCGACACGGTCCGTCGCGACCAAGGGCGGTGAGACGCCACCAGCCACCCTTTCCCTCACCATCCCAGCAGTAGTAGTAGTCATTGTCAGCGCTCGCCACCCACCACCCGAGGAAAAGAAATAAACGCAAGTTTTTACAATACCCATGTGTTGTGATTTTCTATGTCCGACTACTAACGTACACGAAGTAGGGCCGTGAATTTGAAGCCGCTATATAGCATATATAGATTTTGATGCCAGTATGCAACACATAGATGGGGCCCTAACACGTACTACCACTCAGAATACAAGTGGATCGAGGATTTATAGCAATTAATGTGTAATCTACAATCCTTAGAGATCCAGAACTGGTACCTCAACACCTGGTGTAGTTAGTGTTCTGGCAAACATTAAATTATTATAAGGACACGTACATATTAATTTCTCTATGATAATGAATTATATTTTACGGCAGAATATTTTGCAGCTATTTTCCCCAACGAGGTCATAAGTATTGGGCATCAGCGAGACTTGAATTCGCTATTCAGTACTAATGGATCTGCCAGAATGAGCCAGCTAATCATCATAGGATGCCTTTATTCTCCCGCTGGTATAAAATATGTCAAATTCAATTAATTTAAAAACGTAATTAAAATGAATTTCTTGTCATAGGTGCAATTCTATAAAATAAATCATGTGAAACATTAATAATAATTAGTCTCACGTTGTCACCATAATTTTTTGATATGGTGTTTTAATGTAGAGTTATCCAGCTCCTATGCCCGTTACTAAACCTAAGTTTCCTTTGGCTTTTTGGTTTTAATGATATATCAAACTTTGTGGGTTATTTGATGCCCAAGTTATCCTTGTAAAAGAAAAGTAGTAGTACAAGTTAAGCAATTTTAGGAGGTGTATGTTGTGTAAAGTTTATTGTCGCAGGAAATGGACTTGGCGAACCAAGTTCAATTCCTTTTGCATTTGACGTAATGCTAATACTCTTAAGAAAGGTATCCATCCAACTATTCTCCTTCGAGTTATGGGTAAATTGGAGGGTGCCAGGGCTCTTTAACCTTAGTTAGGCAACAAATCTCGAGCGGAAAACTGAATTCAAACCTGTTAGACTCCGCTTAAAAATTGACATTGTTTCGCATTCTGCTGTAGCGGACTGGTTGAGTAAATGCATAGTATTTAACCCATAGTTGAGGAGATAAAAGTGTTAATACATTTTTAAAGGGAATTTGGCCGAAAGGGAACGTAATAGCGTGACTGAAATTCGAACCCGCTTACTAGGATGTCTCCACTACAATATATATATATATATATATATATATATAATATATATAATATATATATATATATAAGATATAGAGAGAGAGAGAGAGAGAGAGAGATATGTACAGCAGACATATGTATTTACTAACCCCTCCGCATGAAGAGGACGTGACACAATGTCAGTCTCTTCAACGGAGTTTAACAGGTTTAAATTCAGAGTTTTCCCTCCTCTAGACCGGTTGCTTAACCAAGTTTAAAGTGCCCTGTCTTCAGAACTATTTAACCATTGCTGGAAGGAGAATAAATGGATTCATACATTTCTCAAGGGTATTATCGCTATCTGAAAATTTAGACAGCTTCGTCCAGGGTTTTAACTCTTTTCGCCTCAACAAACCCACACAATACAGAGGACATACTGACAGTGAGACAGAAGAGGAGATAGAAAGATACATAACCACGATTCTTTAAACATGAGCCTACATCGCAAATCCATTTATAGAAGCATAATTTCTATTTATAAACCTGCGTCCAATTCATAAATGATAAAGATATTAAACTGACAATGAGATTATATTTTAAAGTCATCCCTTCAATTCTTAAAAAAAAAACGTATTCGCTAATTTTAGTCCTGAAGCAAATTCCTTTTTTTTTTCTTTCATTTACGCACATTCGTCTGTTGTCCAAACTTCTCAACCAGGCCCTGCCAACTACGTGTCCTCCTCTCTAACGATCGATCTTTCTTTGGTTAGACTTTATGTTTCTCTATCTCTTTTATTTTTTAGTATATTCAAACCTTCATTCTGCTTCTTTCTTTTTCTAAACCATTGAAGATCATTGAAGTGTATTTAAAAGATATTGATTCCGATGACACCGATATTGTGCTTGAGTTGAATTTCAATTAGCTGTTTCAGGAATAAAACGCAATCTCACACTGAAAGAACTGACTGATGAAGATGCCGGAGAGAAAGCAACAACAAAAGAGAAAAAATAAGACAAAAATGAAAGCACAATGAATGCTACGATCAAAATATCCTGGATTAGGAATTCCTCAAAGAATTTGAAAAAAAAAAACAAAGAAAAAAAAAACGAGAACCTTCTACAAATTTCTAATTTTAAAATGTTATTCATCTATGGATGCAGAAAAAAAGGAATGAGGTAACTTGTTCGAAATTTATAAATAGTATCGTTTGTTTCGTTATTTAATTATTTTAATGCTGTGTACGAAGCGGAAATATTTATGAAAAATCCATCTTAGCGTAAGTTCGACCAGATAGATACAAATGCATTCCTATATGCAAATCATGCACAGAAAGACTCGTATATTCTCTCTCTCTCTCTCTCTCTCTATATATATATATATATATATATATATATATATATATATATATGTGGTGTGTGTGTGTGTGTGTGGGTGGGTGGTGTGTTTAAGCAGATTCGTTAAATACCACGGAATATTTCTTCTCTATGATTTGCATGTTTAAACGTTCAAGCTGTCTTCTTTTTTTCTGTATATCGGTATCCTCAGGAAAATGCATAAAAAACTAACATCCATGAAATAGGATTTAACACCGGCACTAATCAACGCTTTACCCATAGCCCCGCTAAAAACTGCAATGAAACTTTCCAAATGAATAAAACTCGCACCAAACAATAAGAAAAACCAGTAATGCTCATGTGAACGACCAGTAACGTGATTGAAAGCGCTTGGTTAAAAATATATGCGACGTGTGCATATGTTTGTTCATGTTTGTGAATCGTGTGTGTTTTTGTATGTATCTTGATATGGTCTCTTTTTTCTATATTGTATAGACCTGATTGATTGTGTGTGTATCAACCAGGCGTGGGAACCCAAGATAATCTATGCACAGTTTGATCTAGATTATATGTACAAGTGAGTGTCAGATTACAAAATATGTAACTTCTGATATAAATAGCTTCTGATTTTCATATTTTGATAGGATCTAATATAATTATATTTCCCTCATAAATGGCTAGACGAATTAAATATCCACTTTTCGCACATTACCAGCTACGTGTTACAGTAAATAAACAGAAATGACGTTTCAGATGACTGACGAATAAGTAGCATTAGGTAAAAAAAAAGATCCTCTTAAAAACTGATCGTAATTTCTCTTTGTATATAATTATTTTCTTTCTTATCATGTTCCTGATTTTAGACCGCTGTAGAGGGAGGTTAAAACATAGTAATAGTTCGTGGTATTTTTCTATAACCAGGTGTCTGACTAAATTCTTTTTTATAAACACGTTGTCATCTCCTCGTCTTGTATCGTTGTGGCTTAGACCAGCATCTACTTTGTGTGCAGTAGCAACTTCTTTAGATTATCGATGTGGCTTGACACAGAATAAGATTAAATAGCCGAAATCGTCTAGAAACACACATTGTGAAGAAACGTTCTCGAAGGACAAATTATAGTAAACATTCTATTATTGTCAGCAACAAATCCTAATTAACACATACTTTGGGTAGAGTTAGGGTGGTAAATCATCTCAACAGGGACCCAGGCCAGTCTGAAATATTTGACTGGTTATCCGACTCTGTATATCAGATGATAGTTGTTTCGTTCGTTGATGGATTTTAACGGCATATCAACCAGTCTCGGGTTATTTCATGCCTAGAGGTTTGGGAATAGTATACGTTAATGTAGCATACCTTGGTCGTAACATGTCGGCTACAAAAAGCGATGTCAACATACGCATAAGAAGGTCATGAATTGATATGAACAGATTATCGATTATATTGAAAGCCAATCTCTCTGATCAGATAAAGCTAAAATTCGCACAGGCAGTAGCGGTGTTATTGCTACTGCATGGCTAGATGGGAACGGTACAAGGGTGCTGAGTGCTTTCCTAAACCAATCCTGGAAGTAACATCCCAACAAAAGCTAGCTATAAGATCATTTAAATCCGATCACACAAACCATTCGGGTAAGACATGTAGCATAATTGGCGCGCCTTATTCGGAACACCATATTGTGGCCTTGTGTCAAACAGAAAGCTTAATGGATGTAGCATGATTCTCAGACCGTACTGGGTGGTCCTTTGAAGAATCGGCCCGAAAAGAAATATAAACATTCGGGCGAGCACGAAGATAATGGAATTCTCATTATCACCTGTGACTCGGTTCGATAGACAGGAAGTCTAGAATTTTGCTGTTAAAAATCATTTTGATCGGTTTGTCAGAAGAAAGGATGGTTGACCCGTTGACCTCTTAAGTGACACGTGCAATTTGGTAGATCAGTTGGAACATTCTAAAGGTTCCACGATGTTCTAGAAACGTCCTCACCCATTTCTATATAATGAAGGAACCTTAGATTTTGGGGAGAGTTTGGGTTCCTCTCTCTCTCTCTCTCTCTCTCTCTCTCTCTCTCTCTCTCTCTCTCTCTCTCTCTCTCTCTCTCTCTCTCTCTCTCTCTCTCTCAAACAATAACTTGCAGTGAATAAATTTATGAAAAGCAATTCCATCGTCAGCTTCGTTACTACGGAAAAATACTACGGGAGATGTTATCAATGAAATGAGATTCCTCTGTCCAACGATACCCGTGGAGATAGAAAGTTAATTGACCGCAACGAAGAACCACTTGCCTTGTAAGGTGATACCTTTGCCTGACGATAAACTAAAGAAAAGTGGAAGGGTTCTTTCGTGGACATTGAAGGACTATTAGATCCGTGTGCGCTTGTAAAGAAGCCAACGTGTAGACTCGTATATACGACTTGTACAAATCCTAATAGCACCGTGTGTTTTGAAGACGTGAAGACGCGGTGGGCCCCATAACGTTACAGACAAAGAGGACATGATGGACATTGCTGGAGAAGCAAGAAAGATATCATGTGACGTTCTCCTTTGGGCACCTTTCCATGGACAATCCAGTGTGGGTCAACCAGCAACAACCTACACCAGTCAGCCATGCACATATAATGGATGCTATTCAGTGGACCTTCGATGACCGATTGGGAAGGGTGGGGAGGAAGAGTCATGGAGATCCAATTGTTGTCTTTAATTTTTTATCTACAATGATTTATTGAGCATTTCTGTACTTGCATGAAGTTACATTTTCTCTCTCTGAGAAAGAGTCCACGAGCCTGGGAATAAATACTTTGGACTATACAACTGCGTGTTTTGTTTCACTGCTAACGACGACTACTACTAAAACTTGAGTTGGCCCATACTACATATATCGTTCTGGAGTATGCCACACGAGGCTATCATTCCCTGGGTAAATTTATCTTTTGTTTTAGAAGTAATGTTTATCGAATGCAACATCTTTTTAACTTTAATAATGCTAAAAGTCATTCAAAGACTACGAAGCGTTGCTAAGAAAACTACTCTGATTTTCAACGGCTTTTATTTCCATTCAAAAACTCAAGTCCTCTTTATCAAAGGTTTTTATTTAATCCTTTTTAATTTATATATTCTTGATTTCCTTCGCTATAATATGTAAATAGATTTTCCCCTAAATTTAATTTTTTAATCGGATATTTCTTTGAAAGAGAGAAACTTTGAAAATCTTTCAAGTATTTCAATAGTTCCGCCATTTTCTTTTCATTTCTGTAAAGATTTCCTTTCAGCCGATTATAAATTACAGACGCTTGACTAAAGCAAATACACTGACACAGATGGTATAAGTTGTTTGAAAGTCGAAAGCCGTTAGATATTTTATATGTATTATTTTTTTTTAAATAGTACTGTAATTATTAAATTATTT